>JARFXV010000738.1:0-600000 GCA_031761425.1 Cosmopolites sordidus | reverse complement strand
GAAAATGTTCGGAGCTCGGACAGGAACTTGAAGTCAAATTCAGAACGAGAATCGTTGAGTCCCCTATGATCTCACATCTGAGAATAATAGTGGAGGTTTTGACATTGTTGTGTCATTGCCTCCCAAATTAAAGAAACTTCCTGAATAATTGTGACCTGAAAAATTGTGACCTGTGATGAAAAGTGGATTTTCTTTGACCATCCAAAGAGTTGAAAATCGTGAGTTAATCCGAGTGGGCGATCAATTAAACGTAAAAACAAATATTAATGCTACAAATGTGTTACTGTGTATATGATGGGATCAGCTAGGCGTCGTGCATTATAAGTTTCTCCACTGTGGTCAAACGGTCAACACTGCCCGTTATGAGCAGCAACTGATTTGTATGAGTGATGGTTTGGAGAACAAAAGGTCTTACACTAAAAAGTGGAAAAAGGAAGTTAAAATGCTTCAGCGTAACGCATAGCAACAAGGATTCTGGCAGTGACCATGGGATTGGGCTGGAAGATTTTAGCACACCCGGGTATTCATTTGCAACAGGTGACCTAGTAGCATAAGCTACAGCACCGCACATTATAATGCATAAAGTTCGGTGTACATTACATGCATTTTAGTCGGTGATTGAATCTTTCGGTTCTTCATTCGTCAGTTAATCAGGACTATTTGTCTGCTTTTTCTGCTTTTTGGGGTGCTACAGTTCGTCAATGAGCCTTAACACGTTGCCTACCTTAAGGTTAAAACGACAATAACGGCAACGCATAGCAACAAGGATTCTGGAAGTGATCATGGGGTTGGGCTCGAAGATTTTAGCACACCGGGTATTCATTTGTAACAGGTGACCTAGTAGCAAAGCAACAGCACCGCATATCATAACGCATACTGTTCGATGTATACTGCGTCCATTTTAGTCGGTGATTGAATCTTTCGGTTCTTCCTTATTCAGTCTATCAGGGGTATTCGTTATTTTTTTCTGCTTTTTGTGGTGCTACAGTTCGTCAATGAGCCTTAACACGTTGCTTGCCGTAAGGTAAAAACGAATGATCCACGCCGACGCCATTAGTTTTTTAACATATAGGTCAAAATTTTTTCCCTTCAAGCCACGGTATGCAGGAATAGTTTTACATGTGTAGTAATAACTGATGAAGAAATGTTTTTAAAATATTTTTTTTTGTACTAAAAAATTAGCAAAAAAGTGTCGCAGTCACATAGACCGAGCCAGCGCAGTATAGACTCTACATAGTATCACGCCGACACGGTCACCGGCTCGGTCAACATGCCTGAAATTCACACATATGCTATTTATTGTCTGTACATATTCAGTAATGGGGATTTGTCCAGGTCTTCTTGGAGACGGTTTATTTTTAAACTATCCAGATGGTTTAGTTTTGCCTTTGTTATGTACAGGTAATATTTTAAATACAATATTAAAGAGATGGTTCTCATTTAACAAATGTGAGTCATAGTTCAAATTATGTTTATGACCGAGAAAACTTCTTTTGTATTCTTTAATTCTTTTCTTGAAAAATCTGCCTGTGGGTCGTGTCACCCTTCACACTTTGTGTGAAAACCCTTCTAAATTATCAAATAGACTTGAACAAATCCCCTTTACTGAATTTGTACAGAATGAAATGTATATTTTTATTGTAGAAACTTTTTGTATTTATACCTATTTTAACATTGAAAATAGCTAGTTCTGAAGAAGATACAGTTAGCGATACGAGTCAAATATTAATAATAAAGTGGAAATATAGACAAAACAGTCTTTCATTAAACATTTATAATGAATTTCCATCACATAGAAGGCAACACAATCCAAAAAAATGTGAGAGATATGACGATTCACAAAGTGAAAGTAAAGACGATGAAAACATCTTGAAAGTGACACCGCAAGGATTTCAAGAATCTGACTATGATGAGATAAATTTGCAGTCTGACGACGAGGAGGATAGAACATCTCCGAATTTTCGAGAAGCTCTAGACGGTCTTAACTGGAAAGCGCCAACAGGTAACCAGCCTGTACTTATCTCATTTACAAAAAAATCAGGGGTCTTCGAACATTTATTAGAACTTTTAAATGATGAACCACCTATAGCATTATTTTCTTCATTACTTGATGACAATATATTCGAATGTATGCTCCATTCAACATAAACCATTCTTGGAAAGGGCGATGTTACGTGCATTCTAGATTACGCTATTCGTTTTCTACAGATGTATATGAGATGAAACGATTTTTCGGTTTGCTTTTGTGTGTGGGGATAGTTCGTTTATCAGCACTTGCAGATTATTGGAGTAAAGAGCCTATGTTTAAAAACGAATTTGTGTCGGTGGTCATGTCCCAGAATAGATTTGAGTCGCTCTTACGGATGGTTTACTTTGCTGATAATGAGAACAATGGCAACAACAATAGACTTCACAAAGTTCAAAGTTTAATAGATAAAGTAGTTCCTAATTTTCAATCTGCAGTAGAATCTAGCAACACCGTCTGTATTGATGAATCACTGATACCATTCCGTGGTAGAGTGATAATGCGTCAGTCACCTGAAAGTGAAAAGACATAAATATGGCATCAATATATTCAAATTATGCTGCAATGGGAGCTATACATACAATTTACAAATTTATGCAGACAAAAATCTGGACCAGCACCGAACAACACCATCAGGGGTAGTAATAAAACTGGCCGAACCTGTAATAAATTGCGGAAGGGCTATGATTATCGACAACTGGTACACAAACTTATCCTTAGCAGAACAACTTCTAAATAGGCAAACGCACCTGATTGGTAAATTAAGAAAAAGCGACAAGGTAATCCGAAACAAGTAGTCAAAAAAAGGGAAACAAAAACGAAATAACCGTGCTTTCGTGGAAAGATAAAAGACGTGTATTGATGCTCTCAAATATTCTTGTGAACAGTTAAAATAAGATATCGTCGGAGCCAAACAAAAGAAACACCCGAAATGATAGTGGCTTACAACCACGGAAAATCAAGCGTTGATCAATCATATCAATTGACAGCGTACCAGTCACCACTAAGAAAGACTATAAAATGGTACAGAAAGCTAGCTTTTAAAATAATGCTGAGTACCACTGTAGTTAATGATTGGTTGATGTATAAGGAAGTAAATAATTCCGACATTAGGATTATTGCGTTTTGAAAGTCCATTACCTATGAATTATGTAAATCACGTTTAGCAGAAAACTTTGAGGCCGAAGAAGACAATGCGCAGAAAGGAAAATGTCTTGAGCGTCATGAAATTACAACAAATGATGTCATGAACCGAAAATCGGGTAAAAATTGTTATGAAACTGCGAAGAAAGCCCTCGGATGGCGCATTGCGAGGAATTTAAAAAAAAGGAATTCGAAATAAAATTCTCGGTTATATAGATCGAGATGGCAGGCAACGTGTTATCCTTGTTCAACCTTCGCCTCCAAGCGGATCGATTTCCAGCAGCAGAATACAGAATACCATTAGACCAAAGACAGGAAGTCTTTGGTCTAATGTTATTCTGTGATCCCTATTCGCCCCTCAATTATTTTTCTTGGTATTCGGTTCTCTGGCAGTTTCACTACATGGCCCGCACATCTGAGTCGCTGAACTTTCATATATTTGACGATATGTAGATATTTGTACAATGCTTGAGTTCGAAATTATACCCCATTCTCCAAATTCGATTGTAATTCACAATATGAAAAATTTTCTTGAGTACTGTTCTTTCGAATACTTGTAAGCATTTCTTTTGGTTTATTTATAACGGTCCATGTCTCACAACCATGTCTCACACCAGCTGACTACTGACCGAATGAGATCTTAATTTTTGTGTTTCTTTGAAGAAGTTTAGATCTTAGGGAAGAATGCAGGGAATAAGCAACTTTGTTACCCTTCACAATATCTTTTTCTTCGTATTCTTCTATAACATTAGAGTCGTGACCTATGGAAACGCCAGGGTTCTCTATTTTAGGCTTCTTTGGTTACACATTGGAGGAATGTACCAGTTAGATCTTTAATTTGGTTTATCCATTTTTTTGGTGGCCTGTCGCGTAATCTAGAATCCACCATCCGTCCCTGTACTACCAATCTTTCCAGGATATTGCCGTCGTTGTGCTCACATTCATTCATCAATTTCTTGAATAACGGATGCGTTTGTTCATCTGACAATCAACGGAATCCGAGGGACGCGTCTCCAGCACCAAAGTTCAAAAAATCAATGCTCTTGAGGTCTTGTTTTTTAATTGCTCATGTTTCAAAGAAATATAGCAATACTGAAAAAAACTAAGGTTTTTACTATTATGTCCCTATCTATCCATATCTTCTGTAAATTCTGCATTGAAGTTCTTGCTATTTCGCATTTTCTTCCGATCTCATGAGTATTACTGCATTCGTTCGATATTAAAACTCCAAGATTGGCTCACTACATTAAATTTCACTGATGTTGGGCATGTTATTGTTCTGATGGTCGATTATCATTAATTTCGTTTTCTTCTCGTTTATTTCTAGTCCGCAAAAAGATGGCTTTTGATTACCATTTTAAATTACTCTTCATAATACTATTTCGTATATCTCCTGTGATGTTCTGTTTTTGTCCAGTTTTCCGCGACAAGTACCTTTTTTCACAACTTCAATATTATCACCGCCGATTATTCAGTTCTGTGTAGATTTCTTCTTTTTTCCATCACCTTTGTCAACTTACTTACTTTCCTTGTCCGTGCAAAAAATCACTCTTCCAGTGAATTGCAGCCGATACAGCTTTATCATTCGCTAACTTAATGTCCTCCTTTGTGCCAGGTTGGTATAAATTCACACAAATTAAAATAACTTGGATCTTCTGGGCAGCGCGATACTGATACAGGACATCCGGTAGTAGTTCCCATTTTTGCAAATTGGTTTTGTATCGTGGTACGCCCATTCTCAATCGGTTAAGTGTTCTCCACACTGCGTAAAGTTGTTCGCTGCTCGATGGCAGCTCTTTCTTGACCTGGTGGTTCGGGTAGTTTAGTTGGTTTTCCCATCTGTCGGTTTTCCCAGCGGTCTGCACCCGGTGCCCCAGGGCTTGTGTCCTTCTCATAAAGCTCTTTCTGGATTTTAGTCGCTGATGTGCTGGTTGATACACGTGCAGTAGATGTTGGGGATCTGTTTCCTGTTTTGATGTCTCTTCGTTTACACTGATCCCCTTGCGTATTGGGGTCGATCTCAGACATTCCGTTATGAAACGTGCGGTCTCATTGAGTGCGATATGCAACTGCTTTGCATATATTGACTCTAGATGGCTCTAGATTGCTCTAGACTGGTACCACATATTCTGCGGCGGTGACACATAGAGCCATGGCAGACGTCCTCAATGTGGGAGGGGTTGCACTCTGTGTGAGGGGTTGATGTGCTTGTTAGTTTTCTGATTAGGTTATTACGAGCGCTAAGGTTGGCCTTGGTGTTCATGCAGTGCTGCTTGTATGTGAAAGGGCGGTCTAGTGCGACTCCTAGGTATTTTGGTGTTGCAAATGCATCCTCTTGGTATTTTTGGTTTTGAGATAAAAAGCGCAGACTTGTGTTTTACTCGGGTTCAGTTTTATGTGGTTGGCATTATAGTAACTGCATAATTCGTGCAAAGCTTCCGTTAGGTTTTCCTCAACCTTTATCAAGAGTCTTCAATAAAATACTTTGCCCCGTGATAGATGTAAGCAATTCTAATGCTGAAATTCATTTTTGCATTTCACCCTGAAAATGTCTGTCCCTGATCCATGTCCATCATGATCACCTAAACAAAATCTAAACTCATCACTAAAGTAAATTCATTCTTCGTCTTAGTTAATTCTAGCTCAGCACCATTTGCGTCTTGTGATGCGCTGTAAGAAGTACCCAATAAGAACGCACCATAATTGCAAGTAAATTTGGATTCGAAACAGTTCTGCATGTAGTTACAACAAAAATATCACGCACTTGCTGGATATTTTCATATCGATTTCATACAGCAAGGAGATTAAGGTGTCGTTTCTAAATACTTTTAGGATGTCCAGAATCTCGGTCTGGTGCATAAATCAAGCTATCTTATTCACGTTCTTATAAGGGTAGAAGCAGCAATGACCAATCATTTCACTATTTCACAAAAATGTAGGCCTGTTTCTTTCAAATAAATAGTTCGTCGCTTTGAAAATTCTGATTGAACTGAAAATTCTGATGAAACGGCATGGTGCACGAACTCATTGTTATCTTAGTTTTTTTAACGGGACAGCAAGACTACTACTAAGGGTAGTACTAAACTTGAAGAGGTTTACCACTAAACACCATATCACTTTTGAACTGCTCGACGCACATTTCGCTAACCATGTTAGCGGAGAATCTGTTAAAGGAGATTAAATCATCTCCCGATGATGCTAACATGGTTAGCGAAACGTGCGTCGAACAGTTAAAAAAAAAAGTGATTTGGTGTTTAGTGGTAAATCTCTTCAAGTTTAGTATTTCACAACAAAAGTTCCAATAGAAGAATTGATAAGGGTAGTAATGTAAAGGGTGTCTCAATAGGTACTTCGGGATTTAAATTCAGCGCCATTTTCCAACGAATTTTATATCTCGCAACGTGTTAAAATTGTACAAATAAATGCTGAAATGCATTTACAATAAATTGGACATTCTACAATAAAATTGTTTTCCGACGAAATTCATTTCCGCTTTACCGGTTATGTGAATAGGCAAAATTGTGGATTTGTGGAAGTGAAAATCTTCAGATAATTGCAGAAGAGCCTTTACATCCTCTTCGAGTAGCAGTGTGGTGTGCATTGTGGAATGGGGAGGGGGGTTTCTTAACATATTACGTTACCGTAATAATGTGTGATATTTAGAAGATATCATTTCTAAAACATAACTGACATAGCTCAACTTTTTGATCAAATAAACAAGCATGGTATTTTTCTAAAAGTGTTGGTTTTATTTAAAAAGGAAATCCCGAAGTATCTATTAGGATATCCTTTATAAAAGTTAATAATAATAATAATAATAAATGGCCTTTATTGCTTCATAATAATGACAAGAAAAAAAAAGAAATAAACAAAAGTAAACAAACAAAATAAATGAGATTTCTCAATTTGTTTATCAAGTTAGCGAAGTCTAGCATGATTTGCTATTCCACTCAACCAACCTATCGATCTTAATCCCTAGACAGAAAAAAAAACAACTCATCTATAAAACCACAAACATTTTCTCCCATATCTCACACACATATTCTAATAAACAATATTATTACACAACCATCTGATCACCGCCAGAACCTCAAATGCCCATTAAAGAATAATCTTAATAGATTATCAGCAATTGTAGCTGTTGAAATAATAGACATTTCCTGACTTTGTATTTGAACTTGTTAATATTAAACATTTTAAATATATTGTGGAGTCTATCAATATCTTAATAGTATTGGCATTTTCAACTTTTATTCGCTTCGACTGAAGAGTCGAGCATGGAGAGACGTGCATGGGTCGTTACGCTCGGTCTTATAGCCGGCCGGCGATTGCGCAGATTATATTGGGGCAGTTCGGGACTATTCGCGGCGCTCGGCAACGCTGTCGGTCGTCCGTTTATTGTTTTTTTTCCTCGCCACCACGTTACCGCGTTTCTTCTTTTTTTCCGGAAGGGATTTCCATACTTTTGGAATGTTGCGAGCGTCGTTTCGCGGATTTAGCTCACCCCTTTCTTCTATTTCAAGGGCTTCTCTGATTGTTCGGACCTTGTCGTTTTGAATATTCGATATTTCTTTGGCACCTTCAAAATTGATTTTGCGTTCTGTTTGTAGATGGTGTTGGAACAGAACGGAAGTGGTTTGTATGTGTTTTACTTTGTTTTTATGTCCTTGTATTCTAGCCGAGAATCGTCTGTTTGTTTGTCCTAGGTATGTTCTCTTCCAGTCGGAACAAGATATGCTATATACCTCATGAGTTTCCAACTTTGTCCTTGGTGTTTTTTAGGATGTTTGCGATAGATTTGTGCGGCTTGTAGGCAGTTCTGATGTTATGTTTCCTTATTAGTCTGCCTATCCTATCAGTGATTCCTTTTACGTATGGTAGCAGGACCTTTAGTGCTTTGGTTCATGAACCTCTATTGTTCGTGTTTAGGTTTCTTGACGGTGAACCGCCTTCCTGATACAATTTTCGTTTTGTCTAATGCCTGTGGAAATTTTTGGTAGTTTCTCGCAATGTCATTATTTTTAAATAGTTCCTGACTTACAAGATGTATTTGTTAGTCAATTTAAACCAATTGAGATTCTCTATATATATATATATATATATATATATATATATATATATATATATATATATATATATATATATATATATGTGATCTCGTAAACATCGATGTTTTATAATGTGCTCTTTAAATTTGATTTTATATCTCATACTCACAGAATGAATGATGTTATCTAATATGATAACAAAAAACATTTTTAAACCATTTATTTTGCGTAAATTAATTAAAACGTCTAAGCGGGATGTTACACTTTTTTTTGTTCCGCTGTATATTATTTGGAAAAACTGAATTACAAAATTGTAATAATGCTTTAGTTATCCCAAAAAATTGTAGAAGCTGTTAAATTGTTTTATTTATTGATGAATTACTCTGCCGAAAAATCCCACCAGATTTCTAAAATCTGCCAATTTAGCCAAGTGAAGATAAATATTACTACTTATTTTTCCCTCGGTGTGATTAATGAATCCCAAACTGAATTCAGCAATGCATTTGCTCTACGAATTGATTCCGATTCTAGTTCCGATTGGATCGTTGACGAGTTTTATTTCAAAGGGGAGCTACCGCGTAATTGTTTTGCTGTCCTCGAAAAGATGTAGTTTTAGCTTAGTTGTGTTAATAATTCATTAAAATTCATTTGGGTTTGTAATTTTGTATTAAAGTCCCCGATCCATCATACGTTCTTGTTCAAAGGAGCATTAGGGAGGAAAAATGGAGAAACCATGAAATGAAAATATTTACGAGGTGTCTCTCCTTTTGGGGGATTGAGACGGACTTAAATATGATGAATGTGTAGTACTTGATACTGAATACTACGATATAGAAAAAGGTTTTTTTTTAATTAAATTGGTAGGTTTCGCCTTGATTTAGATGCTGTCTTATTTTAGACACGTATTGATTTAGACTTCTGCTAGGTTTCTCTTAAAGCTGGGTCCACACCAATCCTGGGTCCACCATGCCTGTGCGGCGAAAATATTTACGACGGTAAATTACCACACACAGTCAATAAATATTTATGTTGTGCGCGCTGTACTTCCCGCTCCGTCTGTGGGTGTGCAGTGAAATATTAGTAGGTTATGTTTGATTAGGTTATTCCGACAAGCGTCAAAAATTAAGTTGTTTATATTTTCCAGTGTTTATATTTGTTTTCTTATTTAGTGTACTTCATACTTTTCTGTTTTGGTACAAATGCTTCACCCACAGTACAATAACGCCTTTTCTTGCGATTTTTACCCTTTTCCTGATTAAATTGTTCATTATTATGAATGCAGCACAGTTCTTATTTAACGTCATAATATGCTCGGATATACTTTGACTACAATCTGTTACTCAATATATAATAATTTTCCACGTCACGTAGGTACCTTTTTGAAACTAAAACATTAATTTCAACAATACGTCCAGACACAAATCATGTGCGCCGCAAATTTATTCGACGTTTGCGAGAAAATCGACAATAATTGGTTCGTGTGCGTGTTTTGCGACGAAAATATTTATGCGTGACCTTGTGTGTTAGCACAACGCAATATTGTATTGGTCTGGACGCAACTTAACATACTTGGATTTAGATTAATAAAACTGATAAACACTGTTTTGTCACACGAATTTTGTAATGATATTTGATTGTACTTAATTACTCTCATTACAAAAACAAAGTTATTTTTGTCCAGTCACCCTCAATTTTTTTTGTGACAGCTACATATTCAATGTCTCTTCATTTACATGTTTATGCTTGAATAACGTAATTTCTGAACTTAGATAGCTATCATAGTCAACAAATTTAAATTTATTTATATTCGTTAAGGTTGTAAATATGCCACAAAAGTATTTATATCACCCGGATAATTTTTATTATATGCGTGAAGAATTAACTTTTATCTCTCAGCATCGAAATTTCACACCATTAGTAACCAAAAATTATTTGTGCTTCTTTGGTTTTCTTGTGCGCCATCAAGATAAATCCTGGATCCCACATATCTGCTGTGTAACATGTGTGAGACTTCTGCTGGGTTGGGCTAAGGTATCTGGACATATGCCCTTTGCTGTGCCAATTTGGACGGAACCAACAGATCAAGTAAGTGATTGTTATTTTTATTTGATAGCTATAAAGGGTATCACAACTGAGTCGAAATACATGATAAAGTACCTAGATCTTATTAAATACATTAAATTACCGCCCTTGCATATAAAACTCGGCCTCATAAAAAAATTGTAAAAGTGATAGACACATATAGTAGGGGATTTTTATATCTGAAAGAGAAATTCCCCAAAATTAGCAAATTAGCTTCTTAAATAAGGAAACTAATGAAGGATAAAAGTTTTCAGCAAAAATTCAATAATCTGGGAAAACAAGTCTAGAAATGTTTTGTTAATGTCGTAAAAGGCTTTTTGGGTAAACATAGGGCAGAAAATTACAAAGATTTTTATAATAAACTTTTGAACTCATACAAAGATTTGGAGTGCAATTTGTCCTTGAAGATACATATCCTGGACTCACATTTGGAATTTTTCCCTGAAAACCTGGGTGCTGGGTGTGATGAACACGTCGATAAATTCCACCGTATAGAAACCTTATAGATCTTAAAGAAAGGCGATATCAAGGATAATGGAGCCCTGAGATGTTAGCCGATTATTGCTGGGGATTGAAAAGTGACCTACCGGAAGCTACTTACTGGTGAAAAACATAAATATTGTGTATACATGGATAATTGTATAAGTGTAAGTATATTTTCGTACATTTTTGATAAAACCATATATTTGCAATGTTACAAAGAAACCTGACGATTTTTTTATTAATATATTCTTGTTATGTTGCTATAGGTATGATTGTTTTCGTTCATCAAACCTTCGTTCGAAGTGCTGTCCTCAATCTGGAAATGGTGTTAAGGTGCGGTTGTTATAATGGCCTACGATGTTGAAGGGACGCATCGTCATGACTCTTCAGTCATTGCGTTTTAATAACAAACTCGCCACTTTTTATAAACGCATCATAAGCAAATACGCTGTGCTCAACCACACAGCGGCATAATGAATATTAAACAGCATCGTAGACGATCTCCGATCTCCCTATTCTTTCTAGCCGAATACTGCCCATTTCAAACACATCCGTTTTCTGCAGACAATCTTGTATAAAACATATATATGATCATACATATTATCAGAAAGAATATTTCAGTACTATATAATAATTACGTAGTATACAACAAAAATAGACTAATCAAATTAGAATCGTAAATAAAATCTGAATCTTTTATTCTTATAAGGCACGACCAACTGAGACCAAAACAGTTCGTAAACTTGAGCTGCATATTTATTTATCTTCCGACTATTTGGCAATCGATTGTTTGATTGGTTGCGAAATAAACAATGAGGACGGCTGAGCATCATAGATGGTTTTGTAGACTTTTTCAAAAAATATTGTTATTTGAAGTTGTTGTTTTTGTCTTTTCATTTTAGTAAACAGATTTTCTAAATATTCTGTTACAGTGCTAGTAGTTTTTATCGTGTTTTTCATTAATAGGCCATTATCCAGTATATGTTCTTTAAGCCGTTCGAAATATTGTAGAAAATTTGTCAAACATCCATAATGGTGCTTGTTCATTTCTTATGAAAATTATTTGACAAATTCCTCGATCCAAACACCCAATGATGCTCGTCCATGAAGTCATTGTCCTTCTTCTGTCATATCGTCAAATCTTTCTCCATATATTTGTCGCACTGCATTAATTATCATTGTAAGCTGTGGGTTAACAGCATTGCTTCCTTGATCAACTTAATTACTTTAACAATTGTGAATGACTTCTATAATTTCATGATCGCAACATCAGAGGAATCGCCAACGATTTTGTGAGTCGTTTAGAAATAATGCCGAGCATATATAACCTTAAAATATTTAATGACACCTTGATTAAGAGGCTGAAGCAGTGTTGCGTTTGGTAGTAATAAAATCATTTGAACATTTTTGTTTTCTGTGACTAATGAAACACGATGTCCAGGAACGTAGTCTCATGTAACTGATAAATCTTTGATTGGCAAATTATTTCTTCTCCAAATATGTTTTCACTTCCGCAAATGAAATCATACCATAAATAAAACATACATGACCCACGACTTTCGATATGATTGGAAAAAAAATACGCAGACAAATTTTATAGCCTATTTATTGAAGAAAGAAGCAAAACCCAAACATATTCACGTATATTGCACGTGATTGTTACAGGACCGCACTAAGAACTTTTCTATTTTTGGGCGGGGTATAGCTAATATCGACAACTTCATCAGCTGTGTCTGCATCAGATATTTTATGGAAAGAAAATACAATTATTAATAAATCGAATGCATCTCAATAAATGAAAAAAAAACTCACGGCAGTGTATGAGTTACCGCCGCCAACCCTGTGTTTCTGTCGAAATGCAGCCTGCCGATCATCTGGGTTTTCATTGGTAGTGTAAATCGGCTCGATCAATTCCCGCCAATAGGAGGGGCGTTCAGCGTTTCTGGCTAAAATATCACCTGCTGATCATGCGTTGGTCATTCTTTTTGTCGACTGCCTTTCTTTCGTAAACAGATTTTAGTTTTGTTTTTAACGGCACGTGGTTTTTGTGCTTACTTTACGAGTCCAGCTTTTATCATATTATCTCTGCAGTTCCACAAATGTAAATGTCAAGCTCTTCTTAAATATTGTAAAGCCTTTTTAAAGCAGTTTTATTAATGTAGGTCGGTTTGACCATTTTTTTTCCAATATAGTCCAATGTTTTAACAATTAAAAACTTGCTTATGATGATAACGTTTCTCTACAATAATTTGTTTAAATGCTCGCATTGGAAATGTGGCAGCACTGGTCTCACTAGCGAAGGTTGAGTTCCGGGTAATCTTTATGATTTTTGATGAAACCTAGTTTTGAATTTATGCAGTTAGATCTTACTTTCTCTCCAGTGGCGGCTTGTGGGTTTTTAAAGTGGGAGGGCGTAGAAAAAAATAGTGCTGCTGAAGATTTTTTTTTGGTTTCCCCTTCTTCCTTTTTAATGTTCGCGCCATTGAACCTCTATCCGGGAGGTGAACCAGGAAAATGAGTTAAAGAAAAGAAACTGAACGGAAATAAAATATGGTGTTCTGCTCTGAAAATTTTTTTACCGGGATAAATGCTGGAGGGGCGGCGTTCCAACGCCCTCCCTCACGAGCCGCCACCGTTTCTCTCAATGATGTTCTTTCCTCTTTAATCTTTTTTGCTGCATCCATATAGAAAAGAAATATAATACCTTATTACGTACTGTACTTGCAACTTTTGAAGATTAGGACACGGTGGAAAGTGTAGCTCGAATCTTTTTTGTTTTTTTTTACACTACATGTATCGAAGATTCGTTTTCATTAAAATTCTCTTAACGACTGAAATAGAATGTTTTACTTCAATTGTATTAATAACTTTTTATTTTTCACTAATACTGAGCCTTTCACGTTTACTTTTAGGTTTTGAAAATATTTTAAAATGTCCAACAATTTATTATATTGTTATATTATTAATTATAGACAAACTCAAAAGAAGGCAGGGTCGTTTCAACAAGTTTTCATGTCTAATCATATTCATGTGTTTACCTGTGTTTAACATTTTTGCCTGCTTTTATTGAACCGCGGATAAGAGAAGCATTACCGCATATTTGCTCCTGATAATCATCTTTATTCAGTTGTAGTCTAGGTTCGACTATTTCGGATTATTTCGATTGGCCCTATCAGAAAAATAAAAGGAAAGGTAAAGTGAAAATCATTCCAGGGTATCGCTCTTTCGGGAAGGTTAAGACGGGCTTAAATGTGATTGCAGCGGATTCCGACTTCTGTATTTTGTCAATGTCAATTCGTAGCAGTCCAATGTGAGGTAGTCCACAGTTTAGTATTATTTAATTCTTGAATTTATCTATATACTTGTAAAATATATTTTAATATTTTCCAATTAGTAATAGTGCTAAATGCAATTAAATGAACTGTTATCTATTTTTACGAATATACTAAGGTCTAACAAAGGTATTTGCATTTTTGAGGTACTTAGTACCTCAAAATGGCCCATTACATATGGGCCGTTGCTTTCGATGATCTCAACCCATCTTTGACGATGATTCTTTAGTGGCGAAAAATTTGACGCAACTTCTTTTTACCTCTTCTTTAGTACTGAATTTTTTTCCTCGGAAAAAATGGACCATCGAGGTGCTATATGCTAGGCATGAGAGAAATCGGAAGTCTAATTCGTAATTTTTGAGTTGGTCAAATGTTAAGTGTGTGGTCTTGCTTTGTCTTAGTAGAGAAGGACTTTTTTACGGTTGATCAAAGCTGAATATTTTTTGGTCAGGATGGCATTTACTCTCTCAAATTGCGCTAACTGGAGTTTAACTTAAAACGCTGGCAACGAAAGGCTGTAGACGACCTGATCTTCCCCTATCTTCAAAATTTATGCCACCCTCCCGGAACTTTTTTAACCAGAGCTGAGCTCTACACTGCAAAACTCCGTACCAAAACTCCGTCAGTCGCTTTGAAGTCTTTTTTAAAATAATGTCATAAAATTGCCCTAATTCGTGACATATTTCACTTATTTTACGTTTGTGTTAAAAACAGTTGATTAAATATTTCGCGGTGAAATAACTTTAATAATGAAGGAAAAACGTTATTTGTAGGAGCCAAAAGTTGAAATCGGATTAAACATCTGAGGTGTGAAGTATAATTCTTTATTAATAAAAAAACGAAAAAATACAACTAATTTTGCTGTACCCTGGTTAAATGGTTAAAACTTTCATTATAAAGCGTTTTGAGAAATGCTAAATAGAGAAAAGTAAACGTTATGTTAATCATTGTTCTAAACTATTTCAAAACTGAGTTTGATCCATCCAGGTATCATTTGCCATGACAAATTGATATATTTGACTTATTTTTATAAACAGGGATATTGTTAGGCTTAGAATCCAAAACCAAATAAAATATGTCTTTCAAGAAGGTGTTTCTATAACTTACGTGACTACATTAAATTTGTTTCCACTAGTAAAACCGTTGATGAGATATGAATTTATGTAAAGCTCTAGACAGAAACTTAGATAGAATAATGCCAAGCTACAAGCGACCAGAGATGCGAAATATCGTATTGTTGAACTTTATATACAAGAAAATATTTTCATCTTCCAGATCTTTCTCTAGATGATCACTTTTGGGACATTATTGTCTTGCTTGTAGCATAACATTATCAACGCCTAATGAATTTATTCAATCATTATTAAACATAATTTATTATTTAAACATAAATTATTAGTTGGATTATTTCAATAATTTATTATTTTTTACGCAGAAACCGTCATTCCATAAAGTAATAAAATCATGTACTAAATTCATGATGTTTACGTTTTTTTCATCAGTCATGAACACGATTCATCATGTTCATGATTTCTGTATTAGCAAGTATAATTTGTGAAACTGTGTATTGATGTGAAATGTAATTTGTAATAATTTATATATATATATATATATATATATATATATATATATATATATATATATATATATATATATATATATATATATAATAGTTAAATGATCTCACTAGAGACTTGAAGTTTCAAATAATTTCCCAGACTAATTTTCCGAATTGTTTGCCACCAAACTAAATGATGACAAATCCACTTTATCTAGATATTAATATTAGGTTTTATTGTGACAAAGAACAGGATCTACTGCCTTTTTTGTCCCATGAAAATAAACTGATATCTCATAATAAAATAGAAGGGTTCTTAGAAAAAGTCGTTTTAGTCTTAGTCTTTGACTTAAAAAAGTTTTATCCATTTAGACAACGGTAGCAGATATGACCTTGGTTGGGAATAAACCCATTGGTTATTCTATCACCACGAAAGAAGAATATGGGACAATACGATTGGCTAATACTTGTGTCGATCTAAAAATGGTAAACTTTTCCCTCAGGCAGCAAATTTGGTATACGAAATATATTTGTTTTCTGTAATTTTGAAATAATAGAGCTAAACATTAGCACTGGATTAATAGCAATTCACCATCTGAAATCTTATTACTCAAGAAAAATGACGCTGTCTGAAACATATATAAGCATCTTTCTACCCTTGTATATTAAACTGTGGCTTATGAAACAGTTTATAAAAGTTTTAAATCGAGATGGACTTTGTTTTAGCTACTTATAATGTAAGTTGTCTGGGCTTAGCAAGAGAAAACTAAAGGTTGGAATTTTTGATGGTGCTTAAATAAGCTAGCCCATAAAAGGTTCATATACCGAATCAATCAGAAAGATCGAATCTAATGTTTAATGAAATACAAATGAATGTGTTTGTCATTGTATGTCAGATGTAGAATTATAGATAAACTGTAATAATTTACTCGTCAAAATTAGTTCTCTGTACATTTGCGTACGAAGTTTGTAAATTAAGTAATGAAACTGGTGGCGTAGCCTTCGATCTTGCAACATTGTTGGCTTCTCCTTTAAAGTGAAAACCTGAGCCCTTGACAAAACCCTGTTTCCATAAACTTTCTATATATATATATATATATATATATATATATATATATATATATATATATATATATATATATATATATATATATATATATATATATATATATATATATATAAATATTATTATTATTTTTTTATTTATTGGGAATTTCGGTCAGTAATTAATTTTTAATTTTTAATTTTTTTATTAACGTTTCGGTTCAACAATGAACCATCCTCAGAATAATTCTAAAATACATATAACTTTTATAAAAAACACAAACTTACATTTAAAAACCTACCAATATTAAATTAAACAATTAATTTTTAAAATTTTTTAACTATTATGTGATAATTTTATACAAAATTTTTAAATGACATATTTGACTTTGATATATTTAACAATTCTTTCTCATTTAAATATTTGTTTTTTATTATAACCTAATTGTTTTGAATTTGTTATGTGGAATATTAGATGCAAAAATATAAAATTATGAAAATGTATTATTTAATAATGTTATTATATATCCAATTTAAATTATCTGTATCATTTCTGAAATTAATGGTTTTATATGTTTTTTTTATATAAATCATTTCTTTTATATTACATTTTTTATATTGTTTTTCAAAATCTAGGATTTTTATATCGTTAAAATTAAAGTTGTGTTCATTATCTATAGCATGCCTTGAAAGGGCAGTTAAAAAGTCCCAATAAATTAAAAAATAATAATAATAATAATAAACGGTATTAGTATACAGTATACTTTGCCTATGGTACTGGATGGGTCACCGGTGGTGGATAGTGAAAGATCCATTAGATATTAATAGACACCTGCGAATATCTCAAAATAAGCAGCCCCGAACCAAGGCAAAAAAAAATTAAATCCACTTAGCGTCTTGTATCAAGCAGTTGAGTGGTCAGCGTCTGTTCACCAGTCGTGCGGCTGATATTTAAATTCTGGAACTAACCCCTCCAGTCTTGACATTTGAACCGTCATGGTTCAAACCTTTAATTCAAAGTGCAAGATGAAGCGTTATAGTAATTACAAAATTACTCCAGGAGGTAGACAATTCTCTGCCAGCTTTGCTGGTACAGCCGGACTTTCGGATTCTGGGGCGTCCAGGCTTAAACGCAAAATCTTTCAGAGGGAGTCGAGACCTCTGGCCAACGTCTGAAACCGAAAACAAAAACTTTCTTTAGAACGGTAAATATCAATTCTCTCCTGCGTCCATGAAAACTACACGAATTGGGGCGAACATTGAATCAGCAAAAAATCCAAATTTTAGCTTTGCAAGAAACCAGATGGACATATGATAACACCTTGGAATTCGGCAACTATAGACTTTTTAAAAGTAAAACGGACAAAAGAATACTCAAAAATACACCACATCTCGGTGTTGCTTTCGCTATTTCAAGAAACATTGGTTTATAATGTCCAGCCAGTAAATAATCGACTTATGACACTATCCCACAAGTGTGCTAATAAAAACTATACATTAATCAATGCATACCTCCCAGTTAACGAAGAAAATAAATCTAATGCTGAAAAAGTAAATAAGTCCTGGGAAATTCTGGAAAAGACTATCTCTAAAATTCCCTCTAACCATGTAAAAATCCTATTGGGTGATTTCAACGCCCAACTAGGGAAAGAAAAACAGTACAGAAAAACAGTCGGCAGTTTTCCCGATCATAAATGGACTAACCATAATAATAGAAGATTGGTTGAACTATGTTCGCAGTTTAATCTAAAAATAATTTCCCCCATTTTAAAAAGAAAATAACAGAACAATAGACCTGGAGGTGCCCAAACACGTAGATGGGTGAATTTCAAATTGACCATATTGCCATGTTGTACCCCAATTATAAAGAGATTTTGAATGTTCAAGTTAGGAAAGGAGCTAAGATAGACACGGATCACTACTTGACTAGAATCAAACTAAGTTTAAAATCCCGAAAACTTATTCAAAAGAGACTGCTAATACCAAAGTTCGACCCAACGAAAATAAAACCAGCTCTAACAGAAGAGTTTGATAAACAACCAGCACAGAACTGGCAGGAATTGAAACAAAAAATTATCAAAACAGCCTTAAAGTTGGTCCCTTTACAAAAACGTAGAAAACATCCGTGGTGGGATGAAATTTGCGAGCAAGCAGTATTAAGCCGAAGTAAAGCATCCAAAGATTGGAACAGTGAAAAAACAGCAATAAACTATAACATATTTTTGGAAGTAAGAAAAGAAACATCGAAGCTAATCAGACAAACTAAAAGAAAATGTGACAACAATCAACTTAATGAAATAGAAAAAGATTTCCAAAATAATAACACCCGAAACTTTTACAAAACATTTAAAAGTAAATTAACAGGCTATCAACCCCAAACTCTTTGCTTCTAAAAGGAAAACGGACAATTAGCTCTAAATAATCAAGACAATTGCAAAGAACTTGCGAAATATTTTGAACAAATACTAAACTGTCTTGAGCCCTTCAACAAATTAGCAACACTAAACCCTAAACAAACAAACCCAGATTCATTACCACCGAATGAAGATGAAATAATTAGGCAAAGCAAGCGGCTTAAAAATAACAAAGCTTCTGGTGAAGATGGAATCACTGCTAAACTTTTGAAATCTGCTGGTCCAGGTACAATCAAGGAAATAACCAAAATTCTACACGAAGTTTGGCGAACCGAACGGATACCGAAAGATTGGAAAGATGCTCTAATCCATCCACTACACAAAAAAGGAGATAGAACGGATATAAACAACTATAGAGGGATATCTCTTCTCCCAGTTTGTTATAAGATTCTATCTCAATGTTTACTAAACAGAGCACAAGAACAGTTAGAACCTAAAATTGGTGAATATCAAGCAGGTTTTTCGACCGGGCAGATTCTTCCCTGAACAGATCCTGAATCTAAAGTTGATCCTAAGACATCAAAAACTGTGCAATAAAAATCTCGTCTGTACATTTGTGGATTTCAAAAAAGCATATGATTCTATTGACCGCGAATCTTTATTCCGAATCTTGAAACAACAAGGACTAGATCTGAAAATGCTAAAAATGAAATGCTGAAAATGAAATGCTGAAAGTCTGAAAATGCTGAAACATTAACTAATACAAGGTCAAAAGTTATATTCATAGGTGACATCTCAAAGCCCTTCGAAATTAAAACTGGAGTGGGACAAGTAATACAGGAGTGGCGTGAAAAAAAGTCGGCTCTGAATATTGACCAGCCCATTAAACTGGTGAGAACCAACATCAAAATTGATTGTCTGGCGTTTGCTTATGATCTAGCAATTTTGGCTCAACATGCATTAACGGCACAGAAATAGATTGAAATCCTAAATGAAACAGCAGAAAAGGTAGGACTCCAAATTTCCTTTTAAAAGACACAATACATGACCTGCAACAGACTAAGAAACCCATTTCTAAAAACAAAATATGGTAACATCAGACGAGTCTCTCAATTCAAATATTTGGGTGAAATAATCATGGAAATAGGTTGGAAAAAGCGGCCAATAAGGGTAGATGTCAAAAAATGGAAACGGCATTGAGACAAAATATTTACAACGAAAAATGCCTATCTAACAACACAAAACTGAGACATTACAGCACAGTTATTAAGCCATAATGTCTATATGGGGCAGAAATGCTCATTTTGAATAGAAATAGAGAAAGAGGGACATCGAGGACATTGAAAAGGAGGAAAGAAAAATCATAAGAAAAATCCTAGGCGCCAAACAAATAAATAACACAACATACCGACTTCGAGAAAACCAAGATATCAAACAATACAATACACAGACACATGAAATGGATGAATCAGAGTAGGCTAACTAGACAAATAGTCGAATTTTATGAAAATAGGAGTAGAGCTATAGTAGAAATAATTAAATGGATTGCTGCAATTGAAGAGGACCTATGATCAGGAAATATTACACAAAGTGAAATTCAGGATCGGCCCTGTTTCAGACACAATGTTGACGTTTGGAAGGTTGGCCAGAGAGACTGGAACAACTTGGTCTGACGAAAGGAAAAAGCTCATAGCGAAAGAATGAAATTAGTATGGGCGCAGTGGAAGGCTAAGGCGCAGTGGAAGGCTAACAACGACAAACGCTTCTAATTGTACTTCGCGTGGTCCATCAGAGCCCATACGTGAATAATAATATATGTATATATATATATATATATATATATATATATATATATATATATATATATATATATATATATATATATATATATATTATCACTATTTCTAAGAACAAAATATGGAATCATCAGACGAGTCTCTCAGTGTAAATATTTGGGTGAAATAATCATGGAAAAACGGGTTGGCAAAAGCGGCCAATAAGGGTTGATGTCAAAAAATGGAAAAATTCATATTTAAAAACACAAAAGTGAGACATTACAACACAGTTATTAAGCCGGAATGTCTATATGGCGCAGAAACGCTCATTTTGAAAGAAAGAAAGATTTCAGGCCCCAAAAAAATTAATAGCACAGCATACCGAATTCGAGAAAAACCAAGAAATCAAACAATACACAGATATACATAGCGATATGAGAAAAGGAAGACTTAAGGTTTTCGGGCACATAAATCGGATGAATCGGAGTAGACTAACTAGACAAATAGTTGTTTCAGACACAAGGTTAATCTTTGGGAGGTTGGCCAGGGAGAAAACTGTAGTAAGACTGGAACAACTTGGTCTGGCGAAAGGAAAAAAGCTCATAGTGAAAGAATGAAATCAGTAAGGGCGCAAAGGAAGGCTAAAAGAACAACAAACGCCTAACCGCAACAAGCTATACGTCGCGTGGTCCACCAAGGCCCATACGTAAATAATAAATTCTATATACGTATATATATATATATATATATATATATATATATATATATATATATATATATATATATATATATATATATATATTGTGGGTCAGACCTTATCGTGGTAAAGGGGTTTGAGTAGGGAAATGAAGGTTTGAGCTATGCCGTCTGGAGTCTAAGCTCCTGGGAGGGTCACCCCTGGCGGACAGGTCTCTCAAAATCTGCCAATCCGCATTGAACCAGCGTGGCAGACTACGGTCCATACCTTCAACATGGTATTTCAATATGTTTCAATATGACAGTACAACCCCAAAAACGGCCCTCATTCCCCGGAGGCCAAGGGACAACTGCCTACGGCAGCGGGAAGACCTGCCCCAAGGCAGAGGGTTCTAAGAATCACCGGGTTAGATCAGGCTGCCATTGGATTTTTGACGTCGCAACGCTAAATATACGGACAATGAAAACGGAGGCCCGATTGCAAGAACTGTTAATCGAACTTGACAACATATACTGCGATATTCTTGGGCTCTGTGAAACACGAAGAAAGGGTGAAGAGTTAATCAAACTGGAACAAAGTGGACACGTACTCTACACTCGAGGTACGGAAAATGGACGATGCGGCGGAATTTGATTCCTCATCAATCGAAAGTGGAAGGACTGGCTGAAGGACAATGCGTCATTCAGCTGAATAAAAAGTTTAGGCTTCAAATCGTCCAAGTTTATGCTCCAACTATGGGCCATAGGGATGGGGAAATTGAGGAATTTTAAAATGATGTGGCCCCGCTTTTATACACGGTGAAATGTAGGTACAAAATCCTGATGGGTGATTTTAATACCAGAATTGGAACAACAAGAACTGACGAAAATGCCACTGGCCCATATGGAACTGGTGAGCGAGACAATAGAGGTGAAAGATTGGTTGATTTTGCTGAAGGACAAGAACTATATATTATGAATTCGTTCTATAAGAAAAATATAAACAGAAAATGGACATGGAAAAGCCCATCTGGGCTCAGAAGTGAAATTGAAATCATGACCAACGATAAAACAATATTTACCTTAACAATTTTTACCTTAACAATTTTAATGTTGGAAGTGACCACCGAATGGAACGAGCAAAAGTTAGGATTAACTGTCGAAAAAAACGCGAAAGAATGGTAAGGTCAAAGAAGGGCAGAGTGGATTTTGAGAAACTGCTGGAGAGAGGAAGCGATTTCGAGATTGCTTTGTCAAACCGGTTTGCAGTGTTACAAGATCCGAAGGAAGTGGAACTATCAGTTGAATATAAAGAAATCGCCAACAATGTGCTTCAAACGGCTGCTTCAATAGCATCAGAAGGAAAATGTCTCAAACCGACAAAAATCTCCAGTGAGACCATTGATTTACTGAAGAAACGGTTGGCAATGAGTAATACAGGTAGTTCTTTTGGCAGGGTCGAGTACACTGAGCTCTGTAAAACTATAAGAAAACGTATCAGAGAGGACACGTGCCGATTCAATATGCAGCTAATGCAAAAAATATATGCCTTAAAGCGTGAGGATGGTGCAGTATGATGGGCGCGTACGCAAATGTTAAAGGTTGTCAGTATATTTTATTCCCAGTTATATGAAGATCAAAACCAATCAAAGACAACAATACCTACGGAAGAACAAATGCCAGATATCCTAGTGGACGAAGTAACAAATGCTGTAGAATCAATGAAAAATGGCAAGGCTCCAGGAAAAGACAGTGTAAGTGTAACTGTCGAAATGCTGAAAGCTGGTGGCCGGACGTTACATAAAACACTGGCAAAATTATATTCAAAATGCCTCAAAGAACAAACAGTACCTGACTTATGGAAAAATGCAGAAGTGATCCTTTTACATAAACCGGGAGCACAGGAAGATTTAAAGAACTACCGTCCAATTAGCCTCATATAAGTAATGTACAAAGTTTGTACTAAGATAACATCTAAAAGAATATTAAGAAAACTGAATGACGGATAACCAAGAGAACAAGCAGGATTCAGAAGTGGATTCAGTACAATGGATCACATCCAGGTTGTACAGTAGGCCATAGAAAGGCACAACGAATACACCATGCCACAGTGCTTGGCTTTTATCGACTACGAAAAAGCATTTGACTCAATCTCAAAGCATGCGATAATGTATTCCGTAAACTGGATTGGGAACAGGATGGTGTAAAGATCAATGATGCAAACTTAAAACATCTTAGGTTTTGCAATTGTTCTCCTTTCACAAGACCCAGAGGAGCTGCAAAGACATATACAAGAACTGCAAAGGGCTGGCGAACTTCGCTCGCGACAGAAGAATTTCAGTTTTAGGAAGGGATTTAGAGATTGTGGACAGCTTTATATATCTTGGGCAGAGGATTTCAATGGAGGGGAATACCGTCCGGGAGGTGGAACGGCGTGTTAAATGTGGTTGGCAGGCATTTGGCAGGCTCAACATTGTGTTTAAGAATAGACTCCCACTTTGCCTGAAAAGAAAAGTCTTCGATCAGTGCGTTCTACCCGTAATGACACACGGAAGTGAAACCTGGACACTTACATCCCAATCAATTCAAAAACTTCGGGTAGCACAAAGGAGAATGGAAAGATGTATGCTTGGTAATACAAGACGAGACAGGAAGTCATGCGCATGGATCAGGGAACAAACGAAAGTTTGTGACATCATTGGAAGAGTAAATCAATTGAAATGGAGATGGGCAGGAGACAGGAGAGATTGAAATGGAGATAACAGATGGACCAAGGCAATCCTGGAGTGGATACTGCTTGATCGCAAACGTCCGCGAAGAAAACCGAAAGCACGATTGATGCCATCGTTAAGTATAATGGACCAGAGTGGCAGAGGAAAACCCAAGACCGTGAAAGTTGGAAGCATGTTGAAGAGGCCGTCATCCTGCAGTGGATTGACACGGGCTGATGATGATGAGATACCCATACGTAAATAATAAATTCTATATATATATATATATATATATATATATATATATATATATATATATATATATATATAATATAAACTATATAATTCGCACAATTGGTTAAGGTAATGATAAAATAAAGCAAAATTAAATTAATTATTTCCTTGTGAAAAATATAAAACCAATTAACAATTCTTTTTGAATAATTACAGAGAAAGGGACAGTGAATTTCCAAAAATTTTTTCTGGAAATTCCTTGGGAAACCTAAACTGAATTCAACATTGCGTTTAAATTACAAATTGTTTTCAATTTAAGTTTCGATCCAATCGCTGATGATCTTTATTTCAAAGGAGTGCTACCATGAAATTATTTTGTCATTCTTGAAACAATTCTAATTTTATTTTGGATTAGTCGTGGTACTCATAATTAATTAAAAAATTGCATTGGGGTCTTGCAAGATCGACTTGAAAACTATTCATTTATCCGATTTTCAGTGAGTTTCAGTAAAAAATATGTTACAATATTTGTTCAGAATTAAGCCAAGTTCTAAAGGGAGACTGCTAAGTTAAATTGACAGGAACTAATACCATTTTGACTTAAGTTTTGTCCTTCTCCCTTTTCCTTGCCATTATTAAAATGAACCTATAATCTGCTAGACTTTCGATGAGTGCTATTACAGAATTTCACCGAAACTCTCTATTCAATCATCGTCTGGTTACAAAACTAATAGTTCTTCAAAATTAACGTCACTCTGCAATTTCAGAATAATTCTGCCAATGTGTATCATTTTAAAAGGGCATTAGGAAGAAAAGGAAGAGAAATAGTAAAGTGAAAATCTTTGCGAGGTATTACTCTTTCAGGAGGGTTAAGATGGGCTTAAATGTGATTGCAGCAGTTGACGCTGAATAATAAGGTATGCAAAAGGGCTTATTGTTTGGGCAAATCTCGATCTAGATGTCTGGATGAGACTTCCGTTAGGGTTGTCGTAGCAGGATTGGATATCAGAGGGATTATTAGGAACGTGATATATTGTTTTTGTTAAAAAAAGCTTTGTAGCAATATTTTTAGTTAAATTTAGAGTGTTTGTTGATAATTATTGGATGTTGGAAAATTTCATTTTTATCTATTTTTGTGTATATAAAGGGTCTTTCAAATTGAACAGTTTTTTAATTCTTGAACATAACACATAATTTGCTTTGAAAACCTTTTATTGATAATTGAAGCATGGTGTATGCCATTTAAGCACGAAATACAATATCTGCCAAATGACCACTTGTAGCTCCACAGACGTCCAGTCTTTTGTTAAAATTTTGTATGGCATTTTGGCATAACCGTTGCTCTGTCTTACCAATGACTCACCAATAAACTGTGACCTGGCTTTTCACGTAACCTCAAAGAAGAAACCAACGGTGCCAAATCACATGATCTTGTTTAACTCCAGGAAATGTTTCACTCCGTAAATATATTGTTTCATTAGCAGAGTAGTGTAGCACCATCTTGTTGGAACCACATATCCTCCCGATCAATATTATTCAATCCGGTCCATAAAAATCCAGTTATCATATCACGATATCGAACCCCATTCACAGTTACAGCTTCACTAGTAGTATTCTTAAAGAAATACGGCCAAATTACATCTCCTGACCATAATGCGAATTTTCCTCACCCCAAAGGCGGCAATTTTGTTTATGAACACAGCCACCAACTTCAAAATGCGCTTGATCTGAAAAAATGATTTTTTTTTAAGAAAAAATATGTTTATTCTTTGATCCCATTTACAAATGCACGGCATTTTGAATTATCCAGTGGCTTCAGTTCCTGTGTTATTTGAGTCTTATATGCCTTCAGAGCTAAATTCTTTCGTAAAATACGCTATGTTGTGGATTTACTGAGTCCAAATTATTGAAAACGTTGACTAATAGATATTTCTGCAATAGCAGATCCTTATCAAACTCAACAAGTCTTCCAGATTTTATACCGTCGAAATCATTATCTAAACCAATGCTAACATCTGCTAATGGACACATGGAACATCTAATATGGACACACTTTGCTATTCCATTCTTATAGGACTCACCTATTTTTTTTTCAAAGTTTATCAATAAGAACACTAAATATCAATATATTTATCTAAAATATAGGGTCAGTTATATTACGTTATTTAAAATTTGTTATAATACATTAAGTGTTATAACAATAAAAATTGTGTTTGAAGAATTGATTTTTAAAATGTGAAATAAAACGATATAACTTATGTGCCCAATACTATACCTTATATTAATAGGAATATGAACAAGTCTAGTTATTCAAAATACTTGACCGCTATATAAGTTTAATGAATTTCATGTAACACAATATATCAGCATGTGGGATTTGGTTTTGAGGCGTAATTAAAATGATACGATAATCAACTCATAAGATCTTTTGATCCATATGAGTGATGAGTCGCGTATAATAACATCAAATGCTGATGTCCATTAAATGAAGGATATATTATTAACTTTTTAGAAGCTTTTCCAAAGAGGCGATTAGACCGATTTCAATAAATCTTTTTAATAAATGGATTCATATATATATACATACATATATATATATATATATATATATATATATATATATATATATATATATATATATATATATATATCATACATATATACATATATATACATTCCATAATAACTTGCAACAGAAATATTTAAAGTTGATAATGTTAAACCACATTCTTCGCCAATCACCAGAAACTGTTGCAGTTTGGTAGGAATGTAGATGAATTCATTAGAAACCTGATTCAAACACCGACAGTTACTTATTTTGTTTCTTACCAAACTTCTTGTGAGGTATAAACTTTTTTCAGATGACAATACTAAGTCGCACTGGGAAAGGTTTTTTTTGGAACGAGATTCGAATATTTTGAGGAAACGAATTATTTAGTTGAATTATGAGTGATAATGAGTAAAATTTAATTACTGAATATATAGGGTGTCCCGAACCTCAAGTGGATGCTGGGCCGAAAGGCTAATATATACCAGTTCTGGCAAAAATAAGAAAAAATATGTCACCATGTGAAGTGATAATAGGCATATTGTTGAAAACCTTGAAATTCCACACCCTAGGCTATATCTTTAATTTTAACAATTTCCCAATTGTTCAGTGTTATTTTTTATAACGTGACCCTAAATAACGATGCTATTAATCGCAGTCACAAATCAACCAATGTACGTTGTTAATTTAGTAAAAAAAAAAAGAAAGTTTTATTGAGTCGTGATTTAAATACTTATGGCAGCTTATTTTGACACTTTATCTTTAAAAAAGAATGTATTACACTACCCTGAGCAAGTTATTTTAAAAGATGGCTCATTTAATCAATATTTCAAAATGATATAGTAATTGACACTTTTCTTTCCACAAAAAATATTATTGCATATTTTTTTTCAAAAGAATCACATTTCAAAAAACTCATACCAAATTAAAAAATACTTTTTTATGCTCAAAAGAGTGACATTCAACTTTAGGATGGTTCATTTAGTGAAGTTTTCAAAACAATTGGCATTCTTTCCACAAAAAAAATTATTACTTTTCTTTGTAAAATAATTTTATTTGAAAAAAACTCAACCCAAAGGCAATGTGGGTGAGTCAAACTAATAATTGGACTATTATTTTACTTACCATTTTGAAACTTTGACTAAATGGGCCATCTTTAGAAATAACATACCCAGGGTAGTGTAATGCATTTTTCATTAAAGATGAAGTGTCAAAGTAGCTGACATTTTTTTAAACCACGACTCAATGACACTTTCTTTTTTTTTACTAAATTAACAACATTCGTTGTTTGATTTGTGTTTGCGATTAATAGCATGGTTATTTAGGATCACGTTATAAAAAATAACACTGAAAAATTGAGAAATTTGTGATCAAAGTACCTAAAGATATTGTCTAGGGTATAGAATTTCAAGATTTTCAAAAATATGCCTTTTATCACTTAATACGGCGACATGGATTTTTTTTCTTATTTTTGCCAGAACCTGGCCTTTCGCTCGGCACCCACCTGACGTTGAGTTTTTGGGAATGTATATACTTCACTGTTCATTTCAGTCATTTGTTCGTTTATGGTAAAAACCGAATCTATTTTAGTACTAATTAATTAAATGGTTAATAATTATAATAATCTAGGGAATAGTTTTTACGAAAATTTGCAAAAAATAAATTTAAAATAATTAATCCATAAATAAGTCAGGACCATATTTAAAAACTTCTAGTACGAGTATATTGAATGTTTTAGTATCAGGCAAATTCGCATTGTCTGTGAATTTAAATTTCTTAATTAGAATTGAAATATCATGTCGGAAAACATTGTTAAATTTTTATTAAATATTTACTGGAGAACAAAAAAGTGAAACATTATGAAAAACGTATTTTATTGAATTAATACAATTTGACAAAATTCAAACTCATCACCAAACTGAATAGATTTCCATTTCAGGTTTCATTCAGTTCCAACTTCATATCATTATAAAGGACGCATCTTGTGTTTCGCTGTAAATGAGAATGATACATGATAAATCTTTAAGCATGTATCTACATCGCAAGTAAATATCCATTAGCAAAAATCCTTGAAACACTCTTATCTATAGCTGCAATAAAAACATCATGTATTTATTGGATATTATAATATCTATTTTCATACCGCAAGAAATCTAAGATGAAGTTATTTATATTCTTGAATACTTCTAGGATGACCAGAACCTCGCTCTTATATATCACTTTGGTCTTCAAATGATCTAATCTATGTCTTTTTAACGCCAGAAGCAGGAACGTTTAGTCGCCCAGTTATATTACAAGGAATTAAACCTGCTTCTTTCAGACATATAGTTCGTCTGTTAATTGCCTGAAATAAATTCGTGGTATTTAAGCACGTTTAACGGAAGCATAAAAATATATAGCTGGCAACATAACCAAAATACCTGATACAATCAAAAAGACCAAAACATTTTTTTTAATCATTTACTTGTGACAAATAAGTATACTGAGTTTTTATATATTTTATTTGTTTTCCTATTTTTTATATCTGTCATGAGAGTGGATAATCACTCTAAAAACACAGTCGTTTATTCCACAAAATAAAAATGTATCAATTTTTCTACTGGAATCTTCGGTGAGAAACACTAAACTCGAAGAGATTACCAATAAACATTTTACAAAACATTAAACAAAAACGCATTTTGCCAATCACGTTAGCATCATCAGGGGAAGATTCAATTTAATTCTAAAACTAAACTATGTTCTATTCCTTGGATAACCGTACCTAATGAAGCACGTAACAATCACGAATCGTGAATTTAACTTGGCCTTACATTAATAAATGAAAAAAAATTAACTGATCGGAATAGGTCCTTATCCCGGTAATGCTTTTCCTACATTTTTCTATTTGAATGATTTCATACGCATCCAAAGCCCTATTATTATTTAAACTTTTAACAAATCTTAAATTACTAATATCTCAAGGACTCATATCAGACAAGGTTTTTCATTTCTCTCATATTTAATGTGGGCAATGTGTTCTTTTTATCTGGATAATATTGATCTTTTAGTTGCCCAAGATATCTTCAATCGCAATCTTGACAACTAATTTCATAAATCCCCAATGTTTGATGTTGATCTACTTTAACCTTTGGATTACCCAGCGCTTCTCTTAATTTATTATATGGTTTATAATGGTATTACCACCCCATTTATTTTTGTTCTGTCCCTTTTGAAAAGACAAATAGCCTTTCAATAATTGCCTAAACTTATGTTTTTTTATTAAACTATCTACAATATTCTTATTATAGACATTCACTTCGGACACCTATATAATTTGATTTTTTTGTTATAATTATCTATGTTAACTTACCATCTTATTATGGAAGCTATGATTCGAATCGTTAGGAATGTATCTGGTGGTATTTTTCCACATATAAAAATAGGTTGTCAAATGAATATAACGTAGTTTAGTTTTAGAATTAGTTTAAATCATTTTCTGATGACGCTAACATGGTTGACGAAACGCGCGTTGACAAGTTTAAAAAAGTGATTTGGTGTTTATTGGTAAATCTCTTCGAGTTTAAAACTTCATTTCAATTTTCTTGACCACGAAATCACCTTAAAATTTTCAATAATCTATCTGGTAAAGTCAATAGCTACTTCGCATAAGGTTGTGCAGGAAATTGATTTTTTAGTAAATCTATTACAACGCCTGCTTAGAGATTACCCCAGATTCCAAAAGAAAACTGGCAATTTAACTTGGAAGATAAAACGACTTTTCCTTAATTATTTTTCTTCAATCTTTTATGGATCCTAAACTGAATTCAATACTGCGTTTAAATTATAATTTTTTTACCAGTTCAACTTGAGATCGAATTATTGACGAACTTTATATCAAGGAGCGCCATCACGTAATTACTCTAACGATCCTCGATAAGACTCCTCCCATTTTTAGTCTTGTGGTTGTATTAGATATTCATCAAAACCCACTTCGGTCTCTGTAATTTAGTATAAAGGATATTACACATTCCCTTTTTGAAAGACATTTGAAATGGAAAGGGATAAACAGCAAATCGAAATCTTTTTCTCTACATCTTAATGAGGGCTCAAAACCACGATTGCAGTAGTTAATATACGTGTTGCATAAAAAGGTATATTAAATGAAGACATTTCGAATTGGATGGCACTCCGGTTTCTGAAAAAAATACTGCTCTGGGATTGGACATAATGGAATTGATATTTAAGGGAATTTTGTTGAAATTAATCAGAATGTTTTGAGAATATAATCAATTAATAATTAAATTTTAACAAACATGAAGTGAACTGAAGAACTAGGCCTTATTTCCACAATATTTAAAAAATGTATGACTGTTATCTCGACAAACAGTGCCTTTTTCATGTACCAAACTTCAATATTGAGTTTTATAAAGTTTCATATATAAAGTTTTTGTTGCAAAAGGCAACAGTTATATCAGAAATTAATCAATGATGTATTGTTTACGACCGGCTCATACCTCTCGACCAATTTATTGATGCCGTTTCGCCAAGAATCGCGGGGCCTGGGCCCGAAGGAATTGTTAAGCCAATTTTTGACGTCATCATCCTTGTCGACGGTTACAACTCTCATTTGGTGGGACAGTGAGTGGAAGAGGTGACAATCGGTTGGCGCAAGATCTGGAGAGTACGGCGGATATGGAAGAACAACCCATTCGAGATCATTTAGGGCTTCTTTGACGATGTTTGCTATATGAGGTCGTGCATTGTCGTGGAACAAGACGATAATCTTATTCTGTGGAGCAGCTGGGCAAGGTAGTATTCCTTGTCAATCGTCTCGTTCTTCCTCAGAATTTCCCAGTTCACGAGATCCTCCCAATCCCACCAATCACATATCTCCTTCTTTTGCTTTATATTGACGCTGTAGTATTACTTCTCTAGCTTTTTGACTACGACAAAAGGCGAAACATAGCGCCGTGTGATAGTGAAGTATCGATAATGAAGTTTTTTTGCCGCCTGGAATTTCCATTTCAGAAGCCTGAAAGTGAATTGAAACTAAGTTTTTTTAGAAAAGCCATGCTAACAATTTTGTAGAGCAAGAAAAAGGCTTTCGAATGTATATATGCGTTTGGCAAAATAAAATAAAAACAGGAGGAAAACAGAAGGAAAAACAGACAAAATATAAAAACGAGAATTTATAGAACAACTTATTATAATAAATAGCAATGGTTGGAAATTATGCAATATCTAGCAGTGCAATATAAATAGAGTGATAATATAATAAGAGTGAACCATTCAAGTCTATCTGGTCTTTTAGCAGAATATCCAAATTGTTTCTTTTATTAACTTGTAACCTCTTTAAGTCAGTGATTTCCAAACCGTGAGCGCAGGTTAGTGCAAAAAGAGACACGAAAAGTTGAACAGAAATGTAACTCTTCAAACATTAAATTTTATAACGTATTTTTGTGGCCCGTATACCCTTGGGTAAGTACCAAGTATGTTCGAAAAATAGTGTAGTTGGCTCGTGGAAAAAAGTATTAAAAGGCAAATAATGTTTACCCGTGCTCCACGTGGATGTTTTGCCATTCCTTTACCGGTTTCTGGTTCCAAGCCTGCTTGCAGAAGTCTGAAGACTGATTGCAGCCACCATTCAACATGGTTGATTTATATGGTTATGATTTTAGTCGTTCCTTCATTCGATCTTCAAGCGTGCAGCTTGACTCCAACTGGCTTAAGGCCAGAAGAACATATGTTAGTCAGTTACATAGTACAGCATTAGCTAAATGGTTAAAAAATATGATATTTGTAACTACAGTACCAATATTTTTTTATTAGAATCCTGTTAGTTCGAAAATCAGATGTCACTACTGGTTTGCAATTTACAAGGGCACAGTTTATAAAACAGCCGCTAAAACTGAGAGTTGTAGTAATGATCCAAGCAATATCATTATATACAAATGCCACTTATAGCTAAAATGTCAACAGAAGTATTTCAGTGGTTTACTCTGGATATTTTTGGCGTATTATATTTGGCTGATAATAATCCTTACTAATGTAGAAAAAAATAATATAACATTTTGTCAAGCGAAGCAATACAAACATTGCTGCAATTTGTAACATCATATTTAGTCAAAAAGGATTTTTTCTATCCCTCCAGATCTTTCGCATCGATCAAATTTCGCATTGTATTTCTTGCCAATTCACAGCTTCTTCTGATTTCCCGAGTGTTACCGCCTTCCGATCCGATAGGATGATAAAGCCCCAACATATATCAATTGACTAACTCATTTAAATTGCCTTATTTGACTGATGTTGGGCATGTTATTGTTTTAACTGCTGATGATCATTATTTCGTATAGCATCGGTTACCTAAAAAAATATCATTTATATTTCTATTTTTTTCTGGTTTGTTTCATAAATAGTTGATTTTTATAATTTTTTAGAATGTACGACCTAATTATACTGGGACTGGTACTAATACCGAAACATACTGAGACGACTAGCACCTTGTACTTGTTCATAACTCTGATATCTTAATAGATTACACAAGATACCTCACAACATGATAATTTTTTCTTAAACCATTTATGATGACACATTTTTGACAATTGTATGAAAATACGTATAAAGTTTTTGTGTTCAATAAATGATATTCTGTGAGTATATCTTCGATTCAAATATGTATATTGGGCTATTGGGCTATAAATGGTATATTTACACTACTAATGTAATGAGGATACACAAAAAAGTGTAATATCCAGTATACATATTTTTATCAAACTGAAAATGTACTCACTGTATGGTATACTTGGAACACAAAAAAGTCCTTGCATATTTACCTATATACTTCTGTGTGTTATTGCCAAAAATGTGGCAACTTAAAGGGTATTTTTTTTTCATGTTGTGAACTATCGTGTAATCTATTAAGATATTAGAGTTATGTATGAGTACAAGGTTAGTCGTCCTAGAAGTATCCAAGAACGTGAATAATGGTTTCTAATACTTCTTGTACGAAATCAACGTGAAAATATCCGACAAGTGCACGATAATTTTGTTGCAACTATACGTAGGACTGTTTCAAGGATAACTGTTAGTCGATATTTACTTGCTATGAAGATGCGTGCTTATCATCTTTATAGGGTGCTTCTTTTTAGCGCGCTCTGTAAGATGTTTAATGTAACATGGTAGTGAACTAGAATACAATAAAATCCGATCAAAGTAGCGGAGATAGAATCAAATGCTGGTCGTGATTGACGTACAAAAATCAGGGGTTTTGCAGGCTGAAAACTCTAAAATTATCATATAGTGGAATTATGATATTAGGAAATAGGCCACCTATAATAATAATCAGAGAAGGTATTTGTAAGTTATTCCAAATTTCATATTTTAGCAAGATAATGCCAGACCGCAAGCAGTGTAGTTTTTAGAAGAGTCTTGGCCGCTACAGTTAGTTAGTACACCTCGTGCGAATCACTCGTCTCCAAAAAGACGGACAGCTTTAAAAGGCGGACAGATCTTAATGGATAAAGGCCAGACATTATTTTAATATTTTCACAATTATTACTAATGAGTAATAATAGTGAAATGAACAGTAATAAATGAATTATTCAATCATAATTTGTCTACCAGCATTTTGTGTTTCAGGAACGCTAGATAAGATCCCTCGAACTTAAACTCTGTTAGTTTAACGTTGAACATTTTCATCTTTATTATGACTAGTTAAGTATGGTAGTTGTAAACATCACCTTTAATTTTTTTTGTGTTATAATTATTTATATTTATTTTTTGTTTGTTTCTGAACTTCTGTGCTTGTGAGTATTAAATAATTTTTACAGTTAAATGAGCCTTTTTGGAGTAGGTAGACCCTTTTGCAGTTTAAGGGTTTATTTTTTTTGATTCTGAAGAACTGGATGGCGCCCACATCGAAGTGCCGATGAGATCTGTCTGTACGACCCAACTGCCTCCGGCGAACAGCTGCCGTAGCCGTAACTCAGATAAGTCAAAAATAAGTTAAATATCTAGGTTCAACAATTACGACCAATAATGAAGTGTCAGCAGAACTTGCAGAAAGAATGATGGTTGGAAATAAAAGCTTTTTCAATCTACAGAACATCTTCAAATCTAAATCAATATTGAGGAATACAAAAATAAAGATCTAATCAACATTAATTAGATCAATAGAATTATATGGGTCAGAAATGTGGACTCTAACAACTTGTTTCGTAGGATAAATATAATAAGAATTATCGGTAAGTGCCTCGGAGAAGAAATAATATGGCCTCATTTAAACGGAAGGAGGTTGTTGAATTAGAATGAATGACGCACTGGCAACCATCTTTAATAGTCCAGATTTAGCGATGGAAATTACGCGCAAACGACTGAGTTCGAGGGCACACATCGAGAGGATGGACAGCGAAAGACCGACCAAGAAAATATTAGGAATGAGCATGGATGGACCAATGAACCTAACTGAATACCTAGAAAAAGATGGGACGAGGGAGTGAGGAGGTATTTGCAAGAGATGGAAATAATAAATTTGAAAGGGTAGACGAGATATAGAAAGGAGTGGGTAAGGATAACGGAGGAGGTAAAAAAATAATAAAATAAAAGGCGGTGTTTCTCTATAATTAGATTATAGAGGTTATCTATATGGATTGTCAAACCATAGAGAAGAAGATGAGGTTCCAGTCACCTGTAATTTTAAACCAAATTGAACTATGTATCTGTAAAATGAACCTTGAATAAGCTGCCATAAGAAGACATATATCATCTAATCATACCATTCTTTACGCAATTACTATTAATGTTATAATAATCGTGGATAGGCTACTCATTATTTTATTTTGTATCAAATGTAAAAGTAATTTTTTGATTTTTTTAAATCTAATATATAATGATAGCGTCATGGTGTACAAAAAGATATAAAATTAATTCAGTAAACTATAGTTTTCATAGTGTTGCATTTGTTTTGTTCTTCAGTACATTTATTTGTTATACTATATTGTCAACTAACATTACCTTACCAAATAGACCACCTATTTAAGAACTAAATATTTAATAATTTATATTTTTGAACCTTTGGTGTTAAATATATAACTTATGAGTATTCCACACATACCAAAACGTATTGAAGCTCCTTGACATGTGTTTCGTTTAGGTAGCATCATCATAAATGATATGGATAATGTTAGTATAAATAAAACATTGCATATTTAAACCTAGTGTGGCGAAGAGTATAAAATTGGCCGAGGAATATGAAATTACCCATCCGTAAATATAGTAAACAAATGATTGTATGGGGTTAGCTCTTTTATCTTGATTTAAATTATATTTTATTTAGCTGCTTCGATACTTTCATATACATGTAATAATCTCTTATCTATATTGTGGTTAGTCAACATTGACATGTTGGGTAACCGCTTTTGAATATAAAACTACAGGAAAGAGCATATGATTCTGTAAATGGGACCAGAATGGTAGCTGCATATGGTCGACAACTGTTTCCGGTTTGGCAGTGGCGTAGGGCAGTATGAATAAAAATAAGAAACTAATAAAAGTTTATAGTTATTTAAAACAATAAATTATTGTATGATCATCGTTATATACGGCAGCTAAATGTAAAAATTTAAATCAATTTAAAAAAATCTATTTTTTTCTAAATTAGTGTTTTAAATTTTTTTTAAATTATTTTTTAAAAAGTGTTTTACAACAGTAACAAATGCCAATACAACAAAAAGTTATTAAGAAATTGGAATATACTGTCATAAAATCATATCATTTTGAAAAATTGGTTAGTTAATCAGTTGTATCGGGCACCGAGTTGATGTTCATATTTAAATTCGGTATATACATTTGTAAACGAAATAAAAAGCCGTAATATTCACTAAATGATTTTTTATTAAAATACATATACCCTTTCTGTATTTAATTGTTCAGTGTTTAATTCAGTTCAGTAAACAAAATTAACTTTGTATATGTACTACGAATTTTTTCATATACTATAGCGTTTTTAAAAATATAATTAATTCTTGTAGTGTAAATAGTCAATAAATAAGCTAAACTATTAGATATAAATTCGAGTATAAACTCATTTTTAAATCATCAAAAAAACTAACTCTCAAGAGTAAATGCTATGAGAGATGTTTATTAAAATGATAACATAAAAAATTACATATTTTAAATAATCAACTTCAATTGTTGGAACAGCATTTTCAGCAGCAAATAGCAAACAGCAGCAAAAAAATAAACTGGTTTAATAACATGAAATCCAAATTAAAATGGAAGTAACATTTACATTTATTAGTACAATAATTTCTGAAAAAAAAGAATTGTAAAAAACACTCTGCATTATTAGTTATATTTTATAGGTTTTTTATATGAGAAAAGTAACATGTTTTATATGTATCAAACTGAAAAGTAATCTGAATTTTTAAGGCCCAGTATCTCAGAAAACTAAACATTTTAGAACATACTTTAAAAAATTTAGTTCAAAAAAAAGATTATCATTATCTTGAATAACATTAAAATTATATTATTTTATCTAAATCAATTTAACTACGACTATGCTTACCATGCGATATGTCGGCTTCATAACCTTAACATTTCATTCAAACAAAATACGTTTTAAAAGTACTTACATATTTAATGTTATTCCTGAATTTTGATTTTTTCGTGTCGGTGAACAATCACAAGGCGCACAACTAACTCACCTAACAAGGCGCACAACAACTTTTGTGTGTTTACTTTACTTCCGATATTATTGCTTTTATTATCAATATAATAAATATTAATATGTATTTACACTAGAACACACAAAAAGAGTATTCCAGTACACTTATTTGACACTTAATATTGATTAAAACACATTAAAATTGATCAAATCTACTATTAAACTTCTAAGTTGACATCAACTACCAACACTCCAAAACAATAAGTCATCTGTGATGTTTGAATATGGTCGTTTCCGTCTCCATTTATATGTGTATAAAGATAGGCAAGACTCCTTCCTGTTAGTTTTATATTCAAAGATAACCGCAGATCTATTTAGTCTATTATATTTTAGTTAAGCCATATTTTATTACTATTGCACTTCTTGTTTAACTAGTATATTTATAATTACCATCATATCATTTTATTTCATAAATCCTGGCTTTTTTATTTTTAAAATATTATCGTTAGGGATGCTCAAAAGCTGTAATTAATTACTACATTTATGTACTAATTTTTGAGTAAAGTATAGCATTATCGAATCATTTTCCAATTTTGTTTTAATAATCTATTAAATTGTATTTCTTTGTAAAAAGCCGTGCTCAAATATCCTTGTTTCCAGCTTTCCATTTGAAAGTAAGTAAAAGGAAAATAAAAAAAATAACTTGCCATTTTATGTTGTCTGTAACGGTATAAATCATTAGGATTGTATTTTTCAGTGTTAGGCTCTTTTCTGAGAATATCAAATTCCAACTTCCTATCTTCATTTTTAATGATTAAAATATCTAAGAACGGTAAAACGCCATTGTTTTCAAGTTCATGTTCGAACTCTATTGATGGAACTTAAATACTAAGAACCAAAAAATATCACTTGATTCTGTTGTATTAAAAACATATTTTGGCAGAGTATCTGGTATATATTGGTGTAGGCAAGGTGAATATTTCTGTACCAACCAGTCTGGCAACAAAAACTTTCCTTTTTGATAGCTAATTTAAACCTGTATTTTACACCTGTATTCTTCTTGTCTTAACATTTGAGAAAATAATGTAATAATTTATAAAAGTGGTGTGGACTGTTATTATGTAGGGGAGAGGGGGTCACCTTGGAACACCTTTAATTATAAACAAACAAAATGTTTTTTTTAACGCGAATTTAACGCGAACTGTGTCAAGTTTTATACTTTTTACTATCTAATTAAGAGAAATGATTCCATTGTTATCCATATTTAATTAGTTTAAATTAATTGTTAATCTAAAGTATACTAGTGGGGTAGGTTTGAACAAAATATGGGAGGCACATTGAAACACTTCATTCAAACACAAATTCAAACAATAACAATTAATCATTTAACAACAATCGGTACTCCCGCTTATAATGACGCATTCACGCCAAGTTACATCACTTCAGAGATATCTATACCAGGTATCCGTCCATTTTTAAGGAATGCATTCAGATAAGACGATTTTTAATCCCCAGAAGTTAGAAATCGCCGTTTAACAGCATCAACCACTATTCAATTAGCATGTCATATAGAGCAAGAATGATCTCATTCAAACATGAATACTGATAACCCGTCACAACTAATGATATATGTCCAGAAAATAGCTCCAAACCAGCAAGAAATGTCTGATAATAGGGAAAACGTTGCTAATAATACTCAAGTCTTATTTCCTGCTTTAGTATAGCATCTTCCAAAAGCAGCACCATGGACAGAAAGAAAGAGAGAAAGGAAAAATGGAAGGTCACGTATTTTAACATACACTCCAGAAAAAATGAGATAAAAGCAAAATTTTGGAAGCGACAAAACCGGTTAGAAAAATCAGCATTGCGCTCTATTTCAAAACAAAATGTCTGGCAAACTCCAAAGTCTAAGAACAAAAAAGTCGAGTGAGCTGCATTCAGATTTAAGTGAAGTTATTAATCTTAGAGATTTAATAATTTTAAGAAGACTTCTATTTTTATATTGATCTGAAATATGTAGTTATTATTTTAAGAATATTCTTAATAATATTGTTTTTAATCGTACGTGATAGTTGTTCTGGTGCCGGGGTATTTGGAGCTGATTTCATACGGATTTGATGTCCTGAATTCAAATATGGCATTCATTTTTGCCTAGGAGCACAAATTTCTTAGATTGAGATCTCTGGCGAGGTCATTTAACACATCTTGATTGAAACGTTGAGGAATTGGTGATATCTCCTCATAATCACTGTTCCCTTCATTAGTATCAGAATGCTGATGGGAGGGAAAATACCCGTCCTCACAGAGCTCAGGTAGCTTTTCTGAGTGAGGGACTGGGCGTCTTGCATATACTAAATCAGGATAAGTCCACTTGCTACGGTTATTTCGATTAATTCCAGTAATATTTACTAAACAGAAATAACTGTCATCGAAGTGGTTTTTGGTTGGGCGTCTATCGGTTCGCCGAATTTTTCTTTTTCGAATTAGACTTTTTCTTTTTCCGGTAGTTCACTGTCGTAAAGGTTCTGTACAAAAATTTTACAGACTAGATGCGGTGCCCAGGTTTTATCACCAAGCCTAATACCAAAGTATCCAAGATAACCTCTTTTTACAACGTTACTAACATTTTTTCTGTTTTGTTTTACCATGTATTCTCCACATATGTAGCAAAATATATCAGGATGATTTACACAGCTTCTTCTACTTGAAGGCATTTTATTCCTATTTAATAACAGAAATACAATAATCTACAACATAGTACGTTTTTGGTTAACTTTATAACAGCTCTTTCCTAAACACGAATATTATGCGAAGCCAACTTCGATCTACCCTGTACAGAGAGAACTCACAAACTAACTTCAACTTTAGTTCCGTGAAGGTCGCTTCCGTTACCGGAAAGGCAATACTCATGCCATCTAGTGGATTTTCCTGGAGCTAACTCAACGGCAGATTGACAATAGGGCAAATATACAGGAACCAATCATTGTATAATCATTTTAGAACATCCATACCTGAATGTATTGAATTGAAAAAAATATTGATAGATAAGTGTAAACTTGAAAAGATTTACCACTAAACACCAAATCACTTTTTTTGAACTGCTCAACGCAAGTTTTGCCATGTTGCCAAACCATGTTAGCATCATTAGGAAATGATTTAATCTAATTCTAAAACTAAACTATGTACTATCTATATAAAAACCCTACATAACGAAGCGTGTAAAAATCATGAACTGTGAAGTTTACAAAGCCTTACATTAATAATTGAAAAAGTTGACTGAACGGGATAGACCCTTCATCTTGGTTAATGATTTTCTTACATTTTTCTATTTGAATGCTTTCATATGCATCCATAGCCATCCATATTATTATTAACACTTTTCATTAGTCTTAAATTACTAATATCTATACTGTGGTCGTGTTCGATTGCATGTTGGGCATTTCTCCCATATCTAATGTGGGTAATATGTTCTTTATATTTTGTCAATATGGATCTTTTTGTTTGCCCAATATACCTTCGATCACAGTCTTGACAACTAATTTCGGAAATCCCCGACTTTTCATGTTACTCTACTTTATTCTTTGGATTACCCAGAACTTCTCTTAATTTATTATATGGTTTATACACAACCTTAATGTCCACTTTTTTCAAAATTTTGTCTAGCTCTCTTGTTAATTGGGCATCAAATGGTATTACCATGAATTTCTTTATGTTCTGATCCTTTTGAAAAGTCGAAGATTCTTTCAGTAATTTTCTGAACTTATGTTTTCTAATTAATTTATCTACAATGTCCTTATTATAACCATTCATTTCAGATACCTCCCTAATTAATTTTAATTCTTTGTTATAATTATCTTTACTTAAAGGAATTAATCTATTTACCATAAAATTTAAACTAGCCATCTTATTTTGGAAGCTATGATTTGAATCGTTAGGAATGTATCTCGAAGTGGTGGTGGTGTTTTTTTCTGAAAATATCAAAATCTAACCTATTTTTATTGTTCCTACTGACTAAAACGCCCAGAAATGGTAAACTATCGTTGTTTTCGAGTTCATGCGTGAATATTATATTTTGGGATTTACTATTTAAGTTCTTAATAAAATCATCTAAATTTTCATTTTTTGAATCGAAAATGGCAAAAACATCATCCACATATCTTAACCATACCTTCGGAAAGTAACTGAATTCATCTTTTGCATACATAAGTGGATGTATCTCAAAAAGTAGAGCGGATTGAGAAAAACTGATTTCACATTTAGTTTTAACGCCACAAATATAATAAAAATCATTTCTAAAATCTTAGGCACCAAAAAAATTATATTTTTTAGGTCTATGTTATCATCGAGTTTCGTTCAAATTATCTAATTTTAAAATAAATTATTTATCATATTTTTTTCTAAAAAGGCTCTGAGCTAATGGAGCTAAGACCAAATTATAAAATAATCACAATGATACTAAAAGTTTTAAGTGAAAAAGATAATAATTTATGTCGTTATTTTATAAATTTTTCCAAAGTGCCTCAGGCCTGATTTTTCTATTGATAATATAATTTCATCTAATCACTTTTTTAATTAACTAAGGTGCTTCATGAAAGGTAAATGGTCAAAGTGTCTATTAGAGCATAAAAAATATTAATCATTTTCGTACATTCGAGATAATTAATAAATACATAAAAAGTGTTTCAAGGTGTCCCCCTTTCCTCTAAATAAAGTACCTCTATGTGAATAATAATCTACTTGCTAAAGTTAATCATTTCACATGAAGTTGCGTAATACATTCAAACTTCGTCAATACTTCGCCTTTATTTAAAATATAAAATTTTCTAATTCAACTTGCGATCTGATCATTAATTAACTTTATTTACCAGAGCGCCATCACGTAATTACTCTGGCATTCCCAATTTAATTCCTCCCATTTTTAGCTTAGTTACAGTATTATTAATTCATCAAAACCCACGTTGGTGTCTGCAATTTAGGAAAGGCTGCCGGCTTACACATTCCCTTTTAAATGGGCATTTGAAACGCAAAGACGATAAGCAGTAAAGAGAAAATCTTTACGAGGTATAGCTCTCAAGACAGTTAAGTTGAACTTAAATGTAATTGCAATAGTTGCTTGTGAATAATACGATATGCAAAAAGGCATATTACTACAGTTGAGAACATTTCGATTTGGATGGGACTACGACTTCTGTCAAGAATGTCGCGGTGGATTTGGATATCAGAAGTTATTTAGGATTTGACCCATTTCTATTGTTCAAATCAGATAGATTAATGGTTTGTTTATTAATACTAATATATAGAGCTTTATATCAATAATTTGTGCACAATAAATATCGTAACTGTAATATACTTACAAAAGAACACACTTTTGAGGTGAAATCAATTTAAAAATTACACTATAAACAGTGTTTGTGACAAAGTAATTTTTAGGTGTAGTTTAATATGCTGAAAAATCTCTACAAACAATTTTTTATGTAACAATGAGACGTGACGAACACAACTGTTTTAATAACTGTTTATCACTATTTATTAAATTTGTTATGTTAAAACTATTTCTACGGGATTTATGTTTTATATTATATTTTAATTGTGATATTAAATTTTAAATACAATGTTTAGACTGTGCTTGAATAGTGCAACAGGTTTTGTTATGTTTTTATGTGCGGAGATCACTTTTAGATCTCAAAAGCGAAATTTCACCGCATTTTTACGAAAAGTTTACGAATTTTATGCGGATTTATGTTGGAAACCCAGACAAGGCATGGGACCCCCAAATATGTTGTAAAACTTGTCTCAGATTATTAATGGGAAGGTTGAAATGTGGATATCGTAAAATGTAGTTTGCAGAGGCATTTGTTTAATTAGAGAAAATCGAAAGACCATCTTACAAATTCCTATTTTTGCTTCATTAATATTCATCATTACTACCGGTCGAACATAGAGCTTCCTGTTCCAAAGTTATCAGAATCTGTGACCCTGAATTAAGAAAAACCTGAAGCCGTTAATTCTACAAGTGATCATAGAATCACAGAATTTCTACAGAAAATCGAAAACGATCTTTTATGTTCCAAGATATTCAACAGAGATATGATTTCACAACGTGAACCTACGAATAATAATTTAATTCAAGACTATCAAGGTTATAGTTAGAACTTCTAACATTCAGATTAAAAGGATGGAATCCCTTTCAAAATGACTTGAACATTACATGCACTAAAGCATTTCTGTAACGAAAAAGCGATATCATGGTAAATGGAGCCCCAGTTTACTTGCTGATTATTGCTGGATTTAATAAGGAAATCTCCAGAAACAAAATACAGTCCTAAAATATCAATAACACAGGTCGACACGATTTTTGTAACATTGATGAGAATGCTCTTATTGCGTTTCATTTAGGTAGTTATTAAAACACCTTTTCACAGAAATAGCTTAGCATCTTCAATTTTCAAGCACCTGCTTCTCCTTTATATGATGGGGTTTTGAAATTATTTGTACCTGCCGTTGGGCAGTAATGGAGTTATATTGCTTTCTATAGTTTAGTCTGTTTCTGTCTCGTTTGCAGTACAGTCAAGTGTTTAAATCTATTTTAGTTTCAATGGCAAGTTCAAGTCGTCGATTTTGCAAAAAACTAGTGGATAAGTTTTGTTATATATGCGGGCGATTTATTTATTTTATCCGAGGAGGTCAAAAATGCTTATCTTTTGTATTTTAAGTGCCAAATTGGAGATTAAGGTAAAAGCTGGGCTCCTCATATTTGCTGTGTGAGTTGTCACGTAACTGTAGTGCAGTGGATGCATCGCAAGAAAAGTGCTATACCGTTTGCTGTTCCTATGGTGTGGAGAGAAGAAACTATTGACCATGTAAGTGATTACTACTTTTGTATCACAAAAACACAAAGGATTTCAAAAAAGCAAAGAGACATATTCAGTATCTAAATTCTGTAACCCAAAAAAGGTGCTTCTTCCGCCTCTCCGTATTAAGCTTGAACTAATGAAAAACTTTGCCAAAACCATGGACAAAGAAGGTAATGGTTTCAAGGACCTAAAATAAATATTTCCTCAATTAAGTGATGCAAAACTAAAAGAAGGCATATGTATTGGACCTTATATAAGGAAACTTCTAGGTGATTTTGCGTTTTCAAGAACAATTAAATGAAAATGAATTGGCAGCTTGGAAGTATTTTGTAAGTGCACTGAAAAGATTTCTGGATAATAAGAAAGATGAAAACTATAAAAACCTCATAGATGAACTCTTGAAAGCCTATGAAATACTAGGGTGTCGCATGTCCTTAAAAATGGATTTATTACACTCCCATTTAGATTTTTTTCGGAAAATTTGGGTTCAATAAGCAACGAATAAGGAGAGAGGTTTCACCAGGACATCAGGACAACGGAAGCAAGATACCAGACATGCTGGAACCCATCTATGTTGAATGACTACTCTGGTTTCTAAAAAGACATGATGCTATAGAACTCAAGAGGAAAAAGTGAAAGTTTTTGTCGCTGTATGACATCTCATGTAATATAATTTTATTTACATAATCCTCAGTAATGTCTTTGCATCGATTTAATACGTTTTACATGTTTATATTAAATAAATATTAGATTGTAAAAATATGTGGTCCCCCTTTTTTCTCCACTACCGATCCACTGTAACAAAAAAACTGCACGTGTTACACTAATTCATTTATCATTTTCCGATTTAGGACTACAAAATATACAACTATTTTCATCAATGCTACCTCAAAAAAGTTTAAATTTGTTGACCGTTATATAATAATACGTCTATCGCTATATACGTAATTTGTTACAATGAAACAATACTTTATAGCAAAAACAAAGTGTAATGAAAAAAATCTGAGGTAATTTTTTGTGTTTGCGCCCAACCTTTACATAAGGTATACCATGTTTTGTTCAAGTCACAAAAATAAACTCATTTTTGTTCACCCGTGTTATTTAATTAATTAGCAGGTTATTTTTGTTTGAGTGCTAAACCACGTATACAAAAATTAAAGTACGTGAATATTGCTAGTCTTTCGCTTTCGTTAGCACTTTTCTTTTTGGTCGTCCATACTATTTGGTGCATATTTGACTGCTGAACGTTTGGGAAGTTGAATACGAAGCCTTTAAATTAAATTATGAGATTGGTGGGGTAGCATTCGATTCGGAAACACGGTTGGCCTCTTTGGAGCCAATATCTGATACTTCTTCGGTGCGAGTTTGAACTCCCTAAAGTCACTTGGTAATTTAGAGCAATTTTTTTCGTGAACTGATTTTTCTAGTGCGTTTTGAATACGAGTGACAGCAATTTTGAGCAACGGTGCTCTATGAAGCTTTGATTCAGGCTTGGATATTTTAAATTCCCTTTAAAAAAATCAAGACATATTTGGAATCAGAATGTTGGTTGTCTGCAAATTTAACTTTTTCCCGATCGTTTCAATTATCAGTCGTCAGAATCCACAAGATCCCGGATTCGGTGGACATTTTCGTCAATTCTTTGAGTTGAAGGCCATCCGCTGTGAGGTTCACCTTCAATAGAGTCTTTGCCTTCTGGGAATGCCTTAAACCACCGGAAAATCAGGACCCTCGTTAAATCACTGTTCTATAGGTCTGTTAAAGGTTTGCAAAAGTTTCCATTGCACTGTGACTAAGTCTGAAACAAAACTTGATAACGCACTTTTGCACGAAATTGTTGTCACTCATTTTTAGAAAGCACTATAAACATCTGGTTTACGAAAAAAATTGCTATTGACCACCAAGTGACTCTAGAGAGTTTAAACTTGCACTGAAGTCGCATCAGATGTGGACCTGCCTCTCCTCCATAGGGAAAGCCAACAGTGTGCCAAACCGAACGCTAACCAAACCAAACCTAACCTAACCTAATCGAATTTTCTCATACGACGTACACTCTTCATGCCTCCACTTTTTGCAGACATTACACTGAATCCATTCTTCAATGAGAGAGTCTTCATAGGGTTCATAGGGAATCCTGGACACACATCATCAGATAGTTTCCCCTTTACCTTAACCTTCTTTTTTGATTCACTCGTAGCATCCTCTGTAATTTTTCTTTTTATTTTGACACGCGTTGACTTTATCAACTTCTCTTCAGTCAGACCTTCCAGTTTTAATTTATTAGGAGTGCTAAAAAGTATTAGCGATTTATTTTCTTCTCTTCTTTTTTGTTCATCTTTTCGTTTTGGAAGTGGAATTATATCCTAAGGTGACACTAGTGTTTTTTCTGCATATTGCTGAGCTGGCTGGATTCTATGACTGCTGTGGGGTGGTATCATCAATAGATGAATAAATTTGTCTCTGCAATAATTTACAGCTTTTAATTTCTTGTGGGAAGAATGATTGTCGAGTATGAGAAGAGCAGAATGTTCTTTATCTGGTCTAACCTTGGAGCGAAAAAGTTTAAGCCACTCTATTAATAAGTTGTTATTTATGTGTATAGATTCCGAACACATTGCTATAGATTCTCGTGGAGCCCCATCCATCAGCTCGTTTTTCATTCTCTTTCGAGGAAATATTATCGCGGGGGGAACAAAATTACCCGCCGCACTCATAGCGCAAATAATAGTGACCAATTCCCCATGCTCAGCTGAAGATATTTTTCAAACAAATTTCTTGCCTTTCGTGCTAATAACTTTTAGTATTTTGTTAGGAACGGTTGAAATACCACTCTCATACACATTGTAGATAGCACTTGGTGGAACATTAAATTTTTCAACAATTCTGATAGATTTTCAAAAAATTAATTAACTTGAAATTCGTTAAACTTCGATATCTTCCCAAGCTATCAAGACCATGCCCCGATTTTAATCTGGTTCGTAGAGTAGATTCATCTATTCCAAGTTTTTTTTACGGCGGTTCTTTTGGAAAAACCTTCATTTATTCTCTCTGTCCAGCTCTTTGTAGCATTTCTTTCGTCCATGTTTTCCTATTTGTTTTTCTTTTATATGACCTAAAACAAATAAATCTTATAAGACAAATTACAAATGCTTCTGATGGGGCAAAAGTCCGCTTGCGAACTAATGCCCCACCCTGGACATCGCGTGTCCCATCGATGCAAACAAGTATTAATTGGGCCGAGCCAAGACTGGTGAGTAAGCCACATGTGAAAGTATTTCCCTACTAAACGCCTCAATCGTTTCCTTGACTAGTTTTGCTGTGTGTGATGGTTCATTATAATTAAGCAAAATCACTTTGTATTTCTTTTTCATGCAAAGTTTGATTCAAATTGATCATTTGCTGTCGGAGGCGTTCAGTTTTAATAGTTTCGCCAGGTTTTAGCAACTCATAATAGATCACACCCTTCTGATCCCCTCAAACACAGAACATTCTCTTCCGTCTATAGCGATTTGGCCTTGGTCGATATCGATGGTTGTCGAAGTTACCCAACATATTTTTATACCTGGCGAGCAGTATTTCGCAAGTGGTTTTTAGGTTTTTCTGCTGTCTCATTCAGTTCATGTGGAACCCATTTTCCCACCTTTTTTTTCCCATGATTTTCAAACGTATAGAGACGGCTTCTCGTGTCAGATTTAATTGATCCGCGAGTTGAGCGTCAACCTCATCCAATAATGCTTGCAATTCGCTGTCTTCAAACTTTTTCGGTGGCCTTCCATGTTCTTCATTTCTCACATCGAAATCGTCACTTTTGAATTTTTAAACCATTCAAAGCACTGCGATTTACCAAGAGCATACTCACTGTAAGCTGTAAGCATTCGATGCGATTCTGCAGCCGCTGTCTTCAAATGCTAACAGAAAATCAATGGTGTCCAGAAATCGTAGTTTTTAGCCACAAAATTCGACATGTTCAACGCTATTACAAATTATGCTGTTGTATGAAACTTGTATTGTTGTGAGTTGAAAATATTTGTCAGATGTCAACAAGGAGATGGAATTTGCCCATAGCTCAGGCCAACTATGGGCAAATTTCGGTTTCATATTTACGGACCTGGTATATCTTATATATCATCTGTAGAGAAGCATTACAAGTTACAATGAGAACAAGGGTATTTGAACAAGAAGTTTTCTTGTTATATTTATTAATGAAGAGAGATATAAAAAGAAATTAAAATAGGTAAAAGAATAAATTAACCCAAATAAGTACTCGAATACATTGAAATAAATTGCACACTGAACGACAAAAAAATCTAATTCCATTTTATGAAAAGTCCAATACCGCAGATCTTCTATAGTGAGAGGAAGTTCCAAGCTTTTCTAAAAATTATACTGCAATCACTCGGTCTTCTTTGTCTTGTGCTTTGGGTCATCGTCTTGCTGGAAATAATAATATCATTCCAGAAAAAGTTGTTTTAGCACTGGCGAACAAATTACCGCACAATACGGCCACATACTTTTCTGCATTCACTATCCTCTCAATATTTTCTACATTTTTCTCCCCAGTTGCTGTCATACATCGCTAAACCATTACGCTTCTTCCACCCTATTTTACAGTTGGGATGATATTTTGAATCTGAAGTGCCGTTTTGTATTTCCGCCAATCTAAATGTTTCCCATCTGATCCGAATTAATTGAACTTACTTTCATTACTTATAATAATAGTTTTTCGAAAGCCCTCCTTTTTTTTTGGATGTAATTTTATGTAAATGTTTTTTTTTTACTTATAAAGGGTTTCTTTTTTGCCAATCTCCCTTCTTTTGTATTTTTATGAAATTTCATATAATTGAGGATAAACAATTTGACCAGAAGTTGTTGACAGATCCGTAGCTAAAGTTTCAGCTCATGTAAATGCTGATCTTTTTACTTGCTGACAATATTTCGTCGTTCTTGGTAGATCAAGTTTGTCCACAGTACCCTTTTGTTCTTTTCTTTTGAACACGTAGTGCAAGGTACAAACTTTCAACTTTAATGTAGGAGTAATTTTCCTACAAGTTAAATTCATTTCCCGAAATTTACAAATTCTTTTTCAAACCGATAAAGGCATTTTACTTTTTTCCAACACATTGCGTAGCCAGGCAACGAATGGAAGTTGAAATCAACTAAAATGATCAAAATAAGTCTTTATAGTAAGAACATTTAAAATCTTATAATTTTAGCCGGTCGCGTTGGTGCGGACGGTAAGAGCAGCGGCCTGCCGCTGCTGTGCTGAGAGCGCGCTGGAGCGGTAGTTGGTTCGATTCCAGCGCTCGGATGGTTATTTTTCTTTCTTTCTTCTGTCTGTTTACTTTCTGAATGTTTGAGATTGTTTCTAGGCAAGAGTGTAAAATCCGACTACAAATTACCCCTCAGTCACGCCAGTTAAAGGCTGGGTAAGGCCGGATGCCTTCTGAGAAGTGTTCTACGTTGGTCACTCGCCAGTCGGTAGGCTTCCTGATAGACTTATGGGTAGGCACACAACCAAGGGTTTATAGCCCGAGGGGAGTGCTGGCCTGGGTTTGTCATAAGCTGATGACCGTGGTTCGGAACCTACGTTAAGCTGTAGGTCCAGTCGCTAAATAGCCTATAGGCTTCCTGATAGACTTATGGGTAGGCACATAACCAAGGGTTTATAGCCCGAGGGGGGTGCTGGCCTGGGTTTGTCATAAGCTGATGACCGTGGTTCGGAACCTACGTTAAGCTGTAGGTCCAGTCGCTAAATAGCCTAGTTGCTGATGCGTCTCTAACCCTAACTTATAATTTTAGATTTAAATATTTATTTGTAAACATTTTATTGTTAAAAAATAAATTATTCCTTGAAAATTGAAATATTTAAGATATCACGGTGGAAATTTACTTTAATATATAAAAAACATAAGTACTTGTAAAATATTTTAATTGTAAATATGTAAATATGTAAAAATATTTTGTTAATTAATTTAAAAAAGACTAGTCTAGCTCCCTTCATAAATAATAATATTTAAACAAAAAAACTTTTTGTTTAAATACTTTTTATCAACTATATATATTTTAACAATTCATTCTCAAGATAGGGTTTTATTAGACATAAAATAACTTTATGAATATTCATGCAATACAAAGTTGTTTAAACAATCTCTCATTAAATTAAATATATATAATGTTTTTATTGCTTTAGTGATAAAATATAATGATCTATTTGGGCATTCATCTAGTTTTTTTGGAACAAATCTTGATGATGATGATTTATATACGAAACGTATATAAGAAATAAAAACGTAGAAAAGGAAAACAAGTAGTTAAGAAAATCCTTGTAACGCCCTATCGTCATTGGAGTATCATTAGTGTAATTAATGTAAATGGCAAAATATCACTACACTGTTGTTCTCCGAATCTGTTGATTTATTTTGACGGTTTTTGTTAATAATCTACGCACAAAGACGGCTCCATGCACCTTGGTGCATGATTCTATTCGCGTTTCGGCTATCATCGCGTGAAGATGTACTATTCTTAGTATATTCGACTTTTATACATACATATATTAATCGAATTAGTGAACAAAAAGTGCATGAAGAAAATCGAAAAACCATTCTTTATCCCTCGAGTCGAATATGACGGGTAAGTTACCACATTCCGCGTTTCACCATTCATCAACATAGTTTGAATTAATTTTTTTAACTAATCTATATAGATCATTCAAGGTATATGTGGAACATTTTTTTTTACTTAAATCCGTATAATTTTTTTAGTTAATAATAATTAATAATATCAAATAAATATACTATATTTTTACTTTAAAATAATTTATCAATTATATTACTTTTATAGTTCTTATTGAAAACGGTCAGGTATGAAAAGGGTCGAACGACCTTGAACATATTTCAAGTCGCATCTACAAGAAATACAAAAAAAAACGTTCTAAGTTATTTATATTTTATTTATCGATTTTAAAAATGCGATCTTAAAAATATTTTATTGAATTTGTTATTTACATATTTCTTTCTAGTTAACAGTACAATTTGAAAGGTAGATACAGGTACAGTTTGAAAGGTAGGTTCAGTTTGAAAATATAGGGCTTGCCTAAAATAGATATTTCTAATAAAAAGATTTATCTAATAAAAAAAGTTTGTGCGTTACATCCACATTTTGAGGTTCCAACACTGTAGATTTATAACAGCTCATTCAGTATACATTTATGACAGGAGGTAACTACTCTATTGCTTACAATCCATTTGTAAATATGTATTCAAATTTGGGTCTAGCTGGGTTCGTTAGTTGAAATGAAATAATAAAATTTTGAAAATCCACAAATGCTTAATAGGATGCTTGGCGTTTTTGATGAAAATATTATCATACTCTTTAGAATCTTTGTGCATTTCACTGTGTCGGAGTTGGAGTTAATTCTGCTGTTTGTATCGATTTTTTCAATCTTTTTCCTTTTCTTCTTCTCTCTTCCTTTCTCTCTCTTCTATCATCATGATTGATTTTCGTTTGGTCAGTTCTTTTATCCATTCAATTCTGATATTATATAATTTAGATTTTCATTCTTAAGAAAAACGGCATTTTTGTCGAATTTTGCATTTCTTCTTACCATTTTCGTAAGGTTCATCCTTCACATGCAGGCTATTGTGTTGTGAACTATCAATTTAATCTGTAACTGTAATATCTCTCTATATTTTAATTTGTTGAGCTATAAATTCAATCAAAAGGTATAGGCAGGCTTAATGTTTATTACGTAAAATGTAATAAACTCCCGATAATTTTCTGAAAAAAATTTAATGCACATAATTTAATTACAAAACTGTAATTAAGTAAACATAAAAACCGAATAACGGTTTTCATAACGACAAAAATATATTGCCATATCATTTCTTTTACTTTAAAATTTTAAGTAAAAATAAGTTTGTTTAAACTTTATAGTTTTGTTTAAATAATTAAAACACTAATATTTCATCACCATTCCACTAGCATTAATTATTGCCTGTATTCTTATTCTCTTTCTATACTTCTTAATCTTATTTTATATAATTTTACCTTTTTTTACAATATTATTAAACTTATTAATTGCATTATTTTGTTTTTTTTTTGCTTATAAGTAGAAAACCGCTAAAAATAGGTATATCATCACTTAACACTTTTAGATACAGAATTTATTCTCTTTTGCGCTCCACTATAAAATACCGGATGTTCCATTTAAAATTCCTCCATAACATGAATTTTTAAATTCTATTAAATGCGCACTATTTTCTAAACACCCTGTATGTGATAAATTTATTCTCATATCATATTATTATAAAGCAACCTATTAAGAAACCGTATTCAAACCGTATTTTTATATTCAGGGATGTTTTTTGCTAAATTTCTTAAAAAATATTTTTTATTTCCGAAATGGCTAAGATAGGTATAGCATATGTTATATAAAAAAGTTTGAAAATATCTCATAGAATATAAAAGTGTAAGTAGTAAGAAGTAGTTCCAGTCACCGTGAATCACCCTGTATATATATATATATATATATATATATATATATATATATATATATATATATATATATATATATATATATATATATATTTACATGTTATTATCATATTTTACAGGGTCGATATTATGTATAGAAACGGTCATATATCTGGAGACTGTTTTGAAATTTCATAATGAAATTTTGTACACAAACACTAGGAAATGTTTGACACTTTATGTGTATATTTTCATTTTATTGGCGACTTTTAATGCTGTCTGTATCACTAAGTCTTTTCACCGTTTTTGAAACTATCGACTTAGTGATATTCGGATATACTTTATTAAATACTTAACCAACTTCAGCATAAGTGCGTTTTCTGTCACCGTATCCCACAATTGATGGCATTTCAATTATTTCTCTTTCAGTTAAATACATATTAAGCCCATATAATATTTGAAATATACAATTTGACGTTAACTTTTGCTAAGTGTAATCAAATTCTTTATCTGCCATCCATTGTTTTATAACCTACTGAATGAAAAATATATTTACCATAAAGCAGACCAAAACATCTTTTAGCCATTTTTTAAATGTATTTTGAGAAAAAAACCATACAATATTTACCTCGTTGAATTCAGAAAATAATGCTCTTTCAAACAATGCCTAACTCAAGTAATGTTGTCATTTAAAAAAAATCAAGTTAGCCTTGGATTTCAAATATGCGACAAGAAAAAAAATTGAAAATATACACAAAAAATGACAAACATTTCCTGATGTTTGTGTACAAAATTTTATTAAGAAATCTCAAAGCGTTCTCGAGATATTTGACCGTTTCCATACATAATAGCGACCCTGTATATAATATAATATATTATATAATATAATATATTATATAATATAATATATTATATAATATATTATATAATATATTATATTATAATAATAATATTTATTAAGTTTAATATATGGTGATGCTATTTATTTTAAAAAGCGTTGTTTTGATGAAATTTTTATATAGGATCATTAGAAGGGCAAATTGTAAACTAAAAATATGTATGGATTATCTCTCTGGTGGAAGGATTTAGACAGGCTTAAATATGGTTGCAATAGTTGGAACACTGAATAATACTTAAACGTAATCCTAGACGTGAAAATTAAATATCCTCCTATACTTTATAATCCTCTAAAATTAATTATCTACTATTTATTCAAAAATAACAGTAATAGAAAATTTAACACTAGATTAAAAACTAACAAATTATATACACTATTTATAACTGCGGCTCTACGGCATTCTTACTAATGATATATTTTGCCGACTTCCGCCAAATTAATTTTCAAGAAACTTAATATTTTTTTCATTCAGCTTCTAGAATATGGTAAACTTTTCTCGCCTTCCACTTCTGGAAAGTTCTGGTGGTTTCTATTCATTTTGACTATGGCATGCAAAATACTGTCTGTAGAAATTTGTTTTCATATATATATATATATATATATGTTTTGTATGGTTTTGACATTTTTTTAAGAGTTCTTGAAGCTTGGAATTGAACTAGAAATTATGTAAGATAATTTGCATTAAATGAATCTATGTATTAAATGAAAATGGGGAAATATTTCAAGAAAAATACAATTAAGGTAGACATACAGGAATTCGAAAATACAATTAATTCCAATATTTAAGCGTAGTAGTAGTGATCACGGACGAAAATATTGTAGAAATAGAAGAAAAGAATGGACAAACCAATAAAGCCAAAAACAATAATTAAATTAAGATTATATAAATAGTTAAGACCTATGTCGTTTTATTCTTCCAAATTGTCATCAGTAGGAGAGCTTGATAATAGCGGAAAGAAAATTAATAATAACCATATTGGGACATAAAAGAAAATGAAATTGGAGTTGGAAGTCATCAGAAGGCACTACAGAAACTAGGAGGGCAGGATATTATGAAAGTGATAAAACAGGAGACAGTAATAAGATGTGTTGCAAAGCTAACTAATATACACAGTGAACTAAACTTGAAGAGATTTACCACTAAACACTTTTTTGAACTGCTCGACGCACGTTTCGCTAACCATGTTAGCATCATCAGGAGATGATTTAATCTAATTCTAAAACTAAACTATGTTCTATTTATATGAAAACAATACCTAACGAAGCGTGTAAAAATCATGAACCGTGAAGTGTACTAAGTCTTACATTAATAATTGAAAAAGTTGACTGAAACGGGTCGGTCCTTTATCTCGGTTCATGATTTTCTTACATTTTTCTATTTGAATGCTTTCATATGCATCCAAAGCCCTATTATTATTAACACTTTTAATTAGTCTTAAATTACTAATATCTATACTGTGGTCATGTTCGATTGCATGTAGGGTAACACAAGATTTTTTATTTCTCCCATATCCCAGATTAAATCATCTCCTGATGATGCTAACATGGTTAGCGAAACGTGCGTCGAGCAGTTCAAAAAAAGTGTTTTGGTGTTTAGTGGTAAATTTCAAAATGTTTCACACCAAAGGTTCCAATAGAAGAATTGATACACAGTGAAGCTGAGAAAAAATATGTAATAAATAGGTTACAAAAAGGGTGAGGACCGACCCATCCCAAAAATACAGCATCTGGAATTCGGAGAAATAACGAACATTTTCAAATAAAAAAAAACCATTAGTTATTTTGCCATAATTATTTTTTTTTTCAAAATACATCCCTTCCGCATTAATACACCGCTGGGCACGTTCAGCCAATACCAGCATAGAGTTTTTTTATGCCAATTTTCGGCATCGCCTCAATGACCCTCACCACGGCTCCTTGAACTTATGTAATATAACTTGGAACTGTGTTCATAAACATTCCTTTCATAAAAGAGAAGCAACATTCTGTGTTCTTGATCGTATTAATTATCAATATATAATTTAAAAATACAGTTAATTATTATATATGTTCATTTCATGGCCATTGTTTGAGTTTCGGGGACAGGAAATAGCCACATGTAGATAAATCAAGTGAATACGGAGGATGTTGAACCACAGAGATTTGTTTTCGGCAAAAAATCACCAACAGTGACGCTCCTGTTAGATGGTGCATTATCGTGCAACAAAAGCCAACTTCTTGGCGTTCGATATTCGGTCTTCACTCGAATGATTTTCTTTCACAAACGCTCCATAACACTCAGATAATATTCACAATTTACATTTGACTTCTGTGGATCGAATTCCCGAAGAATAATACCTTTAGATTAGCCTTTCCCAACCTTTTTCAATGGTGGACTCTTAAGAGAGTCTACTATGATCTGCACGGACCCCATTAATGATATAAACAAAAACATAGACTCGACCACGCCTCTATCTATATTTTCGTAGCCTCTGTCTATATTTTCGTAATTTTTAATTTTATTTTTATTTGTATATTTGGATAGGTTCGTAGTCCCCAGGTGAGGAAACCCTGCTATCATAAAATGCTAAAATGCTATCATATGCCCTGAGTCATAAAAACGAATCAATCTTCTCTCATGATTTCTGGAAACGTAATTTTTTAGATTTTCGATTTAGAGCCTGAGGCGCCGCGCAGCACTTTGGCGTTTTGTTTGAGGATCGTACTTAAGTTACAATTGATTCCAGAAATATGCAGTTCCACTTGGCTATTTTAATAAGGCCCTTACAATGTTCAACGCGAGCAATTTTGTGTGCTCATTTAAGACCTGAGGAATAAATCGAGCACAGACTTTCCGTTTGTTTAAATCCATTATCGAAATTTCGTGAATCATGTCTTTGTTCATATTTATTTCTAAGCTATCCATTTCACAGTCGAACTAGCATCGTAGGCGATCATTTCACGCACTTTTTCCATCAACTCATCGCGATTTTTGTTTTTTGGACGACCTGGCTTTGACAAACTTTTACAACCGTTCAAGACACGTGTACTGATAAGCAGTTATTACCATGAATGTTTTAATTAGTTGAAATGTTTTTAAAAAAGTTTTACCTAGCTTGTTTTTCATCGTGTTTCTGTGACGAGATGATAAAAGATACTATCACTTTAAGCCAGGGGTGTTTAATCTGCTGCCTGGCCCGTTTTTTGTTTTTTTCATGGCCTGCACTAATTAATAAACGTCATTAAAAACATGTCTTACATTTATTTTCTACTTAAAGTTTTAAATATCGCCGTAACTCTAAAAGTTTTAAATATATATATATTATTAATAATATATATATATATATATATATATATATATATATATATATATATATATATATATATATATATATATATATATATATATATATATATAAATATATATACTCTATTTTGCGGCTTGTTGGCTGACATACTGTGTATATTGTAAGCGAATGTTGTTATGTTCATTTTTTGAATTTTTATGATACTAACTTATTCTAAGTAGATTAATCTAGAATCTTTGATGTGAAACACTAAGCTCAACGAAATTTACCACTTGGGACCAAAACAATTATTTTTAGCATCATCAGAAGAGGATTCAACCTTCAGATCTCCCTTTAACCTTTTGTTTATTTACAAGAAGCCTGTCATACACATCATATAACCTTGTATAACAGAATATTAATGTACGTTAAATTCCTTGCACTGCGATGTATTTTAACTTGAAAGTTATTTCAACTTTGTTATACTCCAACGCACACAAAATCTGTAATATACAAAATTTAATTTTGGATACAGCGAACACATCTTTCGTTAAAAATTTAGTTAGGTTTAAATACTGCCAATTTAACTCGAAGAAGATTTTCTTTGTGGTTCTTAAATCGAATTTACCGTTCCGTTTAAATTAAAATTGTTTTTAATTCATTTTCTGATTGCTGACGAGCTGTATTTCGCAGAAGCACCACCACACAATTATTTTGCCTTAACCGAAATAAAGCAAATCGGACCAGAACAATATTGATTCAAAAAGTCGATATTAAAATTGAGATTTGCATTTTGAGACTATAGATCTATTCTTCAAAATTGATCGCTCTGAATAATCTGGAATGTAACAGTTTACATATTCACTAAAATCAAGTGGGTGATTATCAGAAATCATTTTGAGTTTCTGTAAAACTTTCAGCCTTTCTACACCGCTCCGTTATAGAAAGTAATTACAGCATTATGAACTCCGATTTCCAAGGTAGACCTACCGATCAAATCTATTGTTTGAATGTAAATCAGTGTACCACAGGCTCATACAGATTGAAAGATTATCCGATAAGAACAATAAGAAATAAGAAAAGAAGAGAGAACTAAGAGCCAGCGTGCAATGGCGGTATTACTGGGGGAGTCACCTGTCTGCTAAATTGATCAGAAACAAACTGCAATACCTAACTTTGACATTTTTTCTCTATGAAATAATTTTATTTTCATCAAATATATATCGTTCAAATATATCTAAGGTCTCTAAACTACGGCCTGGGGGCCAAATCCGACCCGCCAGTGTCATCAATCCGACCCGCGACTAGCGAATTTAGCAAGCGTATGCTCGTTCACGGCGCGTACTCGGCGACTAGTTTAGAAATTATAGGTAATGGCAAGAAAATTAAAACGGTTTCGGCCCTTGGAACTTACAGTAGTAATAGATATGGCCTTAAGGCTGGAAAGTTTGGTGATCCTTGATATATATCGTTCATATATAGTTCGATTCAGAAAATTGTGCACAATATTATAATGAAATAAACAAAAATACGCTACATTTTTTTACGGACTGGCCCCGTTAATCTATATAAAGCGGCTACGAACCAGATGATGTTAATGGGCTGAGAAGAGATAAAAATCCAAAAGGGCCAAGTCTGAAGATTACGCGGGGTTCCATAAAGTCTCGCAGGCAACTCGGTAATCGTTTCCAGAACCCTTTATGCTGTGTGTCGCTGCGCGTTGCTTTAACTTGTGGAAATTACTTTCCTTCTTTCCTTGCCAATATAAGACCTTTTATCCCGTAGAACATTACTAACGCGATTCACTTGGTGCTAGTAACAGTTAGCAGTAATCGTTTGACCAGATTGGAGCAATTGCTCCCGGAGAAATGTTCAATTCCTAAATTTTTTCTGGTTTAAGTGTTAACCAAACACAATTTGCTTATTAATTTTTTTATCGTTTCGCATTTCGCGCCCTCCATCCACCCAAGGTTATTTTTTAAAATAACCACGAAACTGCAGATCTGAAAGATGGGGTAAGGTTTCTGTGATGAAGTCACTTTAAAACCGTTTTTTCTTTTCTTTGGTGTTTTCGCTGGTTTGTCATTGGACGGGGTGGGTCAAGCGCTTTGCATCACTCCCCATTTTTGTTTACTAGAGATAGGGCGGTATATGATCAGTAAGGCGGTATATATCGACACACTGTGGCCCATGAGATTACATCAGATGAGTTAAATTGGTATTAAAAAGGTATTGCCATGATTAGCGGATTTACATATCACGAAAAAGGCTTTCAACCTAATAAAATTATGTTTTGCATTTGGAGGGATTGGAAGGGATTCATACACTTTCATCATCTTCCATGCAGGCTACTGTTCACAATTAGAACGGCTGAAGACGGCATTTAGAGAAAAACGACCAGAATTACCAAAGGTGTCACGTTCATCATGACAATGCACGACCACACATTTCATTCATGACCCAGCAAAAATTTATTATGACCCATAAGAAATCACATCCTTGGGCAACGATCTATTCCGCTCTCTCTAAAATTGTTTAAATGGGTAATCTTATAAAACGGAAGAAGACGTGAGAAACAACTTTTTGGAATTTTTTGGCAACAAAGATGCTAATTTTTAGCAAAAAGGCGTTATGGACTATTACGTTGATATATATATATATATATATATATATATATATATATATATATATATATATATATATATATATATATATATATATATATATATACATATATAAAAATATATTTCGTCTCTCGATGTTAAGATTCTTCAGTGCACCGACATATACCATACCATCAAGAATAGGCAGACCCTATTCACAGCCAACAATCCATGTTTTTGCCGACTTCCCTTCGAATAGCTCAAAGTAATAAGTTCAAGGTAATATGTTCAAAGTAATTTTAACATTGTTTTAAAATTGCAAATATCCAGTTCAAGTTTCAATACAGTCACTGACTAGCTTTAAATGAAAGGGATCCCAAAACAAGTCTGTTTTACCACTACTCAATTTCCGGCAAGTTAATTTAATTTGGGATTAAGTACCCCCAATCTATGCAGCTCAGTAGCTTAGAGAATACAATGTTGGCCTCTAACTGATACAACCGTAGAGTTAGAGGCCAACAGTTAGAGGTGTACAGTATATTATGACGGCAAAATATCTGGGGGAGATTTCTAATGATTTTGGTGTATAGGTCGATTAATTGAATATCTGGGTTGAACTGCTCCAGAAAAAAAATAGGTCAACTCGTTGTCCAAGGCAGAAAGTTAATAAATATGTATTGCTTCGGTTGTGGGTTAAACTGGAAGGTTTTTAGCCATCAGGAAACCAAAGATGTGTTTTTGTTACCTCAATGTCGGAGATAAAGGATATATCTCTAGTACAGGGCCCATCTAAACAAGCGCGAAAAATGCGACAAGGAATAAATCTTTAATCATACCGAGCAAGGTGGGATTTCGTCCAAGAGGTATATAAATTTGTAAAGTTGTTATTATTAACTAAAAGTAACATATGGAGCACAAAATTGCAACCTTTCGGGGATGAGGACCGGTATTTATATAGCAGGTATAGTCACAATAAATCTATTAGAATCGGAAGGTTGGTATCTCCTGTAATCCGCCAACTCGGAGGTCGAAATGCAGCGTCGCTAGTTGTGGTTTGTATTTGGAGACAAGAGTTTAAAATCCGACAAGGAATTTCCCCTCAGTAACAACAGTTCGATGCTGGGTAAAGCCGGATACCGTCTGAGAGGTATTCTAGGCTTATTAAAAGATTCAATTTTAAATAAACCAAGGGTTGGTAGCCCGGAGCCGTGGTTTTCGACCCACGTTAAAATGCAGGTTTATTTGGTAAATAGCTTGCATCTCTAATCCAAAATCTGTACTTCTTTTATTTACCTATCAGACTATAAAGTAAACAGTAAATTATAATTCTTTATCGGGTGTCATTCCGATGAGATGGCAACTAATAATACGTATTTAAAATGGTGTATTTTTATTGAAATTGGTAGTATTCAAATAAAATTAATTTCTTGCTATTGAATTTTTTTTATATGAAATTTGAATATTTCCACATTCATGCTTTTAATATTACTTCATATTTTCCTCAATAATGCAGGGATAGGCGGACCATACAATTCCTTGGATACTGAAATAATTTTCTAGCCATTAAATATATTGAGGAATAGTAAACCTCTTCTAAATAATACTTAATGAAAGCAATTGTTTAACAGATAATTAGGCTTTTGAATAAAAAATAATTATCGATTTGTTTACTTTATTTTAAAACATTATCATAAATAATACTGATAATCGATGCGAAAAACTTTTTAAAAACTTGTTACAATTAATTATAAATGAATTAAAATATATAAAATATAAATAAAAATTAGGTGACTATGAACGCGCCACGATTGGCTGCTATGTTTGTGACGTCGTAAACAGCTTCCATTCTATTCGTATATATACTGTCAAAATTATTGTTGGTTAAGTGACAAAGGGTTTATAAAGGCTAATTCTAATAATATACCTGCAGTGGATATTTTTATGGTCACAGATTTTCCGAAAAATTACATTCGGTTCAATTCAACTGAAGCATCGATGTAAGTTTTTTAAAAAATAATAATGTAAATGTAAATAAGAAACAAAATATTTCTATTATTTTAAACTATTTGTAGGGTTTTACGAGAAAATTCCGTTGACAAGGCTATAGGTTTTTCAGCACATAAAGTTCGAAGTAAAGCTTATATAGTTACCTTGACTATTAATGAAAAATTAAGAAAAGTTCGAGACACTCAATGTTACGATTGTGAAGCTTCAGCAGATAAATACTCAAACAGAAAAAATTATATTTTATATATTTGTAATATTGGTTTTCAAAAATAATAAACCAAAAATAATTGGTTTTCAAAAAAAATATAAATCATAATTAGAAAAACAAAACACATACATACTGTGTAAATCGCTAATTTTATTTCAATAAAGAATATGCTGTTAAATATACGTAATAAAACTTCCCCCAACTAGGATAATATATTACAGTAGATTATAATATGTAAACTACATTAATAATCAATTTAGAATAATAACAATCACTATCCAAAATTATATACATATTTATTTGATTGCTTTCATTGACGTTTGCAATCCTTTTAAAACCACACTGATTGTTCAAACCACCATACTAAACTCAATTAGCAATATTTTCAAAAAAAAATCCACCCATACTACATAATTACTTTAATTAAAGTTTTCAGTATTTTTAAAACGATAGGGATTTTTTGCCTTACATGTTTTACAAACTACTACATTATACTCTTGATTTAATAATATTTGCAAATATAAATAAATGTGGCTGCTAACTAGATCTAATGCATGACCAGCCAGAGATTTCCTAAATAAGAGAAGGCACCTAAACCTTTTTTTTTAGTGGAAAACTTATAGTCGAAGTGTGGGACTCTCCTGTTAAGGTCTACCCACTATGTACCACAACATATCCTGGAACCACTGAATAATTTTCTAATCTATGTTTAAACATACCCTATCAAATGAACCTGTTCAATCAATAGATGAAATGTACCAAAATCCTGAAAAACAAAATATTTTGACTGTGTTGTTTTCATTTAGAATATAAATATATAATTTTCTTTACTTTTTGTTTGTATAGTACGTTTGCTTTTCTATTTTCTTTTTTTTGCATACTCCTTCAGATGTTTGTTTTGATTCCATGGAAAACTGCTTTGCCAGTCCTTAATTTAACTAGTTAGTGTTCATCCAACTAATCACACAAATTTCTGTATTCTTCGATCATCTACAAATTAGATTATCCTGTAAAACTTTCATAAGTATAAGACTTTTCATATACGATTACCTTCCCAATGGGTAGTTGAATTTTGTTCTTGTCTGTTATTGTCTAATTCTTGAATATGATTATTCCTATCCTACAAAATTGGCGATCCTGTAAGGTTTTTTCATTGTTACTACTCTCGGTTGTGTTGCTACATGTAGATTATTTTCGGACACATAGAAATATTCCTTCTTATAAATTTGGCACGATAATTTGTTACACCTACATAAATTAAATAATATAAATACAAGTTATAAAAACGATTGCAAAAAACAAAAGGAACCTTAATCTGAATTCATTCTGAACTTACCTTTGATCCTCCATATATATAAGAATAACGTCGAAAACAGCACTGAAACCCTAAACAACAATTACAAGCAAGTATATTTAAAATCAATCGCAAACCAACAGTCAAAGATATAGGTTAAACCTATAGAACAATGACTAAAGATCGATAAATTGTTTTATTTGCCCGAAACTCTGATTCTTTCGGAACGTCTGTTCAGAAACAGGGCGAATGAATATTTCGGTATTAAGTAACCGAATTGCCCCGAGCCGAACCGATTGGCCTTCGGTACATTCTGTGAGGTCACAGATTGCTCCGATTGTTTTCGGGAATTGTCGGCGTGTCATCGGTTTAAAAATTTATTTGCAATTTGATATAACTTTTTAATATAAGGAAAACAATAAAAATAGTTTTGTTATAAATCTTATATATGATCTTTCCATATATGACAAAAAAATGTTCAAAAGTCCCAATTATATTAATTCAAATTAAAAGATCGTAATAACAAAGTGAATTAATAAGTTGTCTTGCTTTCTTTGATATTATTAGTATCTTATTTGTTAACCTTTATTTTTAAAACCTCCATCCACTTTGTCGCCGATCTCCTCGAAAGTTCGCTCTTTGATGCAACGTTCCACATGTATGTTGTTTCTGTAGGTTTTTCTACCCTCAATCTCTGTCTGGCCAATTTGTGCCTTTCCCAGATCAGCTCTGACTTGTGCGATCTATGGTACTGTTGACTTGACTCCTTGTATGTATGTAAGAATTCTGTTGGTGAGTCTTGTCGGTGGGAGTCTACTGATATGTCGATAGAATTTCAACCTTCTTTTTCTTACGTTCATCACCACGGTGAACATTATCTCTGTAGTTTTTCTAGAATGTAGTCTGTAACCCTCCTCTGTCAGTTTTGGACGTATAATTTTCCTCATAATTTTGCGTTCTTTTTTTTAATGTTTTCTATGCCGCTTTTTATGTGGAGTGGAGTAAGTGTCTCGCTTGCGTAATATATATATATATATATATATATATATATATATATATATATATATATATATATATATATATATATATATATATAGGGCCTGCAATATTCTTATCCTGGGAACACTATCGAATGCCTTATGAAGATCTACAAAATACAAATATAACTTTTTTCCAAGGTCTTTGTCATAAGTTAGCCCAACGTACAAATAAGATCCTGTTTGTTTTGCTTGCTCTAAATCTATGTTGACTATCATCAGTTTGATTTTCCAGCTGTTCTCCCAACCTTCATTCCCTTATGCGTTCATATGTTTTACTCGTTGCACTCCATAGGGATATCCTTCTGTAATTATGACACATTGCGCTGCCTCCTTTTATAAAAATTGGCAAAATGATTGCTACTTCTCAGTCTCTCGATAAATCTCTGTTCCTCTATTCAGCGTTTAGTACTTAGTAAGGAGAAGATCTGTTCCCGCTTTTCCCATACGCTTGATCAATTCCACTCCAACCCCATCATTCCCCTCAGCCTTCCCATTTTTATACATATGAATTGCACTATTAACTTCGTTATACTGAATAATTTTACCTTTGAATTCTTGTTGGTTTTTCTTTGGTCTCTTCTCATTACTGTGATATCCTCACCCTCTAATATTTCCTTAAAGTGTTCCAGCCAAACTTGCATTATCTCGTCATCCTCAGATACCAACTGTCCTTTATTTCTAATAGATGTTTCTTTTACTCTTTGTTCTATTCTCACACTTTTTAAAACATTATAGAATAGTTTTTGATTGCTCTTGAGGCCCGTTTTCATTCTGACTCCAAAATCTTCCCATTATTATCTTTTGTCCTCTTCGGCACTCTTCTTGACAGCATTTCTTTAATCTTTATTTTGCCCAAAAGTTGTTATAATTTTATTAGCAATGTGCTTCTTGCAGAGTTCCTTTTTCTTTTTAATTTTGGTTCTAATTTCTTCCGACCACCAAGAGGTATGTTTTCTGTTATTTGCCTGTTATTCTGTGAAGAGTCACGACATTTCGCCAAAATCTCATTTGGTATTTTCAAGTGTTGTTCGCTTCGAGTGAAGAGTTCAACTCTTGCATATTAAGTTAAGCCTCTTCTTCAATTAGTTAGATTCTTCACTCCAAGCGAACAGCAGTTGAAAATGCCAAATGAGATTTTGGTGAAACGCCATGACTGTTCACTGAGCGAACGGATCGACACCCTGAATGATTTAGGAACATATATATGTATATGTATGTATATATATGTATATATATATATGTATATATATATATATATATATATATATATATATATATATATATATATATATGTATATATATATATAAGAGTCACAATGTTTCGCCAATATCTCATTTGGCATTTTTAATGTCCGGTTCGAATGAAAACTTCAACTGAGATTTTGGCGAAACGTCGTGACTCTTCAAAGAATCAACGGATCGGCACCCGAAATTATTTAGAAACATCTACCATCTGTGAAAATATTAGATGTAACATGTATATATATATATATATATATATATATATATATATATATATATATATATATATATATATATATATATATATATCATCATCATCATCATCATCATCAGCCCGTATCGATCCACTGCAGGATGAAGGCCTCCTCAGCATGCTTCCAACCCTCACGGTCCTGGGCTCTCCTCTGCCACTCAGGTCCAATATACCTAACGATGTCATCAGTCCATCGTACTTTCGGTCTCCTTCGCGGACGTTTGCGATCAAGCGGTATCCACTCCAGGATTGCCTTGGTCCATCTGTCGTCCCATCGCCTCGCTATATGGCCTGCCCATCTCCATTTCAACTGTTTTACTCTTCCAATGATGTCACAGACCTTTGTTTGTTCCCTGATCCATGCGCAGGACTTTCTGTCTCGTCTTGTAATGCCAAGCATACATCTTTCCATTCCCCTCTGTGCCACCCGAAGTTTTTGAATTGATTGCGATGTGAGTGTCCAGGTTTCACTTCCGTATGTCATAACGGGTAGAACGCACTGATCGAATACTTTTCTTTTCAGGCAAAGTGGGAGTCTGCTCTTAAACACTATGCTGAGCCTACCAAATGCCCGCCAGCCACACTTAACACGCCGTTCCACCTCCCGGGCGGTATTCCCCTCCATGGAAATCCTCTGCCCAAGATATATAAAGCTGTCCACAATCTCTAAATCCCTTCCTAAAACTGAAATTCTTCTGTCCTGAGTGAAGTTATTGAACATAACCTGACTCTTTTTCAGGTTTATTTTCAAGCCAAATGGTTCGCCAGCCCTTTGCAGTTCTTGTATGCGTCTTTGCAGCTCCTCTGGGTCTTGTGAAATGAGAATAATATCATCTGCAAATCTAAGATGGTTTAAGTTTGCACCATTGATCTTTACCCCATCCTGTTCCCAATCCAGTTTACGGAATACTTCTTCAAGGCCATCCGAGAAAAGAATAGGCGATATTGCGTCACCCTGCCGTACACCTCGTTCTATATTAATTCCCACTTCAAGATCATCAAGGTGAATTGTGGCTGTAGCTCCATCATATATCGATTCTAATAGGTTTACATAGGCTCTCTCTACACCTTGGCTAAGCAGTGCATCCATTATCGCATGCTTTGAGATGGAATCAAATGCTTTTTCGTAGTCGATAAAAGCCAAGCACAGTGGCATGGTGTATTCGTTGTGCCTTTCTATGACCTGCTGTACAACCTGGATGTGATCCATTGTACTGAATCCACTTCTGAATCCTGCTTGTTCTCTTGGTTGTGCGTCATTCAGTTTTTTTAATATTCTTTTAGAAATTATCTTAGTGAAAACTTTGTACATCACTGATAGGAGGCTTATTGGACGGTAGTTCTTTAAATCTTCCTGTGCTCCTTTTTTATGTAAAAGGATCACTTCTGCATTTTTCCATAAGTCAGGTACTTTTTGTTCTTTGAGGCATTTTGAGTATAATTTTGCCAGTGTTTTATGTAACGTCCGACCACCAGCTTTTAGCATTTCAACAGTTACACTATCCTTTCCTGGAGCCTTGCCGTTCTTCATCAATTCTATAGCATTTGTTACTTCCTCCACTAGGATATCTGGTATTATATATTGTTCTTCCGTGGGTATTGCTGTCCCTGACTGGCTCTGATCTTCATATAACTGGGAATAAAACCTTCTGACAATCTCTAACATATATATATATATATATATATATATATATATATATATATATATATATATATATATATATATATATATATATATATATATATATATATATATATATACTGATTTTGTCAGTAATCCACTACAGGATAAAGGCCTCCTCAGCATGTTTCCAACTCTCAGACCTGAGTTTCCTCGGTCATTTGGGTCCAATATATTATGATGTTAAGTGGTATCCACCGGTATTGCTGTGGTCAATTAACATCGTTTGTTTTCTGACCCATGTGCAGGCAGATCTTTATAGTTATGCTTTGTAATACCAAGCATAAACCATTCATTACCCTCTGTGCTACCGGAAGTTTTTAAACTTATTGTGATGTGAGTATCCAGGTTTCGCTTCTGTATGCCGAGGGTGCGATGCCAACTTTCACAAGCGGCCACAATTTTCTTCGGATGACGGTCGTCTTTCGCCGAAATTACACCCGCTGATCATTGCAATCTCTGCACCCTGAACAGACGGAAACAGTTTTGCACCGTGGTTTTTCTTCTCGCTCTTTTTTAAATGAAGAAGTATAATGTGGCCTAATAATGTGGGATTTTCATCAACCTACATTTTCAGTTTGAATCAGCGATTTGTAAATATTCAATTATTATTGTAAATTCCACAGGAATTAATAATATTTAAATAAACATTACTAATCCAATACAGATTTTTGTTTGCAAGCATTAAAATAGCAGCTACTGGAAAATCTTTATCAATGCCCGATAATCACTTATTTATATTTCTGCCGTTCCTTCATAAATCTCTAACTGCATTTAATATTACATTTAAGATAAGTTACTAATTGTTTTTAATTCGGTCACTGATCACTGACGAGCTATATTGATAAAAGAATATCACACGCAATTCATTTACTGCTCCCAAGATCGTCTTTTTCATTTTAGCTTAGTTGTCGTATTAATAATTCATCAAACCCCACCTTGGCGCTTACGATTTGGGGTTAAGCCTACTGACATTCATATTCCTTTTTATAAAGGCATTTGGAGGCAAGCGAGGGAAAACGATAAAGTGAAAATATTTATAGGTTATTATACCTGCGAGATGGTCAAATCCAGTGAAAACAACTCACTCTTTTCGTGGTTAAAAATAAAAAGATGTTAATGATCTAAATTATGATTTTATTCTTTTACATAAAAACAAAATCTGCCGAAAAATTAATTTTGTTATTTATTCGGTATTTATCAAAACTGATACACTGGTGTTTCTTCAATTTGTATATTGGAACTTTCTAGTGAAATAGTAAACCTCAAAAGAATTTTACGGGAATCTTGATTGAATCATATCCCGATGATGGCTATTCGGATGATCGAGCGAAACACGCGTCGATAATTTAAACTTAAGTGATTTGGTTTCTTGGGATAAACTATCTTTGAAATTTAATAATCTGGGCGTAAGCGGTTGTCTAAATTATTCCTATTTTTATAGGGATTAGGCTAATGGTACTGGATTAGTAGTAATTTTAAGGAAAATTAATAATATTATTGATGACCTGAATTCTGAAATTACATATAATTATGCATAAAAATATGTTTAAGAGAGTACGTTACCCGTTTTGCGTTGTTTGTAGTGTGGTATAAGGGTGGTAAATTAATTTTAGCTGTTTTCAGTGAAAAAAATAGTATATTGTTCGTATATACTTTACTTTGTTTGTTTATTAACGTTTTACTTTTAAAAACGTATTTAGCAATGTGTTGGCTATCATGTTGGCTATAGTTATCCTGATATCCCGAATCAATCCCCTTTTTTCTATTATTGAACCCAGATACTTTATACATATAATCCTTTGTATATTTTATGCCATAGACATATAATTTGTTTCTTCTGTGTTCAATCCTATTCCCATTACCTCTACAATACAATACATAGTATTTATTTTTATAATTTTCTCATTTAATTCTTGAAATATCTAAGTTATTGTCTATTGTTTCCTCTTGTATGTGCACATGTAATTAGTCATCTGTATATAGTCATTCTGTTATAATGATTGGTGATAATTTTCTGCCATATCACTACTTATTTGAACTACTTTCTTGAATTCTTCTGGTATATTTAGTTTTCTAATATTTTCCATCTGCCTTCCTATTTACTAAATCGAACACTTTTTGGAGGTCTATTGCATATATTTACATATATTTGTGTTTCTTTGTAGTCTTACAATATAGTTAGTTCCCTTTGTAGAAGTCATTTTTGTATGACCCGATCTTTCGTAAAAACTTCCTGATGTCCCCCTTATGAACCAACCTGAGTTGATTGGTATGTTATGTAAGATTTCTCACTCAACTTGGATATCTTTACACATTTCTTACATTGTTACATCTACTATAGCTGCTCTTTTATTTTTAATCATTCTTATTACCTTCTCACATTCTTCTTCAGTAACGTATGTTTTTTTTTTGTTTATTTCAGATATCTATTTAAGACCAAAAAAAATAGTAATCTTAAATGATATTAAATATATTAAAACACAATATTATATGATCTGATTTTAAAAAAGTAAAATAAATTCTCTAAATTAGTAAATCTTGAAAATTACACAAGATCGGTAAATAATACCGGTGTTCTTTGGTTTGTTTTATTTTATGTTATAAAATCATTAAACACTAGGGTAATTTAACGGTTAAAGCTATCATCTATGTATTAACTCCAATGAGCACCCCACGGGGTATTGAAATAGATATATGTAATGTAGCAAAAAGCTTATGGGCTACCAAATAACCAAGTTGGAATGAACAATTTCGTTTAAAACTTTCATACAATTGCTAAAAAATTAGACATTTCAAGGTGAAGTCTTCATAAAATTTGTAATAATACTTTATGCCTAGAATCGATATAGTATTTAGTCATTTAAAAATATTTTACTTGCGATGTGGGGACTTGGTGGACTGTTATATTTTGCTTTGTTTTTATGTGAAGTTCCCATGATCAGCACTTAATTGCGTTATCATTCTTGAAACGATCTTTTTAATTTTAGTTTAGTCAAGACAATTAAAATTCACCAAAAACCATTTTAATTTTAAGGTGAATATTCGGTAAAGTGAAAATACTTATACAGTATCACTCTCTTGGGAGGGTTAAGACAAACTTAAACCAGATTTCACTAGTCGGCACTGAATAATTCAGTATGCAAAAGTGGGTGTTGTCATTGAAATGTGCAGAACAGGTCTTCTGTTGAATTATATTGTGGATACTTGATATCAGAATTTATTGTTTGTTTAACAAGTTATTAGCTATATTTTATTTTCTTTTTCTAATAGAAAAAAAAAATCGAATATATTCATATTTTTTCAGGTTACATGCTTAATTGTTACATTGGAGTGTGTGCTCTAACCTAAATAAAAATACCAAATCATTTGAATTCGACTTTTTCTAGTTTCCTTAGCCTTTCCCACCCTGCCTAACCTTTCTTCTTACTCTACCCTTCCTTCCCTAAACCTCCCTAAACTTCACTAGCCATTCCCTGACATGTTAAGATTAAAATATATTTTATAGGCAACATATCTTCGCTGATAGTTGTTTTTCATTACTTTGACTTTTTCATTACTTTTTTTTAATTATAAAATACCAAGACCTATATTATGATTATGTTCGAGTTCATATAGATCGGTAAGATTAATATTACATATTTGACCGCTATTGCTGTTCCCAGTAGCACTCAACAAACATAATTGAATATGAGAAGAGAAAAACATAATAGAGAGTAATGCATAGTAGACTAAAAGAAAAGGTTCAGATAACAGGAGAAAAATCAGAAGAAATTATCTGGAGGAAAGGAGTAAAAGAAAGATTATTGCAATTAATAATAGCAATGAATAAACTGATAAAACGTACTAGGAAAAAAACGAAACATGATGATTCAGATGATATTGTCCTAACAGCTGAGTCAAAAATGGAGACGCAAATATTAATGTACAAATAGACGGCAATATTGAGGTAATGAAAATGGGATTAAATATATGTACATAAAAGTATAATATTAGTGATAAATGAGAATCAACATGATGGAACAAAAATAAAGTTAAGGAAACAAATCTAGAAGTAGTAATTACCTATGAATACTTAGGAAGTATCATAACCGATAATGGGAACGTATAGTTTAAATTAGGAAACAGGGTGAGAAATCAACCCGACTGCCTTATGTACTAAATACACTGCTAGGGTAAAAGTAACTGAGGCGATAAGTAAAATTATGAATATATAATATAATAGCCATCCCAACTCTAGAATGTGTAAGCGAAAATTAAATTGATGTAATGGAAATGATACACCTAAGGAGAATACTTGAAAAAAAGCAGAAAAGACTAATAAACCAATCAGAGAAATAGCAAAACAATAATCACTTATTGGTACCGAATAATCACTTTCATCCCCAATCTCCAGCGATTTGTCTATCAATTTCTGTATTGTGCACTCAGAAGGAACATCCTTAATGTTAAAAATTGTCGAAATTGATACTGTGTTAAAATGGTGCTTCTTCCATTTTTAATTTGTGTTTATTTTGTAAGTAAAATAAAAGTAATAGATAACAAAGTAAAAAATTGTTTTATTCCTTTTTTAAAAAATGAACTATCACAAAGTAACGGACAAATCAATCAATATTTTGTAAGTGAATACTGTCTTATTTTGAAATTTTTTATTTTTTAGTTTATTCGAAAATTTCTTTTAAACCAAATAAAAGAAGATTTTATTTAAAATGGGTGACCTTCTTTTGCGCCACCCTGTATATTTTGGTAGATACCTTGTTACCATCTTAGTAGGAAAGCCGTATTATAAAACAGAGCGGACGAAACAAAATGACACATTGAAAATATTTAGGTGGTATCGTTCCTTAAGGTGAGATACGGTGACCTTAAACATGATTGCAGCAGTTGACGTTGAAGAATACAGAATGCAAAGGCTGTGATTTCATTAAAATTGTTAGGATAGGTCCTGACTTAGGTGAGATCCCAACTCCTGTCAAGAATATCTAAACAGAATCTTATATTTAGAATGGCAATTTTGAATGATTTCGGTTATTTTTGATAAAATTAATCTGTTTATGGCTATTTTAGATATCATTAGGCATGTGAGCTAATGATCAGTAAATTTCAAATATACCCAGCAATAATTAAAGAAAAAACTGGAACATTTGTAATCGAATATTTGGGACAATATATTAGATATTTGGAAAGAATATGATAAATGTTGTATTTAGACATGCGAATTGAAATTTTGAACCAATTTTAATGGTATCGATGGTGTTAGTGCTATATTATACACTATTACGGTGTTTATTAATAGTGGTTGGTTTAGTAATAGTGCGATATCGATTAAAAATCTATTTAGATTTCCAATAAAACTGCTAATTCAGCTAAGGAAACGTTACTATTGTTTTCTGATTTTTGTCGACACTAAATTAAATTTGAGATACCGTTTAGATCATTACATTATTCTGATTCAGTTATTTTCTTATTTGTATTACTGACCAGATTTATTTTAAAACCTGTAATGTAATTATATTACTGTTTCGGGTTGGATAACATTCAATTTTCTCTATTTAGGAGATACAGCAAGATCTTGTTGGTATTTCTTGTCTAACTTAGAGAGATTTGCTGCAAAACAACATATTAGTTTTTTGCCAAATTACTTTTGCATTTACTTTATTGCATGCTGCAAGTCTTCGATTGGGACCTTCAATGTGAAATACTACATTCGAAAAGATTTACCACTAAACATCAAATTATTTTCTAAAACTTCTCGTCGCACGTTTCGTAAACCATGTTAGTATCATCAGGAGATGATTCAATCTCTTATAAATCATATAAATAGAACATGGTTTAGTTTTAAAATTATATTAAATTATCTCCTGATGATGCAACATGGTTAGCGAAACGAGCATCAACTTGGTATATAACAAAATATCGACTTGGTGATTAGTAGTAAATCTCTTTGAATTTATGGCAGGTTTGTAAATGATCTTTACGTTCATAAATACATAAACTCTATAGGCTTAGTAAGCTTCTGGGTTTTCTGACTATTTTTCGCCATGTTTCTCTATTCGTAGTTTTTATCTTCTAGTCATTTCCATTCAGTTTCCAGTCAATTTCCATTCTTTGTAGATTTCTCTTTGTCTCATATCTCCTTGTCCTTGGTATGCCACTACTCTTGCCTCCTATGCTACTCTGCAGTTTTTTTTTCGATTAAATCCTTCTGCATTCTAGACATCTCATATGTTCTATCCATTTCAATATTTGGGATTTCATCATTTCTATGATAACTGGTTCATTATATAGCTCTTTCAAATCCTCGTCTCTACCATATGTCTTGTCTACCAAATTCGTCTCTACCATATGTCTTGTCTACCAAATTCGTCTCTACCATATGTCTTGGACTCTTTTATTTCCAAATATCTTTCTTGGTTCGTATCTTTCCATACTCCCAACTTGTAAATATACCTGTTGGTCTTTTAACTGTTTTATAAATTATTATCTTTAGGTACCGCTTTATTATATAATAATCTTTTTAAAGAGTGAATTTGCTATGAAATATTGTATCCAGAAATGAGAAATGTGCCTGTTTGTAATTTTTGCAAAATACTGGGTTGGTTTGATATTTTTTCCTGTTCCTCCTCTCTCTGTTCAGGCTCATGTCTCTCGTTTTTCTTTCCAATAACTTTCTCTTTAATTTTTTTTCTTTTCCCACAAAAAGTTTACATTTTATTTTCTAATGTAAATGATATTTGCACATACTTTTCTGGACATTTTGTTTGAACCTAGTATTGAGATGAATTGAAAACAGTATACAATTAAAAAAAAATAGTGTACGATTCATACATGCTTCCGCTTTTTCTGCTATTATTGTTAAATGCCACCTGTCATTGATGTGTTATTTTTCCAACCCTTGTACAGATTGTTATAACTCTATCTTACTTCTTGCAATAGTACACTGTCACCAGCAAACGCTAAACATTAGTGCCGTCTATAGTATATTAATCCATACCTATTGATATCCTCTTCTCCTATAACGTTCTCTAATACAAGGGTGAACAAGAATGGTGACAGTGGTTTCCTTGTCTAAGACCTCTAACTTTTTATATGGTTTTATTTAAATATAATGTTCTGTTCTCTACAGGGTAAATTTTTATAATGATAGCCCCTTTACTTCATCGTAAGCTTGTTTAATGTTATTAGATGCTACCCCCGCGTCATTGTCCTTACAACATTCACACCTCTCAGCTTGAATTTTTGATAATGTATATGTGTCTATCTGGTGTACAATTGATTTTCCCTTTCTAAATCCACTTTGATATTTTCCTATCTTTTTCCATTGTGTGTATCAGCTTGTCCATGATATATATCGCAAGTAACTTATAAGCTACATTCAAAAGTGCTATACCCTTATAATTAGTATATTTAATTTTTATCCCCTTTCTTATAGACGTGCTGCAGTATTACTTAATTCCATATGGACTGGACTTGTTATTTTTCACTTGTTCAATGAATCGTCTTACCTCTGTTACTGATAACGATGTTTTCTTATACTTCTTCTATAACTTTCTCATTAAACTTTTTTTTCGTTTAAAAAACTTTACGATCCATAAGGAAATTTTAAAAAATAGCGATGTGATAATAACTTTAAATTCGGACAAAATTTCAAAATATTGTCCTTTTCTTTATGAATTATAAAAGGAAGATGTTCAGTTGGCATTAGATTGTAATAAATGCAGTATTATTGAGTAATGAGAGGCAGGCCATTTCCAGAAAAGAAAATTAAAAACGCATTATTACCATTGGTCTATTCCCTATGTTATGAAGAATAAGGGGTGCAAAGTGGCCATGAGTAGTACTAAATTCTCCCGACATGCCAGGCGGGACATGTTTAATTGAACAGTATTCTTCTGTGTACATTATACATATATTCATGAAAGAGTATTAAAAACAAACATGGAAAAATGGAAAAGATTGAACGTTATATCGTATCGCTCCCTCCGGTGAGTATTAAGGTGGGTTTAAACGTTATAGCAGCAGATGACGCTCAATAATATGGTATGCAAAGGGTCGTGTTTTTATTGAAATCGATAGGGTATCTTGATATGGATGATACGATGTCATTTGTTAAGATTATCGTAATTAGATTGGATATATAAAGCGATTGTTTTAATAATGATCTATTGTTTTTATTGGGAAAATTGTTTTATATAATTTTTAATATTTGTCAATTAATAATTGGCGCATTATTACGATGATAAATTAAATTATATTTTTTGTTTTTTGGTAATATCGATAAGAGTAGTATCAATTCTTTGTTTTTTATCGCATTGGCGTAATCCCTTATTAAGTATGGATATTTGTGCGATATTAGCTAGAGTAATTAACGAAATATTTCAATTTTCATTTGTTTTCACTTTGCAGCTATTGAGTAGGATTTTTTGTAAACTGTGTAACACAAAAACATTTTAAAAAGTTTTGTTTGTTTTTATCATGGTATTTTTCGTACGCTACCCAGATAAGCAATATTCTTGTGGTTTTGTTAATAGTGCTAAAATGCCACGCAAATGCGTATGCCAAGTCGTTTCAGGGAATTATCCTAATTTTACATAAATATTGCAGAAGAGAAGCAAAGTTCTGTCTTCTTAATCGTACTAGTTATAATTTACATTAATAATTATTAATGTATAATAATTGACTGTATTTTTAAATACAGGTAGTACCATTAGACGTGTTTGATCTCATTACTAGGAGAAAAAATTATGCACATCCTAAGACCGGTTTCGTTCTTTAAGAACTCATCAGTTAAACTTGGATTTTTTCTCTCGAAGTAATCGAAGCAGACCAAATCGCCTTTAATTCCGAATACAGTTAATTATTGTACATTGATAATTAGTACGATCAAGTAGACAGAACCTTGCTTTTCTTTTATTTTAACCTAACCCGCAAGGGTGTAGTACTTTACGCTGCTCGATTTCACCCTGCTCGATTTTACGCTGCTCGATATTAAAACAAAAACAAGACAAAAAATGTGCGTTCCGAAGAAAATATTGCCGCTGTTGCTGGCAGTGTTGATAAAGATCCAAATTTATCAATTGGTCGCCGTTCGCAGGATGTTGAGCTTTGTTATTCGACTTAGTGGAAAATTTGGTCTGAAGATGTGGTTTCAACAGGATGGCTCTATATGTCATACAGCCAAGGCAACAATCGATTTATTATATATATATATATATATATATATATATATATATATATATATATATATATATATATATATATATATATATATATATATATATATATATTGCAGTCTATCATTAGACTATTTTTAAACTCTCATTTTTTAGCAAGATAATACCGCCCGAACACATAAAGGTCATCAAACGGTGTGATTTTTCAAAGAGTCTTCGATAGCGACACTCTTTTTACCAGCGAGATCCTATTCCTCAAATTGTTCAAGACCTGTTGCCTACAAACAATCATAGGCCGCTTTCCTCAAATTGACAATTTTCATGCAATAGTAATAATGAGCCATGCAGCTCATTTTCATCTAAGTGATCAAGTTAATAAACAGAATAGCCATCTTTGTGTAAGGGAAAATCGTCGCCTCATTCATTAAACCTCATTACATTCAGTCAAAGTTACAGTATAGTGCGGTATTGATGCTTAAAGCATCATTGGACCATGTTTTTTTGAAGACGATAGTGGAAATGCATTACAGTCAACGGTGAAAACTATAGACACTTGATTCAAAACTTTTTCATGTTTGAATTGGAAGAGCAAAAATAGGAGAATATGTGGTTCCAGCAATATGGTACCACAGCACATACCTCATGTGAAACAATCAACATTGTGAAGAACATTCTCCCTAGTCATTTAATTTTTCGATTTATTGTAGCTGTCTAAATCTCTTGATTTAACGGCTCCGTATTATTCTTTATGGGGATTTTTGAAGGAAAAGGTTTATATAAATAAGCTCCAAACTATATAACTCCAACTGAATAAAACACAGAATTTGCCTTGATTTCAAACAACTTTTAATTGCTAATTGAAGCATAGTGTATGACATTTAAAAACGAAAGACAATATCTGCCAAATGACCACCTTTGTAGCTCCACACACGTCCATTCTTTTGTCAAAATTTTGGATGATATTTTGGCATAACAATTAATAATAATAGCGAAAAATTTCATCCTTTAGTTCAGGAATCGATCGCGGATTGTTCTTATTGATCTGGCTTTTTAGATAACCTCAAAGAAAATAGTCTAACGATGTCAAATGATAAAATGTTCGCACCACTAGTATCATTCGTGAACCGAAGCTAAATAAACACAGGATTTAAAAAGTCAGCGTATTGAAAATAAACAGTTTTAGGCACGCATACATTTTTAGTATTTGTCTATTTATTGCGTTAATCGGAGGTTATTAATATAGATGAAATATAGATGGAAAAAGCAACCTGCTGAAAGCTCGAGAACCTAGTGATATAGCTGGAACATTTGAGTTGCACGCTCCGAAAGAGGTCAATGTTCAATCGAGCAATTTTCAGCCTGAATAGGATTCATCGGATGATGAAACATTAGAGTGTAAAAGAAAAGTATGGCTTGCGGAAGTTCTAGCCATCAATTGGAAATAAGGTCAGCTTGAATATACTCATATAGCTACTTCCAATGAACTTGAGCGATCACACGAAGAACTAAAAAATAAGCTTTCGGGAAAAAGTTCCCTTGAAATATTTCTTCTTTTTTGATGACGAAATTGTTGATTTGATTTTAAATTTTTTAGTAAAATATGCTCACGGTAACAACTGTCATGAATTCTTATTATCGAAAAACGAGCTTTTAAATTTTATAGGTATTCTCATATTCTCAGGTTATCACTCGCTACCACATATTCAACATTATTGGTTAACCGATGAAGACAAGGGAATTATAAAAAAATGCATGAGTAGGAACAGATTTCAATATATAAAACAAAACGTACATTTATCTGGCAGTAATTCTTTGAATAGAAATGATAAATTTTTCAAAGTTAGGCTATTTTTAGATTGTCTAAATGAAAAGATTCTACAATTTGGTTTATTTGCGTTCAACCTATCCATAGATGAACAAATGGTATCTTAGTTTGACCGCCACTCATGTTCATCAAGAGTAAGCGAGATTCTGCAGATCGCGTAAGACGCTACAATAGAAAAGAAAAGAAAAGGTGGATACATATGTACCCCAACCTAATGTTATTGCCCAATATAATAAATACTTGGGCAGTGTTGACCTACATGACAACTAGGAAAAAAATGGTGGTGGCCTTTATTTTGTAATACAATAGACAGCTTGGTCGTTAATGTATGGAAAATATACAACTTTGTCAATGAAAATATAACATCTCAAACAGGTTTTAAATCGTATGCAGCTTTCCAACTTTTAAAAACTGACAAAAGAATAATTATAAGAAACCTTGCTCCTGTTATAGATGAACTCCGTTATCACAATAAAGGCCATCTCATTGTTTCTAACGTTAATAAATCACGGCGACGATGCATAGTATGCATAATGACACAATTTATATTTGTAAGAAGTGTAATGTTCATTTACATACATCATGTTTTGTACAATATCATAAAAAATGAAATGTATATATATGTATATGTATATATATATATATATATATATATATATATATATATATATATATATATATATATATATATATATATATATATATATATGTATATATATATATCCAAAAATTTTCTTGTTGGTTCATTTACCAGCGTTTTTTTCAAGGGAGTAAAAAAAATTGCCAACAATAATGATAATATGGAGGTAAAAAAAATGCTGACTGAAAAATAGCTAATGATATTGTTGTTTTCTTTATTTTTTCTACTCTTGGGATAAAATGGTGGGTTCTTTCGTAGTTACAACGCAACACCTAAAAATTGTTATATTTTCCCCAAAAGACCATACTTCATTTGCTTTCTCAATGAAGTTAATAATTCATAAATATCGTCCTTTGTTTTTGTGATTTATACCCCACCCAAAACTGTTATTATTGCACTCAAGATAGGTCTCAAACAGGGCGATGGAAATGCGAATGTGAAAGCGCTTAGGTGATATTGCCCCCGTGAGAACTTGAAGGAATTTAAAGGTGATTGCAATATTTGACGGCGAATGATACGACTTGTGTAGTCGTTTATTTTCATGGAAATTGGGAAGAAAATCATGGTTTAGATTAACGTTCTATCAACATTATCGTAATTAGATAGGATATTTAGAAGTTTTAATTACCCAATACGTGTATTAGGATAATTTATATTAGGTTCTCTAATATGCGATACATTTTAGTAAGAAAATAGATCAAAATCGTGTATTTTTTTATAAATATTAAATATTTTAAAGCATTAATTGATTCGCCTTAGAGAATTCTTTCATTATAGTATCCAGTAATACGGATTTGTTGTCTAGCTTTATTAGCACGGTTACTATTTGATTCTTGCTACCTGGAATTTTAATTTATTGCATGTGAATTGCACGTTTTAGTATATGCGGGAGTTGTCCACAAAATTAAGGTCTCCCAGGCACTGCAGGCGCGAGGAACGTTTTCACAGAAGATCCGCCTCACTGGCATGTAGCTTGGTTTCCCGCTTACAAATATCCACCACTCCGAGCTGTCTGCGACGCTCAATCTTTGTTTGGTAGCCGTTCCCTATGGAGCTTCCACTCGCCGCTGGCTCCAGATGTAAGTTACGTTCTGTTATTCTTTTTTTGCGTGCCAGGGGTATTACGCCTCTAGAAATTCATCATCAAATATGTGAAGTGTATGGAAAATAGTGTGTGAATATCAAAAACGTGCGAAAATGGTGCAGATAATTTAAAAATTAACGTAGAGACATCCATGACGAACAGCGTGCCGGATGATTGCAAAAGTGGAATGCATCAATCGCAACGGGGCCTATGTAGAAAAATAGTACAAGTCCAGGATTTTAAACGATTTATAATTAATTGCAAATAAATGTAATTTTTCTTGTGAAATAAATGGAGATCTTATTTTACGGACAACCCTCGTAATAAATCTTACATTTACATTAGTTCGTATGAAAAAGGCACTGTGTGTCTGCAGAATTGTTATTTATTCAATATTTCGTTTAATCAAGGGAAATGAGATCACATGATTTTGGTGTAAGTGCGAGAAAGAGAAACTTTTTTGCAATAAATCGATGGTTTGACAAGTTGCATCGGCTTTTTGAGAGAAAACAACGATTATATCATTTATCAGTTCAGGGCAAATATATTCTGTTAACATAATTATATGACATTCAGCAAAAATGCGATTTTCATCATCGTTTTCTAAAAGAATAAGATTCTATCACTTCTTCAGCCCAAGAACCGCACTAAATTGCGACTTTTTATCGGTCCAAATCCTGCAGTTGTTTGTTTCCAAAACTATTAAGTCAGAACTGCCATTCTTTCTGCAGTTCAAACTGTATTGCCGCTATTATTTTTCAAGGTCTGACACTCTTATTGGAAAACTCTTTCTATATTTACTCCTGGCGATTTATTATTTTTTATTATACCTAAATTTTCCTCAATTTCTTCATTAGAAAGGTTTATATTGACTTATTTCGTAATATATAATTAGTCCATCGTTTTTTCAGCATCTTTATTTTTAAAACATTGACTCCGTCTCGATTTTAGATTTTTTCTTCTTTTTTTTGACAAACTTAATAACAAAGAAAAAATTTGAGGAAAATTTTTCCATTTTCTCCATTTTTCCATAAACACTTTGATTAAGTCATTTTTATTCGAAGTTCTGTATTTTCTGATCTTAGTCCAACAAATGCCACAGAGTGTCTATAGGGCTTTCGTTAGGGGAGTTTCAATTTTGTTTTAATATTTTACAAGTAACCACTCCTTCCTCTTCTTGGCCATATGCTTTGGGTTATTGTCCCGTTGAAAATAAAATATTCTCCCATTCAAAGTTTTTTTAGCACTGTCGCACAAATTACGGCGCAACACCTCCACACTATTTTCAGCATTTACGATCCTCTTAATAACTTCTAAATTTCTGACCTCAGTTGCTGAGGTGTTTCCCACCCAGGATGGAGTGTTGCTGTTTCCCACCCTATCCTCAGACTGTTACGCTCTCTCTACCGTGTTTTACAGTTGGGATGATTTTTTTGAATACAAACGAATACTTCCCATCTGATTCCCATTACTGAATATAATAAATTTTCAAAAATTATCAGTTTTATTGGATATAAGTTTGGGCAGGTGACAGACGTTTTATTATGTTTCTTTCATTTATATACATATATATATATATATATATATATATATATATATATATATATATATATTTTTATGTATATATATATATATATATATATATATATATATATATATATATATATATATATATATATATATATATATATATATATATATATATATATAAAATATATATATATATATAAAAATATATATATATATATATATATATATATATATATATATATATATATATATATATATATATATATATATATATATATATATATATATATATATATATATATATATATATATATATATATATATATATATATATATATATATATATATATATATATATATATATATATCAAAGCATACCTTTGTTGTTGATTGCCCTTTCATTGAATTTTTATCAATAAATTTTTGTATAGTTTGAGCATAAATAATCTTACCAAAAGTAAGTGTCAGATCCGTAGCTAAGAGACTGTACTTCTTCTCAGGCGTCCAGAATTTCTTTCATTTTAAGAGTACCCTTTATTCTTTTCTTTTGATGACGTAATGCACCATAGAAACCTTCAAAATTAACTTAAAAGCAATTTTCCAACTCCATGTTAAACTAATTTCCCGATGTTCACAAATTGTTTTTCTCACCGATAAAGACAAGTCATTCTTTTCCAATACGTTATTTTTATCCAGGTAACAAATGCAATTTGACTATGGAAGTTAATAATACTTATCTTTAATGATTATTTCAACTGTAAGGATAAGAAGATAAGAGCAATTTACAGGCAAGAACATTTAACGCCTTATTGTAATTTTTTACTAAATAGTTATTTGGGTTTGGTTTGGTTCATTTTTTGATTAAAGTACACATTTTTCGTTGAAAATTATACTATTCAGAAATTAATGAAATTCACTGGTGATTTATGTGAAAATACTTTATTAGTAAATAAAAAATAACAAGTTTATTTTAATTTATTGCTCAATAAGTTATCGAAAAAAAAAATTGTTCAAATACTTTTTTATCCCCCGTACATTTCCATTAAATTATCAACCGATAAAACAAAAATAATAAACTAGGGGATATGCTGAAGCTTGGGAGTCTATAATAACTTTATTTATTTTACCAACTAAAGAAAGAACGATGTTATAAAGAAAAGTGAAATTTATTAGTTAAAAAGTTCTCACCGCACACCGAAGATATTTTTTTGTGTTTCACTTTTTTGTGATTGATGTTTTACGTTCCTTTTATGGCAAATTCAAATAAATGGTTATTGCCTAATAATAAACGACGATTTATACCTGTTTTAATGGTATATACGTGTTACGTATCCAGTCGTCGCTGAATAACTTATAAGTAGTGAAAAAGATTTATTTTTTATTTACCCCGATATTTTAGTCACTCGATGACTGCTTAATAGTACAAATAATAAATGAGAGTTATTAAATATTAATTTTTTATCAGGTGTCAGAACGAAGGTTTTCTGAAAGATTACTTAAACTATCGTATGACAGTTTAGCCCCTTCTTACGTTGCACGCTATCCACTTGATCTTAAATAGGCTATAACTTCGTTAATATTTAACATTTTCACTTGAAATTTTAACTACATATACTTAAGAATATGTACATTTGAAATTTGTAAAAATAATAATATCTATTTTTTGAACACAACAAAGTTGAAATTCCCCTTAAATTAATGAGACTCATTTTTTTATAATTTTATTATTGAATTAAAATTACAATGCCTTACAATGCCTCTAAAGTAGTTGCCTCAGGAAGTCACACAGCGCTGAAAACAGTTTATCCACTCTTCATGACATTGCTGGAATTCAGATACTGGAATCAGTTAGTCGGTTACGGCATATTCAATGTTCATCAATGTCCCAAAAGTATGTCCTTTGAGGTGAATTGTCAGTCTTGGTAAAAGAAAAAAGTCACAGAGGCTCAAGTCTGGTGAATAAGGGGGCCGCAGATCGACAGTGATGTATTAACTTGCCAATAACCCGTTAGTTGGCGGTTGACGGTGTGCGGCAAGTCGCATTGTCGTGATGGAGCATTCAGGTGTTGTTCATGTTCGTTTCGGTCTCACTCGAATGATCATTTTTCGAAATCTTTCAAAAACATCTCAGTAAAAATGGTGTTGCTGGTTTACCGTTTGGTTTTCTGTTCTGAGGTTTATCTACAGTTGAATTTCGGTCTTCTGAGTATGCCTTAAATGACCTGAATACCTAGGTCCTTGACAAAACTATATCTATTATATATATAAAATATATACAAAAATATATCTATTTGCCTTTTGAAGTTTTGCAAAAGTTTTCATCGCACTGTGTCCAAGTCTGAAACAAAATTTAATAATGTACCATTCTTCGAAATTGTTTTCACTCATTTTCAGAATGTATTAAAAAATCCGGTTCATGAAAAGAATTGCTATGCACCACCAAATGAATCAATGGGGTTCAAATTGTACTGTAGACTTTTCAGATGTTACCCTGCCTTCCCTCCAAGCTAGGTTAAAGTGAGCCAAAGAAACTAAAAAAAGGTTCTATTTGCATGAAGAATGACTGCTACAGTTTTGTGATATTGGCGTGGTGTGGTGCTCATGTTCTACTTTTAAAAGGCAGGATCATCACCGGGAAGTATTACGTTTCGTTATTGGATCAATTGAAAGGTATTTTAAGGGTAAATATTGTACATCTAGCGCAAAAGAAAGTACCTTTAGATTACTATAATGCCACTGCAAACACGTCTCGGATTACGCTTTGAAATGCTTCCAGCGAATTTGGTTTCCAGCGATTACTTTCTCTTCCCAAACCAGAAGAAATGGAGATTAAAATGGGTACTAAAAAGTTGGGACATTGTTGGTTTAAATGTATTGAATTACAAAGCAGCCCAAAAAATCTTGAATTTTATTTCTACGGTGGAGAACTTTTCAAATGACCCTCGTAATGCTATACATTTTAATGTTTTCCAAAATTTTAATAGATCATATTTCTGATTGACAATAATACTGCTTTCATTTGCATTTGATTGACTGTAGGAACTGACTACTACACGAATAACATTAAATAGCTAGACCTTGTTTATTTTGAATATACAAGTAATAGCAATGTTTCGGTTAATAGAACCTTCGACCGAAATCAAGCCAAAAACTAATAACTAAATAATTTTATTCAGTAACTGAGTCCAACCTTCCTCATAATATTCAAATACACTTGCTAATAATGGGATTAAATCTATCAGTGAGCTTAAAATAGATTATAAGATTTTATCTGTATCTAATATAATGAAAATATATATTCTATTACACACAGACTGTCCAACGGCAAGGGTGGCTCAAGTAAAATAAAATTCAAGATTATGTTTACAGTTTATATTACCTCTATTTCATAATACACTCTTTTCGATTTACATAGTGGAAACAATCGTAAAATTTTGTCAAGTCTTTATACGAGGATTGCTATTTATGTATCCGGAATTGGCAACAATGGTATTGCTAGGCTCCATCTGACGTATACATCGTAAAGTTTGACATTGTTGACTGTATACGTACTTAGTACGTTTTGTCATATGGATGCTATTTGTGGTGTTTAATGACTTTCATCTCTTTAAAATTCGTGGGAATTTTCATGCGATGATTTACTATATCTCAACTAGAGTGCATCAATCAACTCACTTCGACTTTTCGCGATTAAGCACCATCTAAAACCATTGTATATTACTGGTTTAGTGAGTTCTATCGTGGCCGTCGTTCGTTCACGGAAGAATTTAAAGAAGGTCGTCTAAAATCGATAGGGTGCATGAACTGATAAATCAAGATCATCATGATATCGTGAGACTGAGGCGGGTATTAGTATGATAGACATGCACAATATTTAACATGAAGCCGTGAAAAATATTCACATAATTCAACAATCGCTCAAAAAAGGCTCGTATAGTGCAAAGAAATGTTCAAAAAATATAATCGAGGTGCGTCAAAAGCTTGTATAATATTTACACAGATGACGAATCTTGAATCTATGCGTTTGAACACCAAAGTCAACAGCAGTCGTCTGTATGGGTCTTTAAAAATGAGTCAAACCTAACAAAAGTTGTTTGCGCAAGAAGCACTTCGAAGCAAATGGTCGCTTATTTTTTTGGGATAGCTGGGCATGTGACTACAGTGCTACTAGAGAATCGTAGAATGGTCAATTTTGAATGCTACACAACCATTTGATTGCCAGAAATCTTTGAAGATATAAGAATAAACAACCAGCGATGCAGGATAACTCTTCACTACGACAACGCGAGCTTTTAATAACTCAATATGAATAACTTAATATTTGACCTGTCAAAACGAATTAATAGGTCATCCATCGTATAGTCCTGATTTGGGCCCAATGTTTTCTTTTTGTTCCCGTTCATAAAAGAATAAACTACGTGGTCAATGATTTTCGATGCCAGAATCGGAATGGAAAATCGGAATGGGATACCTCAATCGAAATGGAAAAAGTGCTATAAAATTAGTTCCAAACATATGCAAAAGTGTATATTTTTTGAGAATATTTTGATATATATTTTATATATATATATATATATATATATATATATATATATATATATATATATATATATATATATATATATATATATATATGTATATATATGTATATATATTGTGACCATTTATTTTTCCTGGAACAAATAATAATAATAATTTTTGAGATACCTCAATCGGAATGGAAAAAGTGCTATAAAATTAGTTCCAAACATATGCAAAAGTGTATATTTTTTGAGAATATTTTGATATATATTTTATATATATATATATATATATATATATATATATATATATATATATATATATATATATATATATATATATCTATATATATATATATATATATATATATATATATATATATATATATATATATATATATATATATATATATATATATAAAATATATATCAAAATATTCTCAAAAAATATACACTTTTGCATATGTTTGGAACTAATTTTATAGCACTTTTTCCATTCCGATTGAGGTATCTCAAAAATTATTATTATTATTTGTTCCAGGAAAAATAAATGGTCACAATATATATACATATATATACATATATATATATATATATATATATATATATATATATATATATATATATATATATATATATATATATATATATATATATATAAAATATATATCAAAATATTCTCAAAAAATATACACTTTTGCATATGTTTGGAACTAATTTTATAGCACTTTTTCCATTTCGATTGAGGTATCCCATTCCGATTTTCCATTCCGATTCTGGCATCGAAAATCATTGACCACGTAGTTTATTCTTTTATGAACGGGAACAAAAAGAAAACATTGGGCCCAAATCAGGACTATACGATGGATGACCTATTAATTCGTTTTGACAGGTCAAATATTAAGTTATTCATATTGAGTTATTAAAAGCTCGCGTTGTCGTAGTGAAGAGTTATCCTGCATCGCTGGTTGTTTATTCTTATATCTTCAAAGATTTCTGGCAATCAAATGGTTGTGTAGCATTCAAAATTGACCATTCTACGATTCTCTAGTAGCACTGTAGTCACATGCCCAGCTATCCCAAAAAAATAAGCGACCATTTGCTTCGAAGTGCTTCTTGCGCAAACAACTTTTGTTAGGTTTGACTCATTTTTAAAGACCCATACAGACGACTGCTGTTGACTTTGGTGTTCAAACGCATAGATTCAAGATTCGTCATCTGTGTAAATATTATACAAGCTTTTGACGCACCTCGATTATATTTTTTGAACATTTCTTTGCACTATACGAGCCTTTTTTGAGCGATTGTTGAATTATGTGAATATTTTTCACGGCTTCATGTTAAATATTGTGCATGTCTATCATACTAATACCCGCCTCAGTCTCACGATATCATGATGATCTTGATTTATCAGTTCATGCACCCTATCGATTTTAGACGACCTTCTTTAAATTCTTCCGTGAACGAACGACGGCCACGATAGAACTCACTAAACCAGTAATATACAATGGTTTTAGATGGTGCTTAATCGCGAAAAGTCGAAGTGAGTTGATTGATGCACTCTAGTTGAGATATAGTAAATCATCGCATGAAAATTCCCACGAATTTTAAAGAGATGAAAGTCATTAAACACCACAAATAGCATCCATATGACAAAACGTACTAAGTACGTATACAGTCAACAATGTCAAACTTTACGATGTATACGTCAGATGGAGCCTAGCAATACCATTGTTGCCAATTCCGGATACATAAATAGCAATCCTCGTATAAAGACTTGACAAAATTTTACGATTGTTTCCACTATGTAAATCGAAAAGAGTGTATTATGAAATAGAGGTAATATAAACTGTAAACATAATCTTGAATTTTATTTTACTTGAGCCACCCTTGCCGTTGGACAGTCTGTGTGTAATAGAATATATATTTTCATTATATTAGATACAGATAAAATCTTATAATCTATTTTAAGCTCACTGATAGATTTAATCCCATTATTAGCAAGTGTATTTGAATATTATGAGGAAGGTTGGACTCAGTTACTGAATAAAATTATTTAGTTATTAGTTTTTGGCTTGATTTCGGTCGAAGGTTCTATTAACCGAAACATTGCTATTACTTGTATATTCAAAATAAACAAGGTCTAGCTATTTAATGTTATTCGTGTAGTAGTCAGTTCCTACAGTCAATCAAATGCAAATGAAAGCAGTATTATTGTCAATCAGAAATATGATCTATTAAAATTTTGGAAAACATTAAAATGTATAGCATTACGAGGGTCATTTGAAAAGTTCTCCACCGTAGAAATAAAATTCAAGATTTTTTGGGCTGCTTTGTAATTCAATACATTTAAACCAACAATGTCCCAACTTTTTAGTACCCATTTTAATCTCCATTTCTTCTGGTTTGGGAAGAGAAAGTAATCGCTGGAAACCAAATTCGCTGGAAGCATTTCAAAGCGTAATCCGAGACGTGTTTGCAGTGGCATTATAGTAATCTAAAGGTACTTTCTTTTGCGCTAGATGTACAATATTTACCCTTAAAATACCTTTCAATTGATCCAATAACGAAACGTAATACTTCCCGGTGATGATCCTGCCTTTTAAAAGTAGAACATGAGCACCACACCACGCCAATATCACAAAACTGTAGCAGTCATTCTTCATGCAAATAGAACCTTTTTTTAGTTTCTTTGGCTCACTTTAACCTAGCTTGGAGGGAAGGCAGGGTAACATCTGAAAAGTCTACAGTACAATTTGAACCCCATTGACTCATTTGGTGGTGCATAGCAATTCTTTTCATGAACCGGATTTTTTAATACATTCTGAAAATGAGTGAAAACAATTTCGAAGAATGGTACATTATTAAATTTTGTTTCAGACTTGGACACAGTGCGATGAAAACTTTTGCAAAACTTCAAAAGGCAAATAGATATATTTTTGTATATATTTTATATATATAATAGATATAGTTTTGTCAAGGACCTAGGTATTCAGGTCATTTAAGGCATACTCAGAAGACCGAAATTCAACTGTAGATAAACCTCAGAACAGAAAACCAAACGGTAAACCAGCAACACCATTTTTACTGAGATGTTTTTGAAAGATTTCGAAAAATGATCATTCGAGTGAGACCGAAACGAACATGAACAACACCTGAATGCTCCATCACGACAATGCGACTTGCCGCACACCGTCAACCGCCAACTAACGGGTTATTGGCAAGTTAATACATCACTGTCGATCTGCGGCCCCCTTATTCACCAGACTTGAGCCTCTGTGACTTTTTTCTTTTACCAAGACTGACAATTCACCTCAAAGGACATACTTTTGGGACATTGATGAACATTGAATATGCCGTAACCGACTAACTGATTCCAGTATCTGAATTCCAGCAATGTCATGAAGAGTGGATAAACTGTTTTCAGCGCTGTGTGACTTCCTGAGGCAACTACTTTAGAGGCATTGTAAGGCATTGTAATTTTAATTCAATAATAAAATTATAAAAAAATGAGTCTCATTAATTTAAGGGGAATTTCAACTTTGTTGTGTTCAAAAAATAGATATTATTATTTTTACAAATTTCAAATGTACATATTCTTAAGTATATGTAGTTAAAATTTCAAGTGAAAATGTTAAATATTAACGAAGTTATAGCCTATTTAAGATCAAGTGGATAGCGTGCAACGTAAGAAGGGGCTAAACTGTCATACGATAGTTTAAGTAATCTTTCAGAAAACCTTCGTTCTGACACCTGATAAAAAATTAATATTTAATAACTCTCATTTATTATTTGTACTATTAAGCAGTCATCGAGTGACTAAAATATCGAGGTAAATAAAAAATAAATCTTTTTCACTACTTATAAGTTATTCAGCGACGACTGGATACGTAACACGTATATACCATTAAAACAGGTATAAATCGTCGTTTATTATTAGGCAATAACCATTTATTTGAATTTGCCATAAAAGGAACGTAAAACATCAATCACAAAAAAGTGAAACACAAAAAAATATCTTCGGTGTGCGGTGAGAACTTTTTAACTAATAAATTTCACTTTTCTTTATAACATCGTTCTTTCTTTAGTTGGTAAAATAAATAAAGTTATTATAGACTCCCAAGCTTCAGCATATCCCCTAGTTTATTATTTTTGTTTTATCGGTTGATAATTTAATGGAAATGTACGGGGGATAAAAAAGTATTTGAACAATTTTTTTTTTCGATAACTTATTGAGCAATAAATTAAAATAAACTTGTTATTTTTTATTTACTAATAAAGTATTTTCACATAAATCACCAGTGAATTTCATTATATATATATATATATATATATATATATATATATATATATATATATATATATGTATATATATGTATATATATTGTGACCATTTATTTTTCCTGGAACAAATAATAATAATAATTTTTGAGATACCTCAATCGGAATGGAAAAAGTGCTATAAAATTAGTTCCAAACATATGCAAAAGTGTATATTTTTTGAGAATATTTTGATATATATTTATATATATATATATATATATATATATATATATATATATATATATATATATATATATATATATATCTATATATATATATATATATATATATATATATATATATATATATATATATATATATATATATATATATATATATATATATGTATATATGTATATATATTGTGACCATTTATTTTTTCCTGGAACAAATAAATGGCCGGGAGTACTGGGAAGAAGGCCCTGGACAGGATGAAGCTGCGCGACAAAAGGGCGCCACCCAGTTCGTTTGATATTAGAAAAGACCCTGGAACCGGGAAGGGGTCTACCTTAAAAAAACTCATGATTTTATACTTTTATTCACATAAGCACACTCAAAATGACACACAGCACATTAAAAAAGAGAAACATAAAATTATAAAATAAAAGACACAGGAAGGTTTAGTGAAGGTGGTTACTAAACCTTACCGTGGAAAATCAAAAACTAAACAAATAGCTCTAAACTACACCAGCTCTTCTCAATGTCTCTGTACTTATCAATTAGAGGTTATTAACTCTTCAGATAATAGTAAAAACAAAATATAACTTAAGGGTAATCAAATGAGCTCTTTATTTGTATACGAAAATATAATAAAAATAGATTTGTAAAGAAAAATGGTAACTGAGATCTGAACTGAAAATATAATAAAAGTGTATTTGTCTGGCCTTATTTCCTGAGTGTTCCGCTTCTTGCCTATCCCGTACTGGGTGCCCAAAAACCCTGAATACTACGGGCAATTCGGTATCCCTATGAGGGGGCCCGAAATAGTCTCGAACCTAAGTAGTCCTTTAATGGCCTGGTCTATGGTTGAACGGATTCTCTGATGCCGGGTCGTAAAACCTTCTACAAGAATATATAAAAAAAAAGCCTAAGCATAACTTGGCCAACAAACCTACGTACCTTTGTCGAAAGGGTAAGGCGCGAAAACGTCTTGGTCTTATCCTAACGATGCAGAAGCTCTTTCAATTACAATTCGCCCGAAATAAACTTACCTGTATCGATCACAATAATTGTGAAAGCTACATTCTCTCCCTCCAAAAAGAAAATTAAAGACTGCGAGAGGAGGCTTTAATTTTGATCCGTCCATAACGGAGATTAGCCTGACGCGTATCCCTATGGAATGAAACACTTGAACACTGGAACAGTGGTAAGGAAATACCCAATATATCCCAAAAGAAAATACTAAAAAAAGGAAATACCCTCTTGTATACTAAATACGAAAAGAGAATATAAATACGACGCGCACGCTCTTAAGTACACACCAAACGATATTCAAATCACAATAAGGAATGAAATACATTTATTTTCCACTAGACAAAAAATATAAATAAAGAAAATAAACGGAACAAAAAGGGAGTTTCGTACATAGGCATTGCTACTGATCTTACAGAACACATACTATGGAAGCTTAGACACTACCCAGTGGTAATAGCCAACTACGAGATAAAGTCTCAACCAGATAATCAGCCTTCGTAGCGTGTCCTTTCGTGAGAAATGTATAATGACGATGTTCTGAAACGCCAAGGCACTTGTCCTAAAACGGCTCATTAAAAATGGAAAAATACTCAGTGATCTACATTGAAGTCAAAGAAAAACAACTCTAGCCTGCACGATAGTGAACTGTATGAAGATGCGAGGTAAAAAAGAAAATCAAACGTGGTCGAGTCTAGAAATAGTACTAAGAGAATATGAGTAGCAGAGTACGTAATAATGAGCGTGGTTGTCCCTATGGGGGTCACAATAAGTAGGTCAAATTCGGTAGGTCATAATTGGTGCGGACTTCTAAACCAGAAAGCCAAACAAAAGGCTCGTCGTTGAGACCATTAAACATATTTCCATCGTAGCATTCAATCGTACCTATTTAAAAAAAACTAGACAAAGAAAATCTGCTGGTTGAAGGTTACAGTTGTTGGTTATGAGAAATGCCTCAAATCCAAACATAAATACATTTATATTTGCCTATATCCTTCCCACGGTTTGCGCCAAAGTAGCTAACGAAAGGTACCAACATATTCACCGTCAAACCTGGGCCAAAGGCCAATGACATCGAATGGAAGCGCTATTAAGCCTAAGGTTACGAGTCCAATTGCCACTCGGGCTTAGCGGGACCAAAGGCGGAAAGCACTACCAAAGGTTGAAAAAGCTTTGCTGTGGTGGATCACGCCAACGCAAAAAGTAACGCAGCATCACTGCGAGGAGCTCGTAGGAACAACTCTAGATTCACTTCCCAAGCGAATACAACTGACTTAACTGAAGTCTGCGACCCCAAACTGAAATGCTATCTAATCCTAAGGTTACTAGTCCCAAACGCTACTTGAGCTCGGCAGAATCAAATCGAATCGCATCAACACGGAACGTAACGCAAATCACCACGAAAATTCGAAGATATAGTCTCACGATTTAGTTCTCAAGTAAATGTACACAATCTGGCTAAGGCCAGCAACAGGGTATGGAAATGCTATTATGGAAAAGAGAGACAGCACGGCCACGTGTCAACAAAAGAAAACGCCTCCGTGCCAATTCACGCCAACGCGAAACTTAACGCAAAACGACCGCGAAAAACTAGCAGAGTCAATTCATAACTTACTTCCCAAGTAAATCCAAACTGGCTAAGTAAAACCTGCGATACCGAACTGAAACACTAGCTGTTCCTAAGGTTGCGAGCTCAATGGCCACCAAGGCGAAACTTAACTAATGCCACGAACTCGCATAGATCACCTCCAGACTTACTTATTTAGTAAATCAACGTAACTTGACTAAAGCCAGCAACATTCAATGGAAGTACTATCAGATTCTAAGGTTATGAGATCAATCGCCGCACGGGCACAGCGGAACCAAAGGTGCACTGTACTGCCACATGTCGACAAAACGAAGTAAGGCCATACTTCACTTAAACAAAATCTAGATTTACTCTCCAAGTAAATCTAGACAAACTCAAAATGGAGGAACAAAGATTTTTCCTTGAAAATAAGATGCGACTAGCGCAAACTCAACAACTTATTGAACAAGTCTGGAAAAAGTACTAAAAGGAAAAGAAAAATGAAAAGTGACGTTTCCAAAAAATAACAAAAAAAGCTGAGCGGGAATGTACCTAAAAACTGCCAGCTTAAAACAAAAACAAATCAAAAACGTTACTGGGTCTAGCTATGGTCAACTCCGGGAACATCGGAAGATTCTCCACAGGGTAATAAATCTTTAACGTGCCATTTTCCTGCACGTGACCCATCCATATTTTTTAGTTCGTAAACTAAAGCAGACAACTTCTTAAAAACAACGGAAAGAATGTGTTTGGGGCTAAGTTTCGATGCAAACTTATAAGGAGCACTCGACAATTTCTTGTTAGGATGCCAAACTCTATCACCCACATTAAAACTTACATCCCGTTTCCGGAGGTTATAGGATTTTGAATTACTCTCATATGCGGGGTGAAGTTTCCGACGTACCTCAACAAGCAAATTTCGAAACTCTTTCTCTGCATTCTCTGCATTCTCTGCATAAGTGCTCCTGTTACTAGGTACGACTTCAATAGGTTGATCCGGGAAAGGGGATTTACAATATTCTCCAGATAATGGAACATGTCTACCGAACATCAGGTATGACGAAGGGAAACCGGTTACTTCATGGATCGCGGTATTGATGGCCTGTCTGATTTCCGAATTTGCAAATTCCAGTCCTCGTGTCTATCTACGTAACATCTGATAGTTGTCGTAATGGTTTTATTTTTACGTTCCACGAAGTTACACTGAGGAGAATAAAACGGAGTGAACCATTGTTTAACTTTATACCTGTCACATAATTCCTTCGTACCCTTGCTCTTGAAATTGGGAGCGTTATTACAAATCAGGATTTGGGGGACTCCAATCGAAAGGAATATGCGATTCTCTATATGGTCCATAACCGCAGGGCATTTGCAATTTCTCAACGGAAAAATGAACGTGTACTTAGAAAACCAATCAGTTGCTACCAATAAACATTTGTTACCCTTTCTGGAACGAGGAAAAGGACCAATAAAATCCAAAATGATTTGATCAGGTTGGTCAACTACCTTCTCCTTACCCATAATACCAATCTTACTTATGTTTGAGTGTTTTGAGCACCACATACCAAACACTTTCTTACAAATCTCAAAATATCTGACCTCATCTTAAGTCAATAATACGTCTCCTGTACTCGGAACAAGGTTTTTTGAAAACCAAAATGGCCACTAGTAGGAGGAATATGACACGACTCAATAATTTTGAGGTTTAGGGACTAGAGTTTTCCACTCTCGAATATTGAAATTATGATTCTGCTTACAAGGAATTAATTTTTGAACGTAGTGGTTCCCAACTCTCCATTGTAGAAATTTGTCCGTGCTGTTTACAATCTTTTCACGGAGCGCAATATACCAGGGACCATGGTAATTTACTTTGATTGAGATGGATGAAACTTGCAAACACGTACTCTCGGAATCTTCTGAAAGGCTACTATCTGCCTCAGGATGCAGTATTCTACTGTATTCTACATCAGGAACCAAGTGCATCGAACCTTTTCTATGCTGTAGGTCAAAAGTAAGCTGCCATAGTTTTGCCTTAGTTAAAGATGCTATACAGAATTGATTATATAAGGATATAAGATTTAACAAATATATCAGAATGTACATGTCTTGTGTGATGACTCACACAAGACATGATGTTCTGAGGATACCTAGTAATTATTACATAATAATATGATAATCTATGTTTATATAGGGAATTAATTCGTCATCACAAACATTAAGTTATTAACTATTATTTTGCAGTACGAATGATACAAATTAAAAAATAAATAATTTGATTGGACGTCTCATTAAATTTAATATTTAATTATTATATTGAATATTTTCTTGACATTAATTGATTAACATTTTTGATTTATAATTTATTGATTTATTTGATTGTTAATAAATGCAAGAACAATATAATATTTACATCAATTAGTTATTGCTTATTTAATTAATATTATGCTTATTTAAAATAGTAGTATTTGGTTTATATTCTCAATAATTTTGCTATATATATTGAAATTGAATAATTATCAAATACTATTGATTTTCACAAAGTGAGTTCCAACAATGTAGAAATTATTAAGCGATTTCGCTTCCGAACACAACATACTGTTTTCTAACTTCAGTAACAAAAAATCGACTAAATATTTTTTGTTATTACTACTAGAAATACAGCAATGTATCCATATAGACAATAAACTTACAATTTGACAACGTTTCAATGACATATTCAGATGGATTCAGTAATTGAGCTGCATATATAAATTTAACCTAAGGTACTTTTGTTTCCATTATAGTTCTAAACTTAAGGACCTGTCAGTTATTCTAGACACCCTAATAAAATTGTGACACGGGGGTGTGGATATGTTTTGTTTGCACAAAGGAGGCGTGATAAAGAAAAGTTTGGGAACCCCTGGTTTTAGGTTAAGAATTGTTCGGGGTTTATTTCTGTAAATCAGATATTTAACATAACCCCACAAAAAAATACCCAAAAACTTGAGATCGCACAATCTTGGTGGCTAGTTGACATTACCATTTTGCGAAATAACGCGTCCAGGAATTTTCTTGCAATAGATCGATTATCTGGTGAGATATTTGACAAGTCGTACTATCTTGTTGAAAGAAAACGTTGTTTATATTCACATTTATCAGTTCAGACCAAAGGTATGCTATTGGCATATTCCTAAAACTTTCACCATTAATAGTAACACGATTTCCATCAGGGTCTTCAAAAAACTAAATTTACATCTTCATCCTAAAAACCGCATCAAACAGTTTCTGAGGATAAAGATGTAAGGCCGAGGCCACACTACGGCTAAACCGCCATGGTTTTTAACCGCGTGATTTTGTGAGTCAAGAAAACTAATACAAGCGGCCGCACTTGCGGTTTTTTCCCGCCACTGATTTTAAAACCGTGAAATATGGCTCGCGGGTAAAAACCGTGCCACAATTTGTAACCAATAGAACTTAGCAATTTGGGCTGACGTCTTCTTTTTTCTATTTCTTAGTATTACAGCAATAATACATACTGCTCTCTTGAAATCTATCTTCAAACTGTGAAAATCGCCGGCCGTTCCGCGTTTTTAATCGCAATGTGTTCGTCTTGAGCGGTTTCGCGGTTATACCGCCCACTGAAAAACCGTAGTGCAACCTTGGCCTAACTCCTGAATCACTTCAGGATTTACATGGGCCCAAATCCTGCAGTTATGTTTGCTCACAAACCCATTAAGCTAGAAGTGCCCTTCGTCGGAATAGATAATTTTTTCCCAAAAGTGGGGGCCACCTTCCAACTGCTCTTCCAAATGTTGAATCGTGAATCTTTACATTCTGAATTAATACAACAGACTGAATACAGCAGTCTATGAGTGGCATTTACATTTTATTCACTGTTGCTGAATTTCAGTTATTTTTCACTGCTGTTTGATTGAAATTGAAAATTTTCACACTCTTATTAGAAAACTCTTTATAAAACCTTTTATGCTCACGAACGCATGGTTTAAGTGGACAAATTATTGGTAAAACTTCATATTAATGGTATAGCTAGGATTTCATTTCTTTTAATAAACCACATTCAGATTATATGTCTTACAATAATGAAGTATATTGTTTCGATTGAACGATCTCCTGATTATGCTAACATGGTTAGCGAAACTCGCGTCTAAAAGTTAAAAAAAAATGTAGTAAAATTTTTTGATGATGCGGTTTTACTCTTAAGTAGACTGTTTTTATATAAATATTATCAATGTCAGTATTACAGACTTTTACCGTAGATTGGCACAAATAATTTCCGTAATTTTAATATCATTTTTTTAATTAAAATTCGCAAATAATGTAATGTCTCAAAAGCTACTTTTTGTGTTCATGATTCTGCTGTGAGGTGATATGGTTGCCTTCGTCAGAGCATATACTGATGTGAGAACTTAACGATATTCCTTTGCATAACACAAAAGAACAGGGAATTATATACAGTTATAAAGCCTAAACTATAAAGACCTTCTCTTGCTTTGTCGACCTATAAAAGGTGTTTGATCGAATACGCTTGCATGATGTCATTTATACACTGCATAAGAAAGGAATTTCACCAACTCTAATAAAACTAATAGAGAACATAACATATATTTTAACAACAGAATGGAAGTCATAATTGATAGAAATAAACGAACCAATAGAGGCAGACACAACATGCTAGACAGAGGGATTCATTAAGCCCATTTAATAAAACGTATTCCAATAGATACATCGGGATTTAAATTCAGTGCCGTACTTCAACAACTTAACGTACACATTTTATATCTCATATGTCATCTAGAGAACCGGAAATTTAATTAGCGGTCGTTTTTCGACGGACGAATTGTGTAAATAAATACAGATATGCAGAATATTGCAATCAAAAATTTTTTTCGGCGGGGCTCATTTCGACCTCACAGGCTATGACAGATATGAATAAGCAAAATTGTAATAGTGAATATCCTCGAATAATTGCAGAGGGACCTTTACATCCTCTTCGAGTAACAGTGTAGTGTGCCTGGTGCCTAGTAGACGGCGGTGAAACGGGAAATATTAATGACGAACGCTACCGCAATATGTTCATTCGTTCAACCTTTTTATGGCCCCAATTGGATAATATGCACTTCAACAATATATTCTTTCAACAAGATGGCGCCACGTGTCATGATCTGAGGGAAAATTTGGATTTGTTACGGACACTATTTCCTGGTGGTGATATTCACTGGCCTGCAAGCTCATTCGATCTAACCCCCCTCGACTTCCCCTCATGTAGGGCTTCCTCAAGGACAAAGCCTAATCTGACAATCCGCAGAGGATTAATAACCTGAACTGCAATTACTGAATTGAATCGCAATTGCGCCCAATTGTTATTGACAATTTTATGAAAAGTATAAGCATCTGTAGAAACAGCTGAGGTTAATATTTGGTGAGTAGTATTTTTAAAACATAGTTGCTATGTCTCTGTTTGATAAAATAAACAAGCATGCTATTTTTCTAAACTTGTTGGTTTTATTTAAAAAGGAAATCCCGTGCTAGTATCTATTGGAACAGCTTCTAAAATTATGGATGAAGTCATCAACAAAGTGGAAACAAAAAGAGGCTATCAAATATAGTGAAGAGAACTAAAGATGATAAGCTGACGATGCCGTTTTAATAAGGCAACGTGAAAACGACCTCCAGATAAGTTGTATCAGTTTGGTGTACTAGCAAAAGAGCTAATATGATATATATATATATATATATATATATATATATATATATATATATATATATATATATATATATATATATATATATATATATTTGGAAGAAAAAACGAATACTATTGTAGTTTTCCAAATCCATACAATGGAAAGTTAGACGTGCAAGTATTACTTTATCAAGTCATGGTGTCATGGAAAATGAAGTTCGAGACCAAATTAGAAAAGAGATTAGAAACCTGGGTTGTCTAAAGAGTACTTAGATATATAAATATATAAAAGAGAAACAGAACTCTACATATACAAAGCTATAATGAAAATCAACTTACGATGTGAGTACAATCGTTGCTATGTATGTATTTGGAATTGGCCACAATGGTGTTGCTAGGCGCTATTTGATGTATACATCGTAAAGTTTAATATTGTTAAATTATATAGATTGCATATGTACTCAGAAGGTTTTGCCACAAGGACGCTATTTGTATTGTTTAGTAACTTGAAAATTTTTTACTTTTCAGTTAAATTTTCATTGTCGGTAAAATGAAAATCCTTCATCATTCATCAATCATCAGTCATTTCTGAATTATCTTCAGAAGATGACTTCAAAAGATTATTCTTAATGACTACATTATCTTCTTTAAAGTAGTCATCTTGGCACGTTCACAGCATCGGCCGTGATGGTCAGATGGGCTAGACATTCGCCTCGCAATCCAAAGGTCCCGGGTTCGAATCCTGGTTCGGGTATGGATGTTTGTTTGTACAATCTACTTCGCTTGGTTCATGGAAAGTGTAGATTAATTAAGTCATGAAATAATGCTAGATCGTTTACGTGACTATAATTATAAAAAAAAACTCTTTATAGCAGTGCTGTAACTCAAACATTGAAATAGCTGTCAGCTCGGTAACGGTCTGTTCAATGTTCTCTAATGTTCCTAAATGGTGTCATTTGAGGTGAATTTTTAATCTTGGGGAAAGGAAAAAGTCACAAGGGCTAAAATTCGATGAATAAGCAAGCCGTAGAGCCACAGTGATGTTTTATGTGCCAAAAATTTGTTAATTGAAAACCCGAAAACCCGGTGTAGGACAAGGCGCAATGTCCTGATGCAGCACCCATGTGTTCTTGCTTTTGGGTCTCATAAGAATGATTTTTTTTCCGAAGTCTTTCAAAAACTTCTCGGTAAAAGTGCTTGTTTACCTTTTGGCCTTGAGGCACAAAGTCGTTACAGACGAATATCAACGACTTCCTTATAGGCGGCTATCAAAAAAGTAAATGTCTGCTTTTGATCTTTGAAGTGCTCATTCTGGATTCATTTCTGGTTTTCTTTGGCCGTGGTGAGATTAGAGTGTGCCATTCCTGGCTCTGCGGCTGCGTTTCTGGCTTATATTCGGTCTAGTATCAGCCTTCAGAGAATGTCTTAAAACGCTCGAAAATGTTGTTGTACTATGCCCAAGCTTGAAACAAAACTTAATAGCGCACAGTTGTTCGACATTATTGTCACTCAATTTCAGAATGCACTAGAAAAAGCCGGTTCATGAAAATAATCGTTATCGATCAAGTAGGTCTATGTAGGTCAAACTCGTACTGAAGACGCGCCAGATGTACTATTCTACCAGTATTATTACATTATTTATACAGCTCATCAGTTGTTCAAATGTGCTTAAAAAATGAGAGGGAGTCGGATTAAATTCGCTTAAAAATTGAAATCGTAGGAATTAATTTGAAATTCCAGTATATATTTATATTTAATAAATTTAAATTGGAAAGTATGGGCAATCTAAAATTGGTTACAAATATGTACCAGTAATTGTAATTTTACAACTACTGTAATATATCGAAATTAATATCCTAGAAATATATAGCTTCATAATTTAAAATTAAAATAAACGAAACAAATATTAAGCTTTCAATAAACGAATAAGTTGTTTTTTAACTCTAGAGCGTAAAATTATTCATTTAGTTACTATTATTTTAGTTACGTAAAATTATTCAAAAACGCAAATATTTCAAATAACATTTAATTTTTGATATATGCATTAAATTAATTAAATTAATTATTGGATTGATATGGTAAATTAGAACTATCATTGAAATGAAGCATTAAATTTAAAATATTCCTTTTTGATAATTTTAACAGCAAATTGTTTAGTTATTTACAAAGTTTACAGTTCAATGGTGAATGAAAATTCCATTATGTTAACGTTTGTTTCATGTAAACTGATTACATACGTCAAATTGTTATGTTATGTGAGATGTTCTTGTTGAACGAGTAGCTACAAATACCATTGTAAAATGGTTCAATAAATGGAATTTAAAAATCAATACAGACAAGTGCGCAGCAAAAAATTTTACTTTAAGGAGAATCAATAACCCTCCAATAATTCACATAAATCAACACCCAATCGTTTGGCAAACAAACGAAGAATATGTTAAATATCTGGGTGTATTCCTGGATACCAGATTAAGCTTTATAATTCACATAATTAGCAAACTCACCGAAATATATGGTATGTCAGACTCTCTCAACTCTACCTGCTTATCAACAGGAGATCTTCATTAAAAACAGAAGGTACCTTACTGCTATATAAATCACTAATTCGGCGTTTAATACTAATCTACCAATGTAAACAAAATGCAGGTTCTTCAAAACAAAATATTATGAATAGATGTGAATGCCGAATGGTACGTAACAAACCGACAACTGCACCAAGAACTCGGTCTAAGGCTAGAGCAATCTCCCAGCACTGAACATCATCAACTAGGACGCAGAAACATACATACATGACTGAACAGGAAACTACTACAATATATGTTTTTAGAATAGATTTGTCATGTTAATCTTATAACATTTATTACAATATTGTATTGTAGAACAATTGTAATTGTTGAACAGACATTTCCATAAATAAAAAAAAGACAGGTTGGTGCAGATATCAATAATTTAGAATTTTCTACTAGTACACATGTTTTAAAAACATAACAATGATGCTATGAAACTAAAGGGTTGTTCAATAAGAATGTCAGAACTTGAAGTGCATTGCCTTTTCTTACTTCAGGGGGTAAACACTTAAGGTTTGTATCTATTCTGTTGTAGAATATTTTTTGCGCGAGTGCCCCTCATTGTAGCGCGAATAAGAATAGAAATTATGCTAAGTCCAAAAAATTTCAAAATGTGTTTCTTGGCATTCAGTCAGCTGCGATACAAAATACACGAATTTACCACCGAGACATCGACGAAATACCAAAATAAAACCTATGCCATAATTTCCTAGATTTCCTGCGAAAGTCGTAGCATGATTTTAGCATGCCAGCACGATCGACACAGCGCATAGAAAGTCTATATTTCTTGATAGATTCAGGGCAACCTATTTCTTTCACATTTCCTTTCTTTTCCTTTCTGTTTACCTGAACATTTTTTGATGCATCGTGAATCGAGGACATGATCGGAACAACGCATTTGTCCTTCCATTTTGCGCAAGATATATTACGCTCAATCACTGTCCAGTCAGTTTGTCCCCTAGATAAATCTATGTCATGAAGTAACTGAGGAAAACCTTTCCTATTGTTTCCCATGAATATATATTTCATTCCGCCAACTCCTCAAGAAGTTTTACTGAGGTAAAATAATTGTCGAAACAGATGTGATAGTTTTTTCTAATACGATGCTCTGTAAGTTTTTTTACAACGGTTGCTCCCAAATTTTCAGTTTCTCTATCTCCATCTTTACTAGTGCATATGTCAAAATAGCAGAGAGATAGCCTGACATGTCAGCTCTGGACCAAATTTTATATACTCTTTTTTGTCAGTTTTAGGTCTTGAAGGATATACAGCCTTTGAATTTGACCATTGTTTCATCAACTGCCTGTACCATTGAAGGATCAATGTGTTTTTACTTGTTGATACATGCTCGAAGTTTATACAATTTATCATACCGGTGTCGCTCTTTTGACGGTATGACAGAGTTGTCATTTAGGTGAGGTTGAGAAAGCAACGAGCTGAATCTATTTTTAGGCTCATGATGTTTGATATATATATATATATATATATATATATATATATATATATATATATATATATATATATATATATATATATATATATATATATATTCATCCCTTAACTGAGGATATGATGACCAACATCCTCTATAACTAAACGTCTGTTTATGTCCATGAGCAGATTTATCCCAATAAATGTTTTTATTACTTCGAGATTCGTAGGCGCAAAATTATCTCCTTTTTGAATGGAATATAAATTTGTTTAAAAGATAATCTCCTCGATCATATCAAAAAGTAATAAAAAAAAGTCGACGGGATCTTCTAATCCATCTGGCAGATTTTTAGGACCAACAACTTCTTGAAAATTTGCTTACATTTTTCTGAATTTGATCTTCTTCTATTTATGATGAAGGTTTGCCCAAACTGCTAGAGATAAATCATCTTCGTTACTAAAACTCATTATTATCAAAGTTTCTGTCATTTATATCTGGTTGTGGTTCGGGTCCAGAATCACTTTGAGGAGGCTCTAATAAACACATCTAATAAAACTTGTCCAATAACTTAAACCAAATCTTCCACCTTTATGTCTGAAAAATCGACCTCTGATTTATTCCTAGATGAAATTTGGTCTAGTAAATGGAAACATTGAGATGACGTCAAATTGTCTAAGAAAATTCGTTTTCTAGCTGAAAAAAGAATTACGTTGGTCAGTTTATCATAGTCATACTGGTTTCGCTACGCAACAACAAAACACACTGGTTTTATAGTGAAACCATCAAAAAAGACCTTTAGATATTAATCTTGGTTTTTTATTTAAAATGAATTTCCATCAAGTATCGGCTACCTCAGTTAAAAAAGACCTTGCCAATTTTGAATAATTTCGTGAAATTCAAATAATGTAATATTTGTTGTAATTTCAACAATGCAAATAAAAATAATTAGCACTTTAGTTTTAAGTTTTAGGTGAATACAAGGGTGGTACAAGTTACCAAGCAGGTGAGTACAAGGGTGGTCATACCGGGTTCGCACCGAAACCAAAACAAAAAACTTTTCTACCATCATAACACTGGCAAAAATACCATGCATCTAGCTTCTAACGCATTTTTAACAATATACATACATAATTTAATTTAATACTTACCGATTAATTTTACATAAAATCAATAATAACAATAGAAACATCTGTTAAGTTCGGCATTTCGCTAAAATAATGAATATATAAAGGTCAATAACATGAAATTCTGTAGATTTGGCGCATTACCGTAGGTTATTATTCTTATCCGATAACCGATGTCGCTAGTAGTTCCGCTGGCTACTGTTGAAAACAACTGCTAAGAAAAAACAGACTTTTAATGTGATGGTTTACTAGTCACATCACTATGCCTGAAAGGGTAAAGCCAGAAGTGCGCTTCGTCGAAAAGATTGTTTTTTCTTAAAGTGGCGGTCGGCTTCTAACTTCAAATTTCTACGTTCTGTTGAATTGTATATTTGTGAAAGGTGAAATAATACAAAAACTAAATACAACAGTCTATGAGCGACATTTACATTTAAATAGCGTTGCCTCTATTATTTTTTAAGTTCTGATGCTCTTATCGGAAAATTCTATATGATGCACATTTCAATTTCAGATCAGTTTCAGTTGACTTTCGCTTGTTTTAGAATAGATTCATTCAGTTGTAAATTTAGAGCAAAACTTAGTATTTACCCTTTGTTTAATGGCATTTTTTTATGTGGATCGCAAAACAACCCTTACAATTTGCTTCATAAAATGGACTGTTACGAATTGATTCACATGGAATATTGTATGTTCTGTTAATAAGGTGTTCTAAGTAAATAGGACAATTAGTACTAGTCTGGAGCAAAAGTTTATTTTCATTCTAAAAAACTCTTCTAGTCCTAATAGGACGGTTTCTCTATGTATTTAGGACAAATGTTTACTGTACTAAAAGTTGGAAACACTCATTTATTGAAACGACTATCCTGCAGTTAAACAACAGGTATCTTTATTTATATTTGCCAAGGTCTGACAGTGAATGTGTCATGACTTTAATATTAAACATTTCCAGCTGAAGCATTACAGTGAAGTCGTTTGTTATAAATTTAAAGTTGGTTAATATGCACATGTTAAAGTTGGTTATGCTCATAGTGCATATAATGATTAAAATATTTGACGATTAACTTTTCCCTAACCCATTTTCTAATTTATTCCAAGAAAATAATGTTTAATATTTTCTTGGATTTTCTTATTTTCGAATTAAATTTTAAAAATCATTGCAGAAAGAGATGGTAATATTTTGAAGTCTTTTTTATAAATTCTTGTAGTTAGATCACCTGATATTCATTGATAGCAGTGATGCTTGTAGTCTTGTGTTTAACAGATCTTACAACTTAATGTTTTTGTTATATTAATATATTTGTTGTATTATATTTAATATATTTGTCAGTGCGGCATTGAACACGACAATACTAATTAACTTCAATAACGAATTAACTGCCCACCTGATGAGGAATACAGACTTTTCTTGAGGCTTGAAAGGGCATGTATCATTAAAGGTATTATTATTGTATTATCGAATTATTTTCAAAGACTTAATGGTACATAAATAACTTCCTTCTCGGCCTTTTAATTAAAATCTAGATATTGCAGCTTCTGTAATCCCTTGACTGGGACGTTGAATTGAGTCACTTTTTCAGCAACTTTTGTTGTGGTTTGTATTTGGATCGATAACTTTCCCAGGAACGATTAAGTTTGGGTACTATAGGCTGATGCGATGTAGAAGCGTTGCTGTGATGTTAAACGTTCCATGATGATTAGCCAGACATTTTATAAGCCATGAGGACACATGCAATGATGATTTGACAGAGACCCCTATCGAAAGTTCGAACACACTAAAAAATCACCCTTTACATTTTACGACCATGAATCGCCACAGTACACCAGTTGATGATTGAATAAGGCCGGATACCTTCCGAGAGATATTCTACTTTTTTCACTGGTCACTCAATAGACTTTCGACAAAAGCTAAAGATTATGCACATGCTGAACAGTGCGAACAAATAACGCTAAGAGCGTTAAAGAGACCCAAATAAATAAACCTAACCCAACGATTTTATTATTATATGAACTTACAAGAAAACAAACTTAAAATATGAACCAGTATGAATACCAGTTTTATTGAATAAATAAAATTTATAACAAATTTTTGACTAAATACAGACCAATCAGCCAGTTTCCATCCACTGCAGGACGAAGGCCTCTCTCTTTAGCATGTTTCCAACTTGTGCGGTCTCGAGCTTTCTTCAGCCATTCGGGTCCAATATATTTATCATGTCAGTTGTTATGTTATCAGTCTATCATGTTTTTTTCGGTCTCTTTTGTGGACGTTTATGATCAAGTGCTATCCATTTCAGGGATTGTTTTGCTTCATCTGTTTTCTCATCGCCTTGCTATCTGGCCTGCTAATTTATATTTCAATTATTTTACTATTCTAAACGATGCCACATACTTTCGTTTACCCTCTGATTCATCAGCAGGTCTAAGCAATGTATCTCTGCACTTACTTTGAGATTGAGTCAAATGCCTTTTCATAGTAAAATAAAAGTTAAGCACAGTAGCGCGGTGTATTTTTTCTGTTTTTCTGTGGCTTGTGAAATAACCTGGAGTTGATCAATTGTACTGAAACCTTCTTGCTGTTTCGGTTGTATATCATTTAATGTCTTTATATTCTTTTAGATATTATGTTGGTGAAAATTTAGTACATTACCAAATAAAGGCTTATCGGGCGGTAGTCCTTAAATTTTCCTGTATCATTTCTATATAGAGGAATCACTTCAGCATTTTCCCATAAATTGGATTCTTTTTTTGGGACATTTTGAGTTGTTTTACCAGAAAATTACAGAAAGTCTGGCCACCAGCTTTTAGTATTTCAACAGTTATACCGATTTTTCCGGCAGCTTTGCTTTCATCGTTTTGTAATACTTGACACTTGATCTAAAAGGATATCCGGCATTTACTCTGTGAATATTACTGTCCTACTAGTTCTGATCTTCATAACATGTAAATTGGAATAAAATTTTCTGACTCGCTTCAATATCTCCATAGGGTTTCTGCACAGTGTGCTATCCTCACGCATTAAGGCAAACATTTGTGTATTATCTCTCAGCTTGCACTTAGCTCTCCTGTGAATTCCTTTCTTTTCTTTCAGTCTTTTTGCATTAGCTGTATACTAAACTAACGCGTCAGTTTAACTATTATATAACAGATTGTTCAGTAAAAAGTTTCAGAACTTTAAATCAGGCACAACTATAACCACAACTGATAATTCGGAATTTTTTAGTTTATCTTGAAGAATATATAATGGCTTTGTGTTTTCAAAATAACGACGTTCAAATGTCCTCACTGGCTTCGTCGGGTGGAATTCATTTGGGTGACCGAATTAAAAAAAAAAACATTCTTTTTGGACGAATCGTACTTCTAGTTTGCTGGTTTGTGAACAAACATAACTCTAGTATTTGGGTCGATGAAAGTTCTCAAGTGATTCACGAGTTACGTCTTCGTCGTTATCATTGTTTGCTTCCATGCGATACATTTTTTTTTTGCTTCCTGGATGCATTCCATGCGATACATGTGAAATACTACGCGACATCTGTAAAATAGTAATAGATCAGTGGGTCTCCAAAATTCCTTCCGTCAGATTATATCGAGGTAGACATTTGAACATTATTTTCAAAATATAATGCAATGCCGTTATTTGTTCTTCAAAATAAATTTAACATTGCCGGATTACCTGTGCCTGATTTTATTATTCTGATAATCTTATTGGACAACGCTTTATAATTAAATCATACAGGGTGTAGGAGAAAATACTTTTGTAGATTTAACCAATTATTTCCAGTTTTATGTACAAAAAATCTTCTTATAACATGTATCCAAAATGCAACCATATCCGCGGAAAACAGGTCGGATAGTTCATTTTAATTATCTTAACAATGGCAACGTCGAGTTTAGTTTAATCGAACCATCTCATCATCTTGTTTATTTCGATCTATCGAAAGTTAGTTTTGATTGCGTTGGCCTCTTAAGGTAATATTTGAAAATAAAATATATTTTTATAATCATTTATTCTATACGTTTTCGCAAAACTTTCGTTTGTCTGGTGACAAAAAAAATGGGAAACTTACATATTATTGTCGTTTAATGTCAAAGTTGAAATTACTAGAACTAATGTTTTATCCTACAACACATTTTAAACGATTCAATTAAGAAACCCATGATTAATTGTTTTATTAAATTAATAGCTCAAAATGTCCATCATCCCATTCTTCATATCCCCATTCCTCAAGAAGCTTCATCGGTGATAAAATATTGAACAAAATAACTGGATTTGTATAGTTGCTCTTTTAGTGTTCGATGGGAAAACATCGACAATTCGATGGGAAAATCCAACTTATCACACAACACTTCTAGTACTTCTTATAGAATCATCTGCAGCAAGCATCATCTGCAACATTTGCTTGTCGACTTCAAGACCGATTTCTCGCTGCCGCCCACGTTCTTGACATTTTGGAACCACACTACCCGTATCCAAAAATATTTGAAAAACCTGTTGTACGTAAATACATTGTCCGTAAATATTTGCAGGTAAATATGCCTAGCTCCTTCGGAATTATCGAATTTTATAAATCGAACTTAAATGCACGCACTGACATATTGAAATAATTTTTGTCACAATTTTGAAATATCAATATCGTCGTTATTATTACAATTCGTAATAACAATATCGTAGCGATATTGCGATGTTGTCACATCCTTCAGGGCTGATTCATAATTAATTTTTTTGAACCAATATTCATAAGTTTACTTGTAGTTTTTTCCTTAAATAATAACAAGTTAATTTTGGCAAATTTGCCTTTTCACATACACTGCCAGACAAAAATATTACATATTTGTTATAAGGGCTGTTTTTTAATTTTGACTTAACATCTGTGTAATTTTTTAATACTAAGTCTGTTATTTTGAAGTGTCCGGCTTATATAAGTGTTGTTTAACACTTGTCTGGACATCTAAAAATGTTTGCATCGCATTTCATAAAAGAATTATTATTACTGTACAATTATGCCGACATCTGATAGTGTGCTTTGGCGATTCTTAACGTTGCTCTTTTGTTTTACATTTTTACAGCGATATTGTTAGTGTATTATTGGGTGTCGGTTCTGAGTTTTCTGTTTGTAATGGCACATCTAAACGAATTAGCTGTTAAAATTGTTACTTTATCTAACGAGGGTCGCCGGCAAGAACATATTGCACAAATGTTGGGAAAACATCAATCGTGTATAATAGTGTAATTTGATAGCGCAGACAGCGACCTGAACAAGGACGTAAATGGTAAACAACTTCGCTATTTACAACTTCAGTTATTATGAAATCGCATATTCACAGCTCCGCATCTAAAAAATAAACTGCTGAATGCAAGGTAAGTTAATGTTAGTGCAAAACTAGTAAGAAGAAGGCTAAAGGAACTTGATGTAAATCAAAAAATGACCTACCAAAGTCCCTCGGCTGCTCCGCGATATCACAAAACGGCCTGATTACAATTTGGACGAGGCCATGCTGATTGGGATGAACGTGAATTGATCAAAGTTATTTTCTTCGATGAGACACGAATACAATTGTGGAAGCCTGATGGACGTGATAGAGTCTAGAGAAGAACGGGGGAGCGATATGCTGCGTGTAATCTCCAGCAAACTGTGAGTTTCGGGGGGGGGGGTCCATTATGCTATGGGGAAGCATCAGTTAGGAAAGTCGTACGGCACTTGTTGAGGTGAATGTAAAAATAAATGCAGAATGATACATCTGCAACATCATTGAATAACATGTTCTAACATATAGTGGCTTTATTGGGTATGATAAATTTGTTCTAATGCATGATAATGCTCGCACACATGTTGCTGAAACAGTGTTCCACTACTTATAGGAAGTCGAGATTGCGTCGTTTGACTGGCCACCTCTAAACTCCGATTTAATTCCCAATGAGCACCTATGGTATATTCTCAAACGCTATATACGAGTCCGAAATCCAGCTCCTAATTCAGTTGCAGCATTACGAATCGCCGTGCATGAAGAATGGAATCAGATTCCACAAGAGACCATGAGAGATCTTCTGCAAAGCATGCTCAGTTGCATGCAAGCTCTAATTAGAGCTAGAGGAGGAAACACCCAATACAGATACATTTTCATGTTAGCTAAAAAATAATGTTAAATTGGCACTTGTTGATCTTTCAATTAAATGTTGTAACATATAATTCATTTCATTCCATCAACGACGAATATGTTCTAACCCTACCTTATGTAAAGAAAACCATATTACTGTACATAGGACACTTCAAAATAACAGACTTAATAATAAAAATTACAGAAATGTTACGGTTATATTATGTTAAATGTTAATAGAACCTTTGTGTACCCTTAGGTTTCGGACCCTTGTTGTAAGGAACTTGTATCTTTAAAATCACGTGAAGAATCGTTGGTTAGATTTTTGGAAGTATTTTCCCTTACACCCTGTATGTTCACACAAAAAATGTTGTTGTTGGTTTTGTAGTAGAAAATAAAACAAACTAATGTTGTACCTCTCCACATTAACATAAGTATTTTGCATTGCAATATAGGGAGTAGAGAAACCAATTTTCCTGCCTCGAGCGGAAACATTATTATTAAAACGTTACAGTCGTTGGTTTTGGTTTATTTTCCGCATCCTGCCATTACCACTAGCATTAACTCATTCGGGATTCTAACGACCTAATTTATAAACTAGTTTCCGATAGAGCTGGTCGAAATGACGATAAGCAACCATCTTCTCCAAAATTCTAATAAGTAATCGGGAAATATTGGGTTTCCTAGACGTACTTAATATAAAGTTTATAACATTTTCAGTAGATTGGATTTTAAAACTGTTTCATGTTATGATATGGTCTAAAATAGAATATGTTCGCTAATAAAATAGATTTTTGCTAAAAGAGGAGAGGGACTTAACCGACAATGACTTTAAATATATATGAATATCGCTACGATATATATATATATATATATATATATATATATATATATATATATATATATATATATATATATATATATATATATATATATATATATATATATATATATATATATACCAACTTCGCCCAACGATTTTCTAATAAGTTTTCAAAATGTATGACTTGTCGAACTGTGCAAAATAGTCCTCTGTTTCCAGCAATTCCTTCATGTTTGGAAAGAGAAAGAAGTCGGAGGTAGCTAAATCCGGAGTATAGGGAGAATATGCGGCATAAATTCTCAGCGCAAATTGACCAATTTCTCTGTAGCAGCCGCGGATAAATGGGAGTACGCATTGTCTTGGTGAAACAGTAATTTTTCTTCGCTAAATGTGAGTATTTTTTATCAAGTCTTTCTTAAGTCTAACTCATAATGTCACTTAATACTCTTCTATGATTTTCTTTTCCTTTTTCGGTTGATCGGTGAAAAAATGCTTTGCGAATCCCAGAAAACAATGGTCATGACTTTTCGGGTTGATGGAAAAGTGTTCGAATCCTTCAAGGGACGTTCGCCATGTAAAACTGATTGTTCTTACTGTTGCAATCACCAATGACATGTTTAAAAACCCGTGCAAAGCGGTCAATCGATTTCGTTTTTGGTTTGCAGTTAACAAACGCGAGATTCATTGCGATGAAAGCTCAGAAATCTCTTTAACTTTCACTATATAAGCGGCCAATACAATATCATAGATTTTGTTGACCAGTGTCTCAGTAGTTACCTCAACGCTGTATCCTGAGCGTGGAACGTCGCTTGTGCTTGTTCGTTGACATCAAAACTCGGTAAACCATTTATAAACCATGAAATGTGATGAAGCAGATCAAAAGAGTTAAAAAATACAATTTTTTTTAACTTTTGGTGGTGGGTGATTAATAATTCTTAGTTTTTTCTTCAAAAACACATTTAATTTGGGAGGGAAAGGGAGAAATGGTTTACTCAAAGTATGCTCACATTTTTCTCATCTCTCTGGCAATTTGTGGATGCCCTTCCAGAAATACCGTACATCTTTTGAGTTGGTCCAGTCATCAAGCCATTTTTTGACATCTTCGTCATTTAATTCTTCTGTTGGAACCTTCGGTGTGAAACACTAAACTAAAAGAGATTTACCATTAAACACCAAATAATTTTTTTCAAATTCTTGACGCATGTTTTCATTACCATGTTAGCATCATCCGGAGATGATTTAATCTAATTCTAAAACTAAACTATGTTCTATTTATATGATAACAGTAATACTACCTACTACCTAGAAAACGTACTACCTACCTAATGAAGCGTGTAAGAAAGGATAAAAGAAAAAAGAAAAAAGGAAAAAGAATTAACCGTGAAGTTTACTGACCCTTACATTAATAATTAAAAAAGTTGACAGAACGGAATAGGTCCTTTATCCCGGTTCATGATTTTCTTACATTTTTCTATTTGAATGCTTTCATATGCATCCAAAGCCCTATTGTTATTCACACTTTTAATCAGTCTTAAATTACTAATACCTATATTGTGGTCATGTTCGATTGCATGCTGGGCATCACAAGATTTTTTCTTTCTCCCATATCTAATGTGGGCAATGTGTTCTTTATATCTCGTTAATGTGAATCTTTTTGTTTGTATTGTTGTGAATAACAATAGGGCTTTGGATGCATATGAAAGCATTTAAATAGAAAAATGTAAGAAAATCATGAACCGGGATAAAGGACCTTTTCAGTTCAGTCAACTTTTTCAATTATTAATGTAAGACTCAGTGAACTTCACGTTTATTTTTTTCTTTTATTCTTTTTTACACGCTTCATTAGGTAGGTAGCACGCTTCCTAGGTAGTAGGTAGTAATTAGGGTTATCATATAAATAGAACATAGTTTAGTTTTAGAATTAATTTAAATTATCTCCTGATGATGCTAGCAGGGTTAGCGAAACGTGCGTCAAGAGCTTTAAAAAAGTGACTTGGTGTTTAGTAGTAAATCTCTTTGAGTTTTATCTTCGTAATTCTTGAAGTTTTTCATGGAAAGTGCGTGAGACATCGACGAAAACAAGTGGTAGTAGGGTCAAGTTTGGTGAGTACGGCGGGTGGAGCAAGAGTTTACAATGAGATCTTTGACCGCTTGCGCTGTGTGTGATGGGGCATTATTGTGCTGCAAAATTATTTTTCCGTGTCTTGTGGCCCATTCTAATCGCTTTTCAATCAATGCATGGATCAAAATGATCATTTGTTGACTGTAGCGAACGGTGTTAACTTTTTCACCTGGTTTCAGAAGCTCAGGGTACACAATACCCTTTTGGTCCCACCAAATACACAGTATTGTCTTCTTTCCAAAGCGATTTGATCTTGCGGAGGATGTTGATAGTTGGCCTGGGTCAATCCATAATCTTCTGTGATTTGGGTTCTCAAGATATATCTATTGTTCATCCAGTTACGATCCGATGTAAAAGATGTTTTTTCTTCATGCCGAGAAAGCAAAACTACGCACATCGTTTTTCGCTTTTCGATCGGTCTGTCGTTCAGCTGATTTTCCTGCTTTCTGGATGTTTTCCATGCAGATGATCACAAATAGTTTGGCGATCAGCATTTAACCTCTCTGCCGTTTGTTATAGAGCTTGCATATCGACCAACAATCCTTGCATTTCTGCATCTTCAATTTTTTCGATTGACCTGGGTGTTCTTTGTCTTTTAAGTCAAAATCACCACTATTGAATCGTCTAAAACAATGCCCATAAGCATCTTGCGTTGGAACATTGTCACCATAAGTTTCCACGAGTATGTATACGATGGTTTTCACCCGCTTTTTTCTTTTGATTGAACAAGAAAATTACTACGTGCCCAAATGCTCTTTAGTTGACTCGAAACGATGATGGTATACACGAAAAAATATGACGCTAACATGAAACCGTTTTAACATCAATGTGGTTTTGAAAGGTACTCTCATAGCAACAAAATGACATAAGTGTTTAGACTGTGAACCGACCCTTGTTTCCAGCGCCCCCTCATAAACAAATTAAGAATTATCAACCGTCGCACCTATATATATATATATATATATATATATATATATATATATATATATATATATATATATATATATATATATATATATATATATATATATATAGATAGAGATATATATATATATATATATATATATATATATATATATATATATATATATATATATATATATATATATATATATATATATATATATATATATATATATATATATATATATATATATATATATATATATATATATATATATATATATATATATATATATATATATATATATATATATATATATATATATATATATATATATATATATATATATATATATATATATATATATATATATATATATACGCAATATACGTACACAAATTATAGTGCCTAAATCGTATTTCTGTCCAAAATTAATTACGAATATCAAGCAAATCACTAACGAGCGATTAAGTTCCTAGCATAATTTGTGTGGAAAATTAAATTAATAAATGATAGTGCAGATATGTTTACCTTTAACAAAGTACAAAGATTATATTTCACCATAATTGACATTAATAATCTTCGCTTAGGAATATGGGAGAAAGAAAATAAATTAATGGATTTTTGGAAATGAGATTAGCACCCTGAAATTGTATTGGTTTTTTATAGCATGCCATCATAATCAATGCATTTACTTTTCCTCATTTTCATTTAATTTAAGAAACAATTTAAAAAGTGATGTACATACATGTCAAAAAGTCAGGTCTGTTTTCAAATTTTGTAATTGTTAATAACTTCTTTATTTTATAACTTTTATAGAAATGGTTTTTGGTAACATTAATTATTTTTACGAATTGTACAACTTGTTAAAATAAATGACTCAACTCAAGGTTAAATGCTGATCGCCAAACCATTTGTGATCATCTGCATGCCATGAGAAAGATCCAGAAGGCCGGAAAATCAACTGAACGACAGACCGATCGAAAAGCGAAAAACGGTGTGCGTAGTTTTGCTCTCTCGACATAAAGGAAAAACATCTTTTACATCCCATCGTAACGAGAGATGAACAATAGATATATTTCGAGAACCTAAAACGCCGAAATACATTTTACTGCAGAACAGATTTTTTTTTATGCGGGCTTTATAAATATGAAATACCGATATATATATATATATATATATATATATATATATATATATATATATATATATATATATATATATATATATATATATATATATATATATATATATAGAAGGGTTTCGCGGATAGAAGTATACATTAGACTATTAGTCTGGGAGTACATCCGATCGTTTGTATCCCGTTTGTTGGGAACGTGCAGACGTTTCGCCAAGGTCACACTATATATGTATGTATATATATATTATACACTATTATATATGTATATATATATATATATATATATATATATATATATATATATATATATATATATATATATATATATATACATATAATTTATTTTTATTTTTCAACATCTCCTTTTAGGCCTATACTATATTTTCCAAGCGTTTCTCCTAATTTTTTAATCCGCCTAAAATATACGATTTTTCAAATGGGGCCGTGTCTCCTTCAATTTCTTATCAAATCGGTCCAACAAATCACTTTAGTACTGCCCTGAGGCATCCTTCCTTTGAGAGAATTATTCCTTTGGATTCCCAAAAAATCGTGGCCATAACCTTTGCAGCTTAAGGAACCGTTTTTGCCTTCTTCGGAGCCGATTCACCCGGAAAAATACATTGTTTTGACTGCCTCTTGGTCTCAGGCGTGTAATAATGTATCCAGGTTTCATCAATAGTGACGATTTGACGTAAAAAATTTTGCGGATTTCGCTTAAAGCGGTCCAAACACTGCTTTGACATTGTTAGCCCGTACCCGCTTGTTGTACACCGTGAGCAATCGCGGCACCCATTGGACCGACACTTTCCTCACTTATTATCTTATCATTTAAAATCTTGATTGCCGTTCCTTACGAGACATCTACAGCCTCAGCTACTTCGCACACTTTCGTTCGGCGATCAGCGAAAATCATGTCATGGACCTTTTCGACGATTTTCTCGGTAACCACGTCTGACGGACGTCCTGGCCGTTCTTTATCGAAAACAGTTGTATGACCACGGTTAAATTCGTTAAACCAATATAGACGGCATCCAACTTCACATTTATTTCTTCGCATGTTTTTCCATTCAAAAATAAAAAACGAATTACGGATCGATATTACTATTTTTCCATTTTATTGAGATTTTTCCATTTATTTTCATGACAAAATACGAATTATACAACTGGTTGTCAAAAAAAATCAACCTGTGAATTTTTCGGAAATTCAGCATGAGTCTGCAGTACACGATGGTAATGTCAATTTCCCTCGTCAACGTAATCTGTTATCAAACACGGGTACTTATTGATCAACCCTCGTACACTACAGTGCATTTACGAGTTATTCCGTAGCGTATACCAAACATTTCCCTTAACTATTGGGAATTCTACATTAAAGTTAGTAAATCATAAAGTTAATTTCGTGATATTGTATGTTTGACAGCCAAAATGTCATTAAGTAAATGACAAAAATAATAGAAATTTGACTGCAAAGTACTACTACCTACATTAAGAATGCTCATTACATCACATATATCAACACAAATAACATAATATCAAATACATAATCATCACAAATAACAATAAAAAAATAAGGGCTCATTATTTTAACGGAAAGAACCACTGTATTGTAATTACCAAAAATATTAAAAAACATATAGTTGTTAGGCAAATCCCTTCATATGTTTCAGATATTTTGCTTTAGGGAGGATTTTAATTTACTAATTAAAATTGTACTGCGGTGTAACACAAGTATTTTCGTTTTTTCTTTTGTTTAAAAAATAAAGGATTATACTTTACTTGTCAGACATTCAATGCTATTTCAACATTTTGATTCTACAAATGTTTATTTCTGTCCCTTCTTTAGTATTAAATTAATTTCACTGCGAAATATTCTGTCGACGGTTTTTAACACCAACGTTAAAATAACTTAAATAAGCTGGAAAATTACAGCAATTTTAATATGTTATTTTAAAAACGGATTCAAAGCTACTAACGCCAATCGTGAGATTTACAAAGTTGAGGGGAAGGTGCAATATCAATCCGCACTGGTCAGCTCTGGTCTAAAAGTTCAAAAAATTCCGACAGGAAGACACGGATCTTGGATGATATTGGATTATCAGGTCATCCACGGTCCCTCGATGTCGACATTTTAAAAGCAACTGTGACTGCAGATCCTAGAACTAGAACACTTTCAAGGGAATTATTAGTATCCCACACTACCGTTAACTGACATAGGAATGGTATAATTTTTTGTGAATAACATTTAATTGTGAATAACTAAGTACATCATTGCCTGTAAGTACGCTGATAGGAATTGCAATTAATTATTAACAATTACCTTACTTAGACCAGACTCACAACCATTTTTTAATTTGTGTAATAGAACATGTTTTAATTCAATTATGTCTAATATTTAAAGTCCACGATCAAGACATGAACACTTATAAAGTTTAACATGGTCAAAATAACCAAAACACGAAGATCGCTGGAGTTATTTTAGAAAGAATATTGTCAGAATTAACAACAAATAACTGGATTAGAAGTAAAACGAAAATTAAAGATGTGGGAGAGTAAGCGGCTCAATTTAAGTGGTGTTTTGATGGTCATAATGTGAAATTGAAATATAATAGACGGAATAACTTAATACAGCAATGGAGACCATGGTTTTGGTCTCCATTGTTGTATATAAAAAAGAACGAGAGGTCGAAACAGAAAAAATTGGCGAGCTATACTGAACATGAATGGCACAGAGCAGAGATAAGTGGAGGGACTTCAGGGAGGTCATCAGAAGGGAGGGCAGAAGAAGATGCGCAGAAATGTGTTCTAATAATACTATTGAATTTCTAAGAATACGCAAGACATATTCTAGTCCTAATTTTTTTTTTTTAATGTTACGAGTATTGAAATAATTAAAGTTAGATTGAGTTCTGTCTTTTCTTAAATTAAATCTTTACCTTTATAGATAAAATTTTCTTTTTCGTTTATTTCAAGATTGTTTTTTTTTATTATTAATCTATCTTGGTGGATTTAACTTTTGTGCAGCTATTCTATCTCTAAAACTAATTTCAAGATCTCAAAACCAATGGAACCTAAATTAAATTGCTTGCATTATTAAATTCTCGGAAACAAAGAAAATGGGAAAAAGAAAATAACTTTGGTACGGCCTCTTTCATGTTATGCTATAAAAAATCCATTAAATATTCGCCAAATAAATTTCATTTCCCAAAATCTATTACTTTGTTTTGTTTTCTTTCCACGTGGCAAAACAAAACCTATTTTCGTCATCCGAGTTGGAACTTTTCTTTCATAGCGGATGATATAAATGGGTGAGCTCTTATTGATTTACTATTATATATACTAAAATTAGGACTAAATATTAATAGCTTTTTTATAAACTGGTTGCTCGTTATAATTACACAGGTCACAGTGGATTTGGTATCGGAAAGACTAAAACTGTTTTTGGATATGATCATTATGCTGGTTCTAACGGTACATATATTTTTTTAAATGTACGTGTAGTTGTCCAGATATGCTTTGTGTCGAAAAAAATACGATTATTTCATATTTTTTGTCTTTTGTTCCATCATTGAACATGGATATAGCTTCTTTTTCGTGATTTTTTCGAGAGAGTTCCTTCTAGGCACTCACGCATGATACTCCAGCAGTAATCAGTCGTCGTGTTCATCCTATTGACCCTGGTACCTTTCTTCCATATTTTTTAGGTATTGATGAAATCGTTCACCTTGTTCCTCACTGTCAGGGTCAAGATTATCCGGAAATATGATCAAATGATTGTGATGAATGAATGAATGATGATGCAAGCTTTCTAAAATTTTCCACCATATTTTGCGCCATTCTGAGTAAAAAGTAGAGGTTTTGACGACGTAGCTTCAAAATTTTCATTTTCTTAATACATTCTATATCTGAAAGATCAGACAGGCCACGAATAGTTAGAAAAGGGACATCTTCGGAATGCGAAACAGGTCTTTTACTAGGTACCAGATCGGGATAGGTAATTTTTTTCGGTTAATACCATGCACCTTGACTAAGCAAAAATAACCGTCATTGAAGTGATTTTTTGATTCCCTCCAAATCATAGGCACATCCATTTATTAAAATTTTGTATAGCTGTGTTATAAGTACAAATCAATCTTTGTGTCTTTGTTTAGATGGGATTTTGTTGTCGGATAATACCATGTAATCATAGGCACACCAAATTTCAATTGACTTCTTTTACCATTCGTCCATTGCCTTAAATGATCACGACACATTTTGCTAATATCGTTTGGAATCCATGGTTTATTAGACCCTACACTTTAACATTACGTTTAAGTTTCGGCGGCAACAATTTTTTTTTATTTTGTAGGCCTGCGTTATAGGTACAAATCAATCTTTGAGCCTTTGTGTAGATACGATTTTGTTGCCGTCATTGGCAATTTTAGGATATTACGTATATTTTTATAATGACTCTTAATAACTAAACAGATATATGTGGTGCTGAATATTAAAATTGAAACAAGAGTTAATAAAGTTATCATTATTATATAATAGGAGACGAATTTTTCAAACTGCAGCAGATTTTAAAATAGTGTTTTAATCAAATATTATCTACAGAATAATTTAACATCAAATAATTGAGGCTTTTCTGCTGAAAACAATGATTCAGTTTAATTATATTTTAACAGTGCATATTTGCAATTGACAATTTATTTTATTGGTAAAAGCTCATAATACACAATTTTACCAGAAAAAGAACTGCATCCGTTTCTTTGATCAGAACATTATGTTGTTTTTTTAATGATGTCGGTGGTCTTTCATCAAAAATGAGTTTCTTTTGGCCTGAAAGAAAATACTTTACAGTTGGAAAACCAAATATTATAAACGCAGCGTTGCAGAGTTACATATCATAAATACAGCCTTAGTTACTACAGAGAAAATAGTTTTGCCCTTATTGCACATAAAATTAGGATTAATGAAACAGTATGTCAAAGCATTGGATAAAAATGGTTCCATTTTTATTTATACTATATATCGAGGAAATTTCCTGGCTTAAGCAAGGAGAAAATTAAGGCTGGTAATTTCGATGGACCGCAAATTTAACTCAGGTTTGATGAGAGACAACAATTTCATGCATTCAATGAATGATATAGAATCATTAGCCTGGTAGTCTTTCATCACTGCTGTAAAAAATGTCCTACAGAATTGTCAGTCCCAAAATTATCGCGAATTGGGGAAAAACATGGTGGAACATTTTAGAAAGCTTGCATCATCATTCATTCATTCATCACAATCATTTGATCACATTTCCGGATAATCTTGGCCCTGATAGTGACGAACAAGGAGAACGATTTCATCAATACCTAAAAAATATGGAAGAAAGGTGCCAGGGTCAATAGGATGAACACGACGACTGATTACTGCTGGAGTATCATGCGTGAGGGCCTAGAAGGAACTCTCTCGAAAAAATCACGCAAAAGAAGCTATATCCGTGTTCAATGGTAGAACAAAAGATAAAAAATATGAAATAATCGTATTTTTTTCGACACCAAGCATATCTGGACAACTACACGTACATTTAAAAAAATATATGTACCGTTAGAACCAGCATAACGATCATATCCAGAAACAGTTTTAGTCTTTCCGATACCAAATCCACTGTGACCTGTGTAATTATAACGAGCAACCAGTTTATAAAAAAGCTATTAATATTTAGTCCTAATTTTAGTATATATAATAGTAAATCAATAAGAGCTCATCCATTTATATCATCCACTATGAAAGAAAATTTCCAACGCGGATGACGAAAATAGGTTTTGTTTTGCCACGTGGAAAAAAAAAACAAAACAAAGTAATAGATTTTGGGAAATTAAATTTATTTGGCGAATATTTAATGGATTTTTTTATAGCATAACATGAAACAGGCCGTACCAAAGTTATTTTCTTTTTCCCATTTCCTTTGTTTCCGAGAATTTAATAATGCAAGCAATTTAATTTAGGTTCCATTGGTTTTGAGATCTTGAAATTAGTTTTAGAGATAGAATAGCTGCACAAAAGTTAAATCCACCAAGATAGATTAATAAAAAAAAACAATCTTGAAATAAACGAAAAAGAAATTTTTATCTATAAAGGTAAAGATTTAATTTAAGAAAAGACAGAACTCAATCTAACTTTAATTATTGCAACACTCGTAACATTTAAAAAAATATATTTAGTGCTAGAATATGTCTTGCGTATTCTTAGAAATTCAATATTATTATTAGAACACATTTCTGCGCATCTTCTTCTGCCCTCCCTTCTGATGACCTCCCTGAAGTCCCACCACTTATCTCTGCTCTGTGCCATTCATCTTCAGTATAGCTCGGAAAATTTTTCTATTTCGACCTCTCGTTCTTTTTCATATACAACAATGGAGACCAAACCATGGTCTCCATTGCTGTATTAAGTTATTCCGTCTATTATATTTCAGTTTCGGATTATGACCATATATATATATATATATATATATATATATATATATATATATATATATATATATATATATATATATATATATATATATATATATATATATATATATATATATATATATATATATATATATATATATATATATATATATATATATATATATATATATATATTATTTTTTTATTTATTAGGACTTTCGGTCAGTTAATAAGTTTTTTTTTTTTTATTGTTTTGTTAACGTTTCGGTTCAATAACGAACCATCCTCAGAACAATTCTATAATAAACCTTATTATTATAAAAAACACAAATTTACATCTAAAAACCTAACGATATCTATCCAAGATGTGACATTTTTTAAAAATTTTTAATTGAAATATATCTCACTCTGACATATTTAACAAATCTTCCACCTTTATATTTTTGTTTTTTATTATAACCTACCCGTTTTGGATTTGTTATATGTAATATAGATGCAAAAATCATAAATTATGAAAATTTATTGTTTAATATTTATTATTATTATTCACGTATAGGCCCTGGTGAATCACGCGAAGTACAATTAGAGGCGTCTGTTTTTGTTAGCCTTCCTTTGCGCCCATACTAATTTCATTCTTTCGCTATGAACTTTTTTCCTTTCGTCAGACCAAGTTGTTCCATTCTTCCTACATTTTCTCTCTGGCCAACCTTCCAAACGTTAACCTTGTGCCTGAAACAGCCTCTATCCTGAATTTAACTTTGTGTAATATTTGCTGATCTTAGGTCCTCTTTAATTGCAGCAATCCATTTAATTATTTCTACTTTAGCTCTACTCCTATTTTCATAAAATTCGACTATTTGTCTAGTTAGCCTGCTCGGATTCATCCGTTTTAGGTGTACGTAAAACTTAAGTCTTCTTTTTCTCATATCGCTATGTATATCTGTGTATTGTTTGATTTCTTGGTTTTCTCGAAATCGGTATGTTGTGCTATTTATTTGTTTGGGGCATAGGATTTTTCTTATGATTTTTCTTTCCGTCTTTTCAATGTCCTCGATGTCCCTCTTTCTATTCAAAATGAGCGTTTCTGCAACATATAGACATTCTGGCTTAATAACTGTGTTGTAATGTCTCAGTTTTGTGTTTTTAGCTAGGCATTTTTTGTTGTAAATATTTTGTGTAAGTCTCAATGCCGTTTCCATTTTTTGACATCTACCCTTATTGGCCGCTTTTTCCAACCCATTTTCCTTGATTATTTCACCCAAATATTTGAATTGAGAGACTCGTCTGATGTTACCATATTTTGTTTTTTAGAAATGGTGTTCTTAGTATGTTGCAGGTCATGTATTGTGTCTTTTATTATTTAATATTATTATATATACAACCTTATTTTTATAAAAAACACAATTTTTTTATCTAAAAACCTAAAGTTATCTAATTAAACAATTAATTTCACAAAATTTTTAACTAAGATGTGACGTTTTTTTAAAATTTTTAATTGATCTATATCTGACATATTTAACAAATCTTCCACCTTTAAATTTTTGTTTTTTATTATAACCTAATCGTTTTGGATTTGTTATGTGTAATGGTATTAGATGCAAAAATATTAGAGAATAAAATTTATTATTTAATAATGTTATTATATATACAACTTAAATTATCTGTATCATATTATTAATATTATTATTGAACCGAAACGTTAACAAAACAATAAAAAAAATATAAAAATTTCCGAAAGTCCCAATAAATAAAAAAATAATAAAAATATTAAACGGTCACGTAATAATATATATATATATATATATATATATATATATATATATATATATACATATATATATATATATATATATATATATATATATATATATATATATATATATATATATATATATATATATATATATATGCTGTCATTAATGCTGTTTATCCTGGTGCCTTGGATACTCTTGGTTTATAAAATTAAAATCTGGAAGTCCTGTTGGCTTTGATAAGAATCTGTTGTTGGTTGTAATTGAAGCTGATCTCAAATAAACCATCCAGAAGTTAGTCATCAAGCTTAAAACGTCATGTTTGACAATATAACAATGATTAAAACAACTCAACGAAGTGTAAAGTCATACTAGCTTTCCGTTGAAAACAAAGTTCAACGTCTAACCATCTGCAGTGCACATTTGTTTAGGTGAGGCAGATATCCTTTTCTTCAACAAATTTTTACTGGGGATAGAAAGTAGATTCCATAAGGCAACACACATAAGAAAGACAATGGTTAACACCAGCATACCGGTCGGGGTGATCAGATAGTCTAGTCTGGCTATGGAAATTTATACAGTCTACCCTCCTTTGATGGGGATTATGAAATACTAGGAAAAATAGACGCTAAATGGTCATGGTAGCCAATGCGTCTATACGCGTTACCTTTTCCTATATGCGTTACCTTTTCCCACTCCAAAATCATGTCTTCACCGTAAAAAAGTTATACACTCAGTACGGTGGAATGTGGTTCTGAATCCTAACGAAATCATATGTGCTGAACATTATTGTGCTCAGCTTGATAAACTTAACACAGCTTTGATTCAAAATCATCTAAGTTTGATTAATCGAAAAGGTCTTATTCTGCAGCATGACAATGCACAATCCCTCAGTGCCAAAATCAACCAAGAAAAAATTAAAGAGTTAGGCTGAGAAGTATTTCCTCACCCCCCAGATTCTCCTAACACTGCACGGCCAGATTACTCTGTTTAAACTATGGAGCATTTTCTTCGTGGAAAAGAAAATCCTACTGTGCTAGCTATAAAAAAATGAATTTAAATAATATTTTACTTCAAAATTATCCTTATTTTACAAATATTGTATAAAATGTTTGTCAAAGAGATGGGCGAAGATGAGAATTAGATTAAAACTGTATTACCTCTTAAATAACGTAAAATTTTGTACCCTATCAAAAAACAACATTACTTATGGGTACACTTAATATATTACAAGTTAGACAGATTAGTAGGCACACTCCATATTTTTGTTTTCTTCTCTGTGTTCTTTTAATGTCATCAATGTATCTATTTAATGACAATTTACTAACTAAAAATACTCCATACATACTATAATTAAATAAATCGATTTGACACACTATATGTATATTTATTGCAAAATAATATTCAATTACGTGATATTTTTATTAGTATAGAATGTTTAATAAAATTAATTAGTAAAAATTTTAATGGCCAATATAGAAAGAATATTTATAGCCATTTTTGTAGCCATAATAATAAAAGCCATAGCCATAATAATTTAATAATAATTTTGAAGGCCAGAAAAGTGTTCATAGCCATTTTTTAGTGAAGGAAATGATGATAATAATATTCTCGATAAAAACATTAAATTGATAACAGAAGTATAAAGTGAGATCAAAACTCCTGTCATCTTGAGTTACATTTTTATTCATCTTTCGATTCTTTGGCTGTTGGCTTCCTGCTTGGCTGGGAAGCAAACTATGTACAAAGTACATTGCAAACAAAGTACATTATAATTAGAAGTTTGTTTTGTTATTTCAATACACACATTTTGGAAAATTACCAAGGTTTCTGCTATAATGATATACTTTTTTTGCTGTTTTATAATTGAATCAAAATGTGTTCGAAAGTTGTTCGAAATATCGTAAAAAATGTTTCAAACGTCCATGCTGGCAGTTCTTGTTCACTTTCATCCTCACCGTCATTCTCTTGTGAAGAATAGTACACAGGTTCTACCTATTTCTCGTTGATGAACACTTCATGCTATTCGTCTATGTAATCATTATAATCTTCTATCATATTGTTAAATCCTTCCCCATCTATTTGCCGCCCTATGTAAATTATCGTTGTTAGATGTAAGATACCAAGGGCGCTTTCAGAATTACGAATTGTTATCTGTTCTGAACTCTATCGTTTGTCGTTATCGTTTTTTGCTTGGATCATAACAGATTTTCGCGATATAGAGCTGATTTTTTTATTTAATGTATCCTTCATAGTTTCGTTTGCTATATTTCTACCTTTTGACTCCTTCTAAAAGTGTACTGTTTTATTCTTATCTTCAAACTTATTTTATTTATATTTTGAATTTATATTATTTATTATTGAAGTCGATTGTACTTGTGGATACATTACTTGGCAGTATGTACTAGGTTGTATGAAAATGAGTTAGTTAAAACGCGTTTGTCCTTAATCGCCTTCAGGGATCTAATCTAGGATACAGGGTTATAAATTTCGAATTGCCTAAGTTTTCGTTCAATTAGGCTATGGACATAGTCCACCTCTTGGATGTTTCCATGACCAGCTTTGGAAAGCTTTTGTTTAATCGATATTATTTGTCGCTGATGATCCATAAAGTAAACCAAGGAAAATTAAATAGTGTTGTTCCTATTTTGCGGAACCACAGAATGAGTTTTTATGTCCAGATTATCGTTGGCTATTACGTCTATAATTTTTACTAAGGTGCAGGCAATATGACATCCGGCGCGTCCTGCCATCATTTCATACCGTACCCTACAGTAAGTTTTTTTATTCAGTAATGCGCTATTAAATTGAGTACATTTAATTTCCGTTTGTAATAGAAGTTGGACACATTAGCCTTGGGGAGCACAAAAACATTTTGCAAATCGAATGAAATATTCGCAATAGTACGTTTTGTAAGGTTTTTGTCGTTATCTTTTTCGATTTTACATAGCCGCTTCAGTTTTAAGTGGTTATTATATTTTTATTTTTCCAGCTCATTTCTTTGAATTAACTGACCGTCATTTTCACGCATTCTCTAAAATCGAACCTGTCGCATAGAAATTATAAAAAGTTGACTTGACGGACGCCACCACTCAGGTGACGATATGTTTTTAGAAAATACGGTCAAGGAATATCATTTAGGAATCTAAGTTCGCTTGTAGGAATTCACTATTAATTTAGCATATTTTGAAAAAAGCTATAGGTGTTCAAGCAATAGCAATCTTAACGAGACATATTGAGATCCTATAGAACTTTTGTTCTGTTTAGTAAAATTATTATGGATCTCCACGAAGTTACAGTTAGGTCTTTAGAGCATTTTTCAATATAATTGATTCATTATAGTAGGTACAAGAGTATTGCTTCATTGTGATAAATCTGGTTGCATTAATAGTCTTATATTTATTATTTGACTATTTAGGCATAAGGAAAGTAATAATCTAATATTAAAAATAATTTTGATGGTTGAAATAAAATACTGGAATGATTCTTCTTCTTTCAGTGGCGTTACAGCCACTAAGTTAACCTTGATCTTACTCAACTTTCGTCTCCAACCGGATTGATACATTGAATGAATCCAATGTGAGGCTCTGTACAAAGCGCGCCAACCAAGCAATGATACTGGTAGCGTGGCGTTCGATCTAGCAACACTCTTGTTTTCCTCTTTGGAGGGGTGCTAAGACCATATCTGATGTATCTTCAGTGCGAGTTTGTAATTTCTGGAGTCACTTGGTGGTCCATACGATTCTTTTTGTAAACCAGATTTATTTTAGTGCATTTTAAAAATGTTGGAGCAATGGTGCGCTATCAAGTTTTGGTTCAGACTTGGACACAGTTTGACGGAAAATTTTGTAAAACTAAAAAACATGCCTATGGAAACAGCGTTTTGTCAAGAGCCGAGGTTTTCAGATGGTTCAAGATAGTTGGTTCTGAAAATCCTTTCGCAGAATTAAAATGACAGCAGTAGGGAAACATATCTTGACTTTTTAAGGCGAGTTGAAAATGACCCTCATTTTCTAGAACATATAATAATGTTCAGCTCTACAGGCCTAGTTGTCCTTGGCTTCGAGTTCTTTCACTCTTCTTTTCCAACTTTTTCGGTCCAAAGTATTATTCTTCCAATACCTCACTTCTACTTTCCTCAAATCATTTAGCACCTCAACCAGCCATTTCTTCTTCAGTCGCCCTCTTCTTCTCTTTCCCTCTTCGTCTCTCATCAGAATTCCTTTAATCCATCTCCTGCTGGACATCCTCGCTATGTGCCCCAGGCATTTAACTCGCTGCCCTTTCACCACCTGAACAATGTTTAGTTTTTTGTACAGTTCTTCTATTTCTTTGTTTGTTCTTCTTCGTTCTTAATTCGTTCGTTCTGAACTTTAATTCCTCCAAAAATTCTCCTTAATATTTTACGTTTCCAGACTTCCAGCTTAGTTTCTTCCTTCATCATCGTCCATATCTCGCACGCATAGGTAACCGTGAGCCTAGTATTCATTGGTACACTCTTACTTTGCTGTTCTTGTTATATTCTTTGCCCTTAAAACTTTTGAAAACATTCCTGATGCTTTGCTTCCCTTTGCTAGTCGTTTCTCTATTTCATTTTCTTTATCCCCTTTACACGTTAGTGTTACTCCTAGATATTCAGTTTGTTTTACTTTCTCTATTGTATATTTTTTATTTCATGCACAATCAATGACTAAATTAGGGGAGAGTCCTCTGGTTCTATCTTTCATTACAATATATTTAGTCTTATTCTCGTTAATTGTTAGGCCATATTCTCTTGTCTTTCTTTCCTTGAAAACCTTTACTACATCTTCCTTGGATCTCGCCATCAATACAATGTCGTTGGCATAGACCAAGCATTGGTGTCTGGTACTATATATTAACCCCTTGTTATTGATGCCACTCTCCCCCAGAATCACTTCCTGCACCAGATTGAACAGAACTGTTGACAGTGGATCGCCTTGCCTTAGTCCTTTCTTTACAATGAACTCTTCAGACATTGCTTCATTGGCTATAACTTTATTTACTGTTCTCCTGACAGTCATCTAAAACCAACTTTCTCAACTTTTCCGGGACTCCCAACTGTCTTATTGCTTGGAATACATTTTTCCTGCTAATGGAGTCATATGCTTGCCGATAATCTATGAACAGCAAATGTAAGCTCAAATTTTATTTATAGGTATTCTGTTGGATCTGTTTTATGATGAATATCTAGTCGGTTGTTCCTGCCCTGAACCCTGGTTGTTCCTGTTGTCTTCCTGTCCTGAACCCTCCGTATTTCTCTAGTTGATCTTTAATCATCTTAGGATCACTTTGTTGGTCTCGTCTTGCAGTGCAGTTGTTATTACATTCCTCCTTAGCTCCTTTTTTGTGAAGGGGTAGTATCATTGATTAATCTGGTATATTTTCTTCTTCCCAAATTCTATTCACTAACTCCCATGTTTCTGCCACCAAAGTATCACCACCGTGTTTCATGATTTCTGCTGTTAGGCTGTTTTTTCCAGCACTTTTGTTATTTTTTAACTGCTTTATACTGTTTACTTATATACTATACTTACTGTTGTTTTTCTATTTGTCTTGTAATGGATTGTTTTTGGAATGTTTTTCTGATTGTTGTGTTCCTTATTTTATCCCATTTTGTTCTCTTGTCTGTTTTTCTAAATAATGCTATCTTCATTCCTTTCGCGGTTAGTTTTCTACTATAATTTGGTACACTTATATTAATCAAAATCTAATATGTACTTTAAGGATAAAAATGAGCAGAATGAATTTTGTAAAACAGTATTGTACCTGTTGATAAATCATTATCTTCCAGATATATATATATATATATATATATATATATATATATATATATATATATATATATATATATATATATATATATATATATATATATATATATTGTTTGAAATAAGAGGCGTTATTTTATTAAAGGCTAATAAAAATGATGTTTGTATTATCGGAAATTATTATGGGTAACAGATTACTTTTTTTGTGAATGAAGATAATATTAAGAAGTATTAAATAAACAATTATATATATCGAACAAATTAAATTTTTTAATATCCTAATATCCACTTAACACATAATAAAATAGAGCTCGTATCCTTACAATCAATTAGGCCGTAATGTAATATTCATTAAAAAAGCAATAAAAATCAATTAGTGATTTTATTTGTGATTTGGTTTATGTTATTGTTTTATTGGTATATATAATATTTACTGTAGTAAAACTGTATAAAACTACACACATCAAAATAATCTAATGGACAAGATATAAATAATTAACTACGAATCAATATATGTTTATTATTTGAAATTTTTATCAGAAAAGAAACTAAATAACTTATTTTAAAACTCTACGGACAAATTTTATACATTTTGCAAAAAACTCGAGAACAGATAAAATTATTTGAGCTGCAAATAATATTAATCATAAGATCAATAATTGCTGTTTTTTTAGAATAATGTATGACTTTCTCTTTCTCTTTATTTGAGGCATACTTAATATTAAATTATTAATGTCAGTATGCCCTTTTTCATCCCATTCGGTTAAAAGGCACTCACAAAGTTGTTCTCGCGTATTAAACACTACATAATACCTTAAAAGCGTCTAGCTAACATGTCCCAAAAACGTTCGATAGGGTTGATATTTGGTGATTGTGCAGGCCGTTGTAAAACCCCAACCTCGTAATCTTCAAGATATGCACGTACCATTATAGTTATGAGGACGCGCATTGTCGCGCATCGGTCGAAATTGGAGACTAATTTGTTATGGAAATGGTATCACAAGGCACTCAAGAATGATATCGCTATAATCAGTTGAAACATTATTCTAAGTAAACGATGTCAATTTTTCTACCAATAGTGATATCACCCCAAAGCATTACACTCCCATCATGCTGTCTGTGAACTTCCTGAACTGTTTCTAAGCCTTCTGGATTTCTAGATCATCTCGACTCTTGTTTAACGGTATTCGGACCCAGTCCAAATTGAGATTCATCAGAAAACAAAACAGGGGTCTAGTCATACCTTCGCTAGTTTGCGTCTTTGTCAGTTCCTAAATTCTATTGAAGTGATTTCCTCTGGATAACGCAGGCTCTGTCACAGGTCTTCGAATATGAAATCTGGCTTCATGGAATCTATTTCTGATTGTTTGGTTACCCACTACCACTTACAGTACACAGTATAGTACTCAGCCGATTTGCGAAATAAATTTCTGTAATTTTGCTGTCGCGTTAAGCTTCTAATCGAAGAAATCGGTCTGGGAAGTGGTTTGTTTCTTGTTCTGTATGTAATCTGGTCAAGACACGTGTTTTTTGACAACTTGAGCCATAAACAATTCATTATTCTTTTATGGTCCTCAAGGGTTTTAGTAAAACCAATTTGATTCATGAACCCTTGAGTCATTTCCAATGCACGTAATTGAGTATCATGATCAAAGTGAAGTCTCTTCATTATTAGGAAGTTCAAAACTGAGCAAAAATCCATGCACATATCGAAAATAAACAAAAAAACATCAGTATCATTTTCAGATTTCTTACGGGCATTTCTTATTGAGAATCGATTTTTTTAATTAAATTCGAAAATGTAATAACGGTCATTTATGTTTTTCTAATAATATCGCCCGATTATCTGTTTTTTATAGTTTTACAAATTGATATTTTTTTTTAAATGTCCAATTTTGATAACTATAACTCTCTCTACCTATGATACATTGGAATTTATCATTGACTTTCTGGGTGGTTTAGAACTTATTCTTATAAAGCTCTCTCTAACAGTGTCTAGAAAAAATGTTGTTTTTTAATAGGTGCTTTTACTGCATCGATACTAGCACCATCCTAACCAGCTTATATCTTCTCAAATAGTCCAGTAGCCCTTAGAAAAGTTATAATTTTGATTAACTTTTTTAAATTTTTATATAACTGTCTCATGAGAGCCGGCTGTTTAAGGTTAGCCTCAATTTCTTCTGTAAGCCTTTGGTTTTGTTGTAAATATTATTCTGTAGATGAACTAAGAATGTGTTTACCTGTGAGAAGTGTATGACCGATTTAGCAATGAAGAGATCCCGTACCCTCCAATGGAATATTCTTAATATTTATATTTTTATTGAATTGCTTCTTTGGTAACATTGTCTACCATTTCGTTACCTGAAATGCCAACATAGCTAGAAATCAAGATGAAAATAAAGTTACAATTTTCAATTTAACATGTGTACAGCATGAGTAAAATCATTTGCGTAAGAGGATCAAGTGAGTATGCGCCATTTAGACTAGAAATAACACAAAGTATGTTTCAAGCAATACTATAGGAACAATATGTGATTGCTTGATATATGGCTAACGTTTATGGGACATGTTAGCTAGACGTTTTTAAGGTATTATGCAGTGTTTAATACGCGAGAACAACTTTATGAGTGCCTTTTAACCGAATGGGATGAAAAAGGGCATATTGACATTAATAATTTAATATTAAGTATGCCTCAAATAAAGAGAAAGAGAAACTCATACATTATTCTAAAAAAACCATCAATTATTGATCTTATGATTAATATTATTTGCAGCTCAAATAATTTTATCTGTTCTCGAGTTTTTTGCAAAATGTATAAAATTTGTCCGTAGAGTTTTAAAATAAGTTATTTAGTTTTGTTTTCTGATAAAAATTTCAAATAATAAACATATATTGATTCGTAGTTAATGATTTATATCTTGTCCATTAGATTATTTTGATGTGTGTAGTTTTATACAGTTTTACAACAGTAAATATTATATATACCAATAAAACAATAACATAAACCAAATCACAAATAAAATCACTAATTGATTTTTATTGCTTTTTTAATGCATATTACATTACGGCCTAATTGATTGTAAGAATACGAGCTCTATTTTATTATGTGTTATGTGGATATTAGGATATTAAAAAATTTAATTTGTTCGATATATATAAGTGTTTATTTAATACTTCTTAATATTATCTTCATTCACAAAAAAAGTATTCTGTTACCCATAATAATTTCCGATAATACAAACATCATTTTTATTAGCCTTTAATAAAATAACGCCCCTTATTTCAAACAATATATATATATATATATATATATATATATATATATATATATATATATATATATATATATATATATATATATATATATATATAGTATATATATATATATATATATATATATATATATATATATATATATATATATATATATATATATATATATATATATATATATATATATATACATTGTCCAATACAATTAAGTATAAGTTAATAGTCAATTTCAATTATTGGGACAGAAATAAGTCAGGTTAATTTCCTGGTTAAGTATCACGTGGCATTTTTAAATCAATAAATCGTATATAAGCTTTCAATTATTATTGAAATTAGCTGAATTGTAGAGTTGAATTAGGGATGACTGTGGGGTTCTCAATGAGTCTGACATGAAACAATAATCGTTTCCAAAAATGTTAATCGATTTATAGAAATTTTCTTAAGTTTTTAGTTCGAATTATTTTTGATGAACTTCATTAGGGATAGTTGATATTCCCTTCTCTTAAAATGTTCTTAATGTTTCATAGCTACGCTATCTTCAGTAAGCTCGTTATAATGTAAAGCGAATGAAACAAATTTTGTTAGCTATCACTTTTATTTTTTTAACCTTGTGTGAATATAGTTTCGTAAAACAATGTGACATTATCAAACACTACTTTAATTTTTTTTACAATATTTTAAATAGTGGGGAATTTCGGAGATCTTTCTGATCGTTTAATAACTATCTCTGTGGATCTGTATTATATTTATAAATTTCAATTGCTTCTAAAATGTTTAATTTTTTGCTTTTTGGCGCTGCATGTAAAGTTTCTAAATTTGTAATTTCAGGAAATATATGTCCGGTATCTATATGATTCGCAAAATTAGAATTTTGTTTCTTTAATAGATACGCAGATTTGTACCCTCTGAATCTGGTCTGAAAATGTCGGCCTCTTTGTCCCACATAGCAGCTACTGAACTCGTTGCAACGTAACATATAAACTCCAGATTATTTATTTTGTGATGTTTTATCTTTGGCATTAAAAAATAATTTTCTGGTTGACTAGGGATTTTAAATACTATTTGCAAATTTTGTTTCCTCAAAGAGAGAGTTATCTGTTCTGAAATTGGACGAAAACATTTAGTTTTACAATATCTTCTATCATTTGTTTGTTTTACTTTTTGGGCATATTTGTTGAATTAATAATTGTTTCCGATTTTTATTTATTAAATAAGTAATTTCTTTTTCAATGATGCCGTTATTTTATGCTATTAGTTTTATTTTTTGGAGTTCTATTTTTCAATTGTTTTCGGAAAATGGAATTGTGAAAGCTAAGATATTAGACAATCACATAAGCTGTTAAAAATATCTAAACTCCAGTTAAGTAACAAACAACCAGAATCTTCACCAAAATATAATTTCTACAAAGGATTCATTAACTTATCAAATACGGTTTTCACGAATAAAGAGATTAATTTGATTCAAAATGGCCCGAAATACCCAAATACCAAATAAAGTAAAAACTAATTCGTTATAATTTAGCATACTTTGATTAATCTTAAAATTGTCGAAAAATCTGTAACTTAAATCTAAGGGGTTGCAACGTATTCCGTATGAAAAAAGATTAATTTTTTGTCCAAATATTACTCCTCAATGTAGTCTCCTTTTATACCACCCGGGAGGTTGGCATCTCCTGTAATCCGGCAACTTGGAGATCGAAACACAGCGTCGTTTGTTGCGGTTAATACTCGGATGGGTGACCCTCTCAGGACAGAGGAGGAACCTCCAAGGAGACTAGGCTTGTGTACTGCATTTCAACAGGCAAGAGTGTGAAATCTGACAATGAATGAACCTCAGTTACGACAGTTTGAGGCTGGGTATGGCTGGATATCTTCTGAGAGGTATTCTACATTGGTCACTCGCCACTTCTAGAGTAGTCTTCTCGAGAGATTTATGGTTAAGTACCAAACCAAGAGTTGATCACCCGAGTAGGGTGTTAACCGAGTTTATCGGTAGCTGATGACCGTGGTTCGGAACCCACATTAATGTGTATCTCCAGTCAACAAGTAGCCTTAGTCGCTGATGCCTAATCCTTATTACCTTTTACCTTTTATACTTTCTTTATGTGTTCCTGAAAGTACGACATGTCGAACTTTGAATAGTCTATGAATTTCTTTCCAGCCAACCATTTTCTGGTATTTGGAAATAAAAAGAGGGCAGAGAGGACCAAGTCTGGAAAATTTATTGGACGCGGCTTTAATTCGTGGAATAAATTGACCAGTTTCAGTGTTTTAACGGCGGAGGAATGGATGGGTGCTTTGTCGGGGTAAAACATTACCTTTTACATTTTTTATTAACTTTTCACCATAAAACTCTCCTGTGCTCTGCTGTGATCGTCTTTCTTTTTTTGTATAGTCGATAAAGATAATGTTTAGAAAGCTGATCTCAGAAAACAGTGGTCTTCATTTTTTTGGCCAATGCAACGGCTTTTCCGGAGAGTTTTTTCGTTTCTGGTGTATAATAATGAATGAATTTTCATCCGCAGCCACCATTTACCACAGACACTCATTTGGTTTGTTTCTATATATGTCTAAATAGCGCTATGAAGTGGTTACGCGATTCTGTTTCCGGTCCGAAGTGAGCAAAGTATATATGTACCCATCGCGATGACAGCTTTTCCATGTCCAAATGTTTAAGTAGGATGTTCCGTACGCGTTCGTCTGAGATGTTCGTATCATCTCTGCGATCCCTCGAATCTTCAGTATGTGATCGGTTAATAAGATATCATAGATTTCGATGACTATTTCACATGAAGTGACTTCAATGGGGTGTTCTGAACTTGTAGCGCGTCACTCATGCAGATTCAAACATATCAGAACTCAGTAAGCTACTTATGAGCCATGAAATTAGAAGGAGTATTTCTCCATAATGCTTCTTCAACTTTTTTTCGGTATATGCGATGGTATTCCCTCGCAGAAAGTAATATTTAACATGTTAATCGCCATGCCATTTGGTTTTCAGTATTAGTTCATCTATTAGGTCATCTATTCTCTGAAACTCATATGCCGGGCTTTGTCTCATGCTTTAGCCCAAAAATCGGGTTCCATATTACATTTAAATACATGGGGAATTTTAAACATGGGCCTGGGGTGCCATTCTAACTTTTAATCTTGGAACTTTTTTCCATTTGTGATACATTGTGTATACATTAGTTGTATATTACATGTGTGTACATTAGTTTATTTCTGGGTTGTAAAAAAACTTCTTACATAACACAAACGCTATATACCAAAGTACAATGTTTTATTAAATCTTTACCTATAATAATCATGCGAATCAAAAATTTTCCTTCCTTGTTCACCACTTATTCTTTCATAACAAGTTACAAATTTTCGTCTATCTTTTAATAGAACTTCTTTAAGAACAAGCCTTGTGATAAAAGATTTGCTTGCGTTGTAGTCAGATATAAGCGCTGGTTTTTCATCAGTCAGATATAAGCGCTGGTGATATTATCCGTATGAATCGTGCTTGGACAAAGAATTTCCCGCTTGTCATGCCATTTCAAAACTACCACATCTGTGCTACTTTCCTTTGCGTAAATTTCTCCTTTACTAAGTTTATGACTTTCAACAACTTTGGGGTTGTTTTTTCTATTTTTCTTCAGTGTACCTACTAAGTGGGTTTTTCAATTTCGGTGTTCATGTGCTAAGTTGATAGATGTATAATAATTATCGGTATACAAAATACGTCCATGGTCCAACAACGGTGTCATAAGTGTTATTATAGTTGAAACTGTAGCAGGCTGGTCTCCTTCCTTATCTTTTCCACAATAAACGTTAATATCGTACGTGTAACCATCTTTACAACACAATTTGTAAAGTTTGCTACCAAATTTAAATAATTTATTTTTTATACATTGCCTAAAAGATAATCGTCCTCTACATATGCAAGAGTTTCGTCAATACACGCTGATTGCTCAGGAAAATATACGACTTTGAATTTGTTGATCAGGATATTTAGAAGAGGACTTAGTTTTTCCAACTGGTCTTTTTCAACAATTCGTTCGTTAACATTGAAGTGAAGCATCCTGAGAAGCAACTCGAAGCGGTTCCTGGGCATTCGAAAATATATCTGGATGCAATATAGCGGACTGTTTCACCAATAGTCTGTCATTTTTGGTAGTTTCTTTATACCCATATATAAAACTATGCCAAAAAAATGATTATTTGTATCTTTCAATCTATGTAATCGAGATTTTGAGGGCAAGCCATTGTTTATTGATTGTTGAGCGTACTTATTGGTTTCCAAAACAATTAGATCTAACACCTCATCGTTGAAATATATTTTGAAAAAATCAAATGGAGCTTTACTGATATACTGTTCAGAGGTTTCATTTGTAATTCTCATGTTTTGTAAATTAAAATCAACAATCTTTAAGCGAGCACCAGTTGGAGATTGCCACTGTATTTCCTTGAATCCCTCTTCATCATTTGCATTTTTGGGAGAACAAAACTTTTATATTACCTCATCTATTGCCTGATCAACAGATGATTGAGCACCATTTATGTCGTTTGAATTTTTTGATGTGGACTGTTGATCTTCGCTGTCTAATGGATCTTCATATGGGAGGTTATTTGATTATTTAGATGTAGATGGTTGTACATTGGGCTCTAACAAAACTCCAGGCAAGACAGAAAGTTTAGCATTGCACTTCGTACTCGTTTGGAATATTGTTATAAAAAAAATATATATTTTATATATTTCTACGGAAACAATACATTTTGAATAAACGCAGTACATTATTAGTTTTCAACATACCTTTTGCGCTTTTTGGGGGATATCTTTTATATGTAGAGTCACTGGAGTCAGTAGAATTACTATCTATAATAGAGCTAGGATTGTAGTCATCAGAATAATTATCCATATGTTCCAAAGGTTTCTCATCATCTGATATTATGTTGTTCCAAAGTTTTACAAGCTCTTTTTGTTCCTTTTCGCTTGTTTTTTATTCCTTTTTTTTTCATAGGCCATTTTATTGGAATAATATATTGCACTTATGTTACACTTGACTTGTACAAACACCAACTAACGGTGCGGAATAAATACAAACATTCCGATGCACGACCAAGCCCAAAAGCGGGGCTTCATTTTCAAAATGAAATTTTTATCTATTATTTTAACCTGTTAAGGGTGTATTCTGGTCTAGACGGCCAAATTTTAGGTGTTTTTCTAGGTGTAATAAATAAAAAAACCTTACTATCGAATTTTTATTAACGTTAGAAAAGTACAAAAAAGTAAAAAAAATAAAAAGGTTAAAACTGAAAAAGTACAAGCCGGCAAAGTAGTGATTCAAAAAAAAAAAGCTGCCCCCAGGTTGATATGATTCCGACCTCCTCTGTGATCTGAAACACAAAATTTTAGTTAATTCTAAAAGAGTAAGCATGTTATCTTCGTTTGACGAGAGCGATTTGAAGAAAAAATTGGCAAAATAGCGTCCATGTGAAAAAAAATTCAGTTTTGGAAATTTTTTAAAAATAGTAAAAAAATTAAAAAAGCTATAGCCAAATGAATTTTGAATATATTAAAATGCTCTGTACAAAATTTCAAAGCAATCGGTCCACTAGAACTTGAAATATCATTTCAACCGTTTCAAAAAACATATTTTCGAGAAAAACGAGTTTAAAGTTTGGAGTCTCGTTTCGGGCAGTTATTTAATGGTGTATTATACTTACATTTTTTTAATCAGCGATCCCTGCTCCATACATTGGGCCTTGTTCTACCTAGAATAAAGACGATTTTATGGCCTATTGTTCGATCTGCTCCGACGCTAAACCGGTTTAGAAGCCGCGTCACTAAAATAGCTATATCTCCGAAAATAATTTGAATTTCGAAAAATCCTCTTAAGGACATATTTTTTAAGGTGTAAGCTTTGAAAATATGCAAACAAAAAAAACATTTTTTCGAAATTCTGGACCAAAATACCCCCACACGAATTTGCCTGATTTTCATGATATCAAACTTTCGAACTCATCTACTTTCGAATACTGTTAAAATATAACTAAATAAACTATTAGAAAGAAAGCTATTTTTCTGAAAGGTATCTTTGCGATTGCATCGCTATCAATAGGACAAATATCTGACTTTTCACTCTATAGTCGTATACAATGTTTTTTATCACTCTTGATTTTATTGATACCCTTGATTAAGCCTCTAATGTATTTTAACGCATATAAAATGTCGATATAAAATCGAACATTAAATTCGGAAACATTAATGTACGGAGTATATTCTTGTATATTTATTTAAAGAGATAAATAAATAAAGGCTTTAAGAATAGAGGCGAGTCAGTATTAAATGCTATTTGGTAACTGACTTACATGTTAACATGTGCTCCGAACCAGAATTATTGCCTTCCGGGTAACCCCGATCAATTCCTATTGAAAAACTCACGTGCTGACGAGTAACCAATTTAAGAGGTTTCTCGGACGGGCGACCTTACTCAGTCTAGTTACATGTCATGTTTACTGAAACACAGTCCCCATGTCTGGTGTTTTCACCCGATTGACCGTCCATCCAACCACATACCATCCGTAACAATCGAGGGTTCAATTTGATTTCCGAGCCGATAAATTTAAGAAACTGCTCAAACAATGCAATGTAATATCGTTTTGTCGTATTTAACAAAAAAAAAATCATTAAAAATATCACTTTTAATACCATAGCCATCGAATAAAATAATTTAAATTAAGTGCATTATTCACATCAATTAACAAGATTAAACGAAACTATTTGTGTTTTATTCATAATGTAGATAAGTGGTCAGTTTTACATATTTTAAAATATAGCGACTTTAGCGTCGTTTTACATTAAACCCACGCAATAAAATTATCATGATAAAAGCAACTGGATGATAATCCCTCTAATGTTCACGGAGTCATTAGCTTTTAGAGAAAATTAACTCAGCTTTCATACATTTCTAAATTATTTTATCAGCTAACATAAAAATGTTTTACTGGAATTGAAAGCAAAGTGGTAAAGTTGAAATGTGTGTGTAGTTATTTCATAGCATATATTTTTTACGTAATTTATCAACTAACTGATGATTTAATTGATCACATTGATAATCACACGCTTTGTGAAAGCAATTTCTTGGATATTTATGATATAATTTGATACGCTGAAAACAAATCTGTAAACACCATTTTCTATCACCTGTAAGATGCAAATTTATATTTTGCAATATGCAGTATTTTCATCAACTCACGTCGTGTATCTGTAGTGAACAGTAACGAACATAAATGGTTAAGACCTATTCAAAAACAAGAAATATTCATCTGTGCTCCACGTAACAATTGCTCACTCCTTCAGCTGCCACTAAAATGTCAGCAAGTTTTTCCCGAGACCGATTTCTGACCATAAATCCATGCCTTTGATTGTGTTTAATATTCTCCAAGAGTCCACTATGTGTCATTAGTAAACTACCGGAATTTTTTGAATATGTAGCATTTCCGATGTAGTTAGTAATAGAACGTAAACATACTGTGTAGTATTCTAATTCACCATCAGCTTTACGACTCCTTGGCCGTAGTGAAGAACTTCTTGTTCTAAAACCTTCAGAATTTTAGACTCTCAATGAAAAATAATCCAAATCCACTGATTCTTTATGACCACACAGAATTTCTATAGAAATTCGAAAACAGTATTTTATTTGATGTGTCAGGATGTTCAACAGAGGCATCTGATTTCATAAGTCTAAACTTAATGATTCATTTCGAGATTTAAACCTGTTACATTCACACTCAGAACTTCTAAAGTCTATTCATTGTAGAAAGACAGTCGACATAAATCATCTTCTTTCCTGGTTGTTAAGTTGACCCGAAGGCCCTTACTTGTAATCTCTGATTTTTCCGAATGTCACGACAGTGGCGCTTATTCGGAGGGTTTTAGCTGCGGTCCTTTAGGCAGGGATGTGATGACCGAAGAGGATGGTCATTCTGGAGCAACGGCCGGCAATGAAGCTGCCATGGCTCTAATTAGCGGATTGTTCGATAGGGACGCCGTCGCTAGGAATTTGTCCAGCAATCTGGACAGGAATGTCTGTATCTCTGGTGTGTCAGTCTCCCGATGGATTTGTGCATTCCTTACAAACCATGGGGCATCGATTATTGTGCGAAGCGCACGTGATTGGAACGACTGCAGTTTTGCAATCGACGTTGGGAGGAGGAACGGGAACCAGACCTGATATCCGTAAGTAAGGACTGATTGGACCATGATTTTATACAGGGTTAATTGGATGTCCAGCGAGAGCTTACTTTTCCTATTCATTAGGGGGTAAAGCAGTCGAGCCATGGCTCTTGGGGTCGAGCCATGGCTTTTTTGGGGATGTTTTCCGGCCCGTTGGTGCGGGCGGTCTCTGACCTTTTTTCAATGTTGTCTATTTTCGCATTCAGCGAACCGGCCTGGTCTTTCAGTTGTTTAATGAGCTCTTTCAGCTCAAAAATCGTTTCGTTCAGGCCGTGGTTATCCCTACGGGCCTGGTTTAGTTCAGCCTGAAGGGCTGCGATGACGTCATCGGGCCCGTCGGCCGGGCCCGGTGGTACAAATGCCATTTATGCCAACAGTTCACCAAATAAAATAGTCAAAAGCACTTCAAATAAGCAAAAGCAGCGCATAAGGCGCTGAATTGAAAATTTAAAAGCCTTAAGATATTTATTATTCTGTTATTATGCCCAAAAACTATCCTAGTACTCACCGGCCACGATCGTCGGGGTAAACCTGTCGAAATATAACTCCAACACTCTTCACTGCACTCGATTCGCACTAAAGCGAATTATCGCGCACTAAAAACTGAAGGAAAATAGACCGTTTCGAAAGAAACGACCTAATTCCGGAATATTCTTTAGAAAAAAGCCACGGGGAGCTACGAAACACTTGGATAGTATCAGGAGCATGAGCCAATGGGAGCTCTAAAAAGTGCGGCCTCACCGTGCAATGACCAATGCGTGATTAGCACGTGATATTTTAGCCAGAAACGCTGTGCGCCACTGCTATTGGCGGGAATCGGTCGAACCGATTTAAATCCAATGAAAACCCAGCCAATGAAAACCCAGATGATAGGCAGATTGCGGTTCGACAGAAACACAGGGTTGGCGGCAGTAACTCATACACTGCTCTGAGTTTTTTCATTTATTGAATTGCATTCGATTTATTAATAATTGTATTTTGTTTCCATAAAATGTCTGATACGGACACAGCTGATGAAGTTGTCAATATTAGCTATACCCCGCCCAAAAAGAGGACAGTTCTTAGTGCGGTCTAGTCACGATCACGTGCAATATGCATGAATTAGTTTGGGTTTAGTTTTTTTCTTCAATAAATAGGCTATAGTATCTAGATTAAAAGGATGGCATCCCTTCAAGGTGATGTAAACATTATTATCTTCCAACAACATCAAAAACACCTCTTACAATTTATTTGATGCAACCTCTACATAAACATGATCCAAGTAGTTGGCGTCTTTTCGTTGATACTTCGAAATTTAACTTGCGAGCGGTGTTGCTTTACAAAGGTAATAAATATCTATCTGAGCCTATTGTTCACATGAAGAAATCATACGAAAACATTTCAGTTCTTTTAGTTCTTTTAGATCATGTCGTTTATAATAACTACACGTGGTCCATATTTGAATATTTAAAAGTAATCACTATTCTTCTTGGATTGCAACTGGAGACCTTTATATATAGAAACAGTGAAATTCTACGTTAGGCATTAACTGCAAAACAAAAAAAAAGTTACTAATAAACCACCGATTGATTCCTAAAACGTGTTTCTTTTACTGTTGTATATTAAATTGGACTTAATGAAGAATGTTTTTAAAGCAATGAATATTAACGGATTGGAGTTTTTGTATCTAAAATAAAAATATTCTAGGTTAGTGAAGCGAAGAGTAAAGAGGACATATTTGTGGGTTTACAACTAAGAGAACTATTTGAAGATGATGAATTTGATAAGTTGAAATTTCAGCTTGCAAAGCTTTTAAAACAGTTGTTGCAAATTCTTTTGGAAATGTGAGAGTAGAACATTTAACATATTGGGAATGAACTACTTACCCAGAAAATCTGCGTGAAATAATTTTTGCACATGTAAAATGCTACTACCAAGACATTTCTATAATGCAAGAGATATCAAGGTAAATGGAGCACCAGCTTACTTGTTGATTATTGCTGAATGTTATTAAGGGAATCTCTAGAAAGAAAATACAACCGTAAATCATGAACAACAATATTCTAAGGTGAGGTGAACAATATTCTATAATTTGTTACAACGTACCAATACTTTATAATAAAATAATACAGTGGATGAAAATCATTTTCCGTTTTTTGTCACGCTTCAAATAAGATATACCATGTTTACATACATTTTACATATTTCAAAAAATAAACTCATTTTTGTTTACCAGTGTTATTAATTATTTATACAATACCTAGCTATATATAGGGTCGTTTAATAAATCTCTTTTCTGTATTAAACAAAGAACTTACTTAAAATAAATAATTAATTTTAAACTTGAATAGTTGATATTTAAGTTTTGAAAACAATATCAGTTAAATGGCTGCCTCTTGATACATTATGTAGTCATCCTTTGTTAAATGCCAAATCTTTCAGACTAATAGCATGGCGAAAGTCATCTTCGAAAATGAACGGACCATTAACTTCCTTAGTCCATAAATCATATTAATAGTGACATTTTGATGCTGTAGGGCGTGGTTCGATAATTTTTGTAAATATTATTCACTCTATATATAACCATTTCACTTGATACACATTTATTTAAAAAAGGTTGTTATAAATAAAAATGCACTTCATCGCCTTATCGCTACCATCGTTCTAGAAAAATATAAAAAATGTTCTAGATTGATTCTGAAAAAACTCTCTCAACAGACTCTCAAAATTTACCCGTGCTCCACGTGGGTTTCTTGGCCATTCCTTTAACCGCCACCAAAACGTCCGCAAGTGCCACCCGAGAGGTTTCTGACCCATATAGATACATATCAAATAAATGTAAATAAAAAAAATAATTTAAACTAAATTTCAAAAAATATATAACTTTCAATAAATAAGAGCTTAGTCACAAAAATAAGAGTGTTTATAAATAGCACGCACAAAAAAAGTAGTATAACAAGGACAACCTAGTCAAAATCAACGTATTAGTTAGTATTTTGTTGGATAACGTTTATTTTCCAAAATTGCGGCAAAATTGTTTACGCATGGAATCTATAAGATTGGGGCTAACTTCAACCGGAATGGAATACCATATTTCTTGAACAGTCTCCCATAATTGCAAATTCGTCAAAGTGCCTGTTGATCTTTGACGGTCTACTAACCGGATATATTGCTTCTATATTCAATTCTGCAGCAATCGCTGCAACTTCTTCCTTTACTTCGAAGAAGCTATCCAGAAGTTTTGTATCTTAACTTGATTGTTAAAATTGAGTCATGACGAGATGCCCACCTTGTGGGATTAAGTTTTTCGGTGCTACATCAGATTCACCTGTAAAATATGTCAATATGTCCCATCGGTTAATACTCTGGCCGAAAAACACATATATAGGCTGCATACTGTAAAATAGTTGACTCGTTTTAACGCCATTTCATCACTGCAGCTCCATCATACCCTTGCCCTTCGACACTTTTTCTTATCTAAACTCCAATTCTCCAAACTGGTGACAATATCTGCAGAGAGACCAGCAGAAGTTGGGTCTTTCACATTAAAAAATCCCATAAAAATCCTTAATTTCTACTTTTCTCTTTTCCAAAACGTGTTCTACTTGATTTTTTTGATCATCTAGTCATCTAGTACAGCTTCATATAAACCGATGTATCGTATTACGAAACTCATCAGATCTTTCGTAGACAGATCTTGTGTTGTGTCAATTATGACTGAAAAATACTGCGCTTTATGGATTTTCTTAATGAATTCAGTTTTAAATGAAAAGATATACAACTGATAAATTGATTTTGTATTTTAATTCTGTCATAACTTAAATACTTTGTATGTCCTTTCGGCGCACTTAAAACTTGCGCCATGATAGGATCGTACTTGTTGCACAGCTGATAAAAAATTCCCATTGTAGTTTTTGCTATGCTTTTTAGAGCCTCTAAATGCAAGAGCATTTTTTGCGATCATCATAGTTATGTTAATGAGCTTCTCCAAAACCAGATTCCAAAATGTTTCCTCTTTTTTTTTCCATAGTATCATTTATTCTTTATGTTTCTTTCTACTGATGAAAAGTTATACAAGCCAAAATATGCTATTCAGATTTAGCGTGTGTTGTTGGTTTTTAGATAATCCCTACCAATGTTTAATATTAGTGACCCATCCACTTTTTTTAGGTATTTTTTTAGTAAACAGCTAACATGGTCAGCAGTCCAGTATTTGTGAGTAGTTTAGTCACTTGTTAGTTAGTGACTGTCCTCCGACTGTACCTGTTTTATAGTAAATAGTGGAAAATGACCTATTCTTGTCTTTTTTTGGAAAAGGTCCTTTTGATTGGCAAATTATTTAAATTTAAGAAATATTAATAAAAACATAAATTAATTTTAAATTATTAGTTATTAATTAATAATTATTAATAAAAAGAAATAAAAGAAGAAAAGAATAAAAGAAATTAAAGTTTATCGGACAGTTTCAAATTATCGAAATGAGCCTTATCAGTTGTTTTTTCGCATCAACAATGAAGTAATTAATTCATGATGGTCAAATTCAGTTTGAATTGATAAAGATGAAGGGAAGGATTCGAGATAATCATATTTATTTTTTAATTGCAATTTGTCTTGATCCACATGAACATCACCGGAATAATTGGTGACAGTACATGATTCTTTTGTATCGTCATGTTTGCTGCAACCAGGACAGATAACAGAAGCATTTTGACAAAAGCTCAGATCGATTTCCCAATAATTTTTCTGACCATAATTAATATTTAGAATATACGGGGAAGTATACCATAAAACTTGCGACTTGTACTGGTGAATACTAGTTGAACGAATTAGAAATAATTATTTTTGGAAGTGTTAAGAATTAGAACATTAATATCAACAATTATCAAAACTATTTACTTGAAGATAAGTTTGTAGCATTTGCAATAGTTTTCTGACCTCCCCTGTTTATGTATAACTACAAAACGTTAGTTTTTTGTTAAATTTGGCGGTTTTTTCCTCATTAAGTCTTCTTTTTTTTTTCTTTCTGCTGCACCACTCATAACTTTTAAGTTAGGTTTACAATCCATTATTTAGTGGTACACAAAAAGTAAAAAGCGCGATACAGCGAAAACTAATAGTAATTTGCGAAAACCGAAAATTAAACTAAAACTGAAAATGAGTTAAAACACTGATCGTAATCGTCTATTCGCAGACTGAGACAGCTAAATGAATTTGGCCCAAGTATGCGCAAATATATTTTGCCGTTTAGGTTCCTTTCATACACCACGATTTGAACATGTGTTATACAGTCAAAAAAAGAAAAATGACATTAAAGATTACTTACGGCGCCTTTATACACGACGATTTTTTGACATTTTTAACTTTGTTATACTTAACCGAATTTGGTTTAAAATAAAAGCAGTTATTCTATGTGGAACGTTGCAACCCTTTAACATATAATTAGTTATTAAATTTTTTCTTACTAATTATAACATTCTTTTTGTTTTCAGGTAAGGATGTATTTTAACAGAGGTACCAATTGATATCATATAATAGGCCATATAATACTACAACAGGTAACGTACCTATAATATATTGGCTATGTATAAATAAACCTAAAGGTTTTATATATATATATATATATATATATATATATATATATATATATATATATATATATATATATATATATATATATATATATATATATATTAGGGTGTTAATTTTTTGATAAAATCGTAGTTTTTTTAAGTATCTCTTAAAGTATACGAATTTGAGAAAAAGATGTAGAAGCAATTTTGTAGGAAATTAAATTCTCTACAAAAAGGATTTTCCCAATTTTCTTCATAAAATTCATATTTATAGAGATATTCTCAGTAATAAATTCATTAAGTGTAATGAATTTATTATCGAGAATATCTCGAATAAGAAAACAAAAAGGACTTTTTTTGTAGAGAATTTAATTTCCTACAAAATTATTCCTGTATCTGTTTCTCAAATCCGTAAACTTTATCAAAAACACACACATATATATATATATATATATATATATATATATATATATATATATATATATATATATATATATATATATATATATATATATATATAAATATATATAAATATATTATTTATTATTCTCGTATGGGCCCTGGTGGACCACGCGAAGTACAGTCAGAGGCGTTTGTTATTGTTAACCTTCCTTTGCGCCCATACTGATTTCATTCTTTCGCTATGAGCTTTTGCCTTCGTCAGACCAAGTTGTTCCATTCTTCCTACATTTTCTCTCTGACCAACCTCCCAATCGTTAACCTTGTGTCTCAAACAGCCTCTATCCTGAATTTCACTTTGTGTAATATTTGCTAATCTTAGGCCCTCTTTAATTGCAACAATCCATTTAATTACTTCTACTTTAGCTCTACTCCTATTTTCATAAAATTCGACTATTTGTCTAGTTAGCCTACTCGGTTTCATCCATTTTATGTGTCCGTAAAACTTAAGTCTTCTTTTTCTCATATCGCTATGTATATCTGTGTATTGTTTGATTTCTTGGTTTTCTCGAAGTCGGTATGTTGTGCTATTTATTTGTTTGGGGCCTTCATATTTTATGCTTTTTCTTTCCTTCTTTTCAATCTCCTCGATGTTTCTCTTTGTATTCAAAATGAGCGGTTCTGCCCCATATAGACATTCTGGCTTAGTAACTGCGTCGTAATGTCTCAGTTTTGTGTTTTCAGATATCCATTTTTTGTTGTAAATATTTTGTTTGATAAATTGTAAGTCTCAATGCAGTTTCCATTTTTTAACATCTACTCTTATTGGCCGCTTCTTTCAACCCGTTTTCAATGATTATTTCACCCATATATTTGAATTGAGAGACTCGCCTGATGTTACCATATTTTGTTTTTAGAAATGGTGTTCGTAGTCTGTTGCAGGTCATGTTTGTGTGTTTTCAAAGGCAATTTTGTAGTCCTGCCTTTTCTGCTGTTTCCTTTAACAGATTTCCTTTTAAGATTTCAATCTGTTTTTGCGTCGTTAATATATCTTGAGCCAATATTGCTAGATCATCAGCAAACGCCAGACAATCAATTTTTTTTATTGCTTCTCCCCAGTTTAATGGGATGGTCAATATTCAGAGCCGACTTTTTTTCACGCCGCTCCTGTATTACTTTTTCTAGAACACAGTTAAATAAGAGTGGTGAGAGTCCATTCCCTTGTCTCACTCCAGTTTTAATTTCAAAGGGCTCTAAGATGTCACCCATGAATTTAACTATTGACCTTGTGTCAGTTAGTGTTTCTTTAATAATTGCCAGCGTTTTCAGATCTAGTTCTTATTCTTTCAAGATTTGGAATAAAGATTCACGGCCAATAGAATCATATGCTTTTTTGAAATCCACAAATGTACAGACGAGATTTTTATTGTACAGTTTTTGATGTCTTAGGATCAACTTTAGATTCAGGATCTGCCCAGTCGAAAACCTGCTTGATATTCACCAATTTTAGGCTCTAACTGTCCCTGTGTTCTGTCTGTTGAAATATAATCTTGTAACAAACTGAGAGAAGAGAAATCCCTCTGTAGTTGGTTGTTTACATCTACAGTGAGTTCTTATGTAGTGGATGGATTAGAGTATCTTTCCAATCTTCCGGAATCCGTTCGGTTCACCAAACTTCTTGTAGAATTTTGGTTATTTCCTTGATTGTACTTGAACCAACGGATTTAAAAAGTTCAGCAGTGATTCCATATTCACCAGAACTTTTGATATTTATAAGTCGCTTGATTTGCCTAATTATTTCATCATCATTCGGTGGTAATGAATCTAGGTTTATTTGTTTAGGGTTTAGTGTTGGTAATTTGCTTAAGGGCTCAGGACAGTTTAGTAGTTGTTCAAAATATTTGGCAAGTTCTTTGCAATTGTCTTGGTTATTTAGAGCTAATTGTCTGTTTTGTTTTTGGAAGTAAAGACTTTAGTTCGGTTTAATACTGCTTGCTCGCAAATTTCATCCCACCATGGATGTTTTCTACGTTTTTGTAAAGGGACCACCTTTAAGGCTGTTTTAATAATTTTTTGTTTCAATTCTTGCCAGTTCTGTGCTGGTTGTTTATCAAGCCCTTCTGTTTGGGTTTGTTTTATTTTCGTATGGTCGAACTTTTGTATTAGCAGTCTCTTTTCAATAAGTTTTCGAAGTTTTAAGCTAAGTTTGATTCTAGTGAGGTAGTGATCCGTGTTTATGTGTTAGCTCCTTTCCTGACTTGAACATATATATATATATATATATATATATATATATATATATATATATATATATATATATATATATATATATATAATAATCTACAATAATCAATAACAAGAGTTTATAGTGTAATACTATGATTAACACGCAAGTGACTTTTATTTTCAAAATTTGCTTGTTTTACATATGATATACCGATTTGTTTTTTGTTGTCATGACTGTCCTTGATACATCGCAGAAGTTTCACGTTATTTCGCTTGTTAAATTAGAAATAATAATTTTACAAAATAAATTTTGCCCACAATTTTTGGATAAATTATCGAGCAAATAGTTTGCATTAAATTTTATCTAGAAAACAAAATTCCTTATGCTAATGCATTAAAAATGTTAAGATCACATTACGGTAATGAAACTATGTAAATAAATGTTTATAAGTGGTAAAACGACTTTAGTGGTGGTAGAGAAACCTTTTGAAAAGATGATCCTCGTTCAAAGATACCTTCCACATAAACTAATGAAGGAAAAAATATCAAAATCAAGGATCTGTTACTGAGTAAATACCAATTATACCAAAGTATTAGAGACATTGTAGATAAAACTTCTAGGTTTGTGTCGAAGCATTTCATGGTTTTTGCATCATGTTACGGATCATCGCAGGCCGCAGCATATTATTTGTTATTTTCGTGTTATTATTCGTCGATGTTTAGTTAAAAATCAAATATCAAACAAACAACACTTTTTTCTGTCCCTCTGTTGGTAAAAATACCTCGAGGATGTCGTTTAACTCCATAGAAGCCATTCAAGAGAGTTCGCTGGTCTCTTTGGAGGAAATGCGGAAAAATTGAGGAAAAGGAAGGTATAAAAATTATTTTGGAGACTCGAAAAATCAATGGAGTATATGTTCTGTCAAACAATACTACTTTGAAGGGGACAAAATACATTTGGCTGAATAACTTGTGTTTAAACTTAAGTGTTTTATTTAAGAAGACCTTACTTCTTGATCAAGGTAACTTAATATACTACAGATATATTAGTATATTTTGATATATTAGTATATTAAACTAAAATCATTAATTCTCCTTATTGAAAGAAACCAAAAAGTCGATTAGACTGGCTATGAGATGCTCTAGAATTGACTTACAAAACAATAGGCAATGAAGTGCACTAAGAGCGAGTATACTTACAATATTTTTCTTAATACAAGAAGATAGTTGATATTTGTACGTCGGTGTTATTGGATTTTTAGTAATAATGTAAAATTGAGCAATACAATAGTGGAACATTCCATATTTCACCGTATTGATCAGATTTTGTTTTTTTTTTGTGGCATATTCTCCTTTTCCGAAAGGGAACTAGGAAAATGTGTAATGACCTTAAACTTTCCTGAAATAAGTAAATTGAATTCAAATGGAAATAATTCTTTGTTGTTCTATATCATTATAATACAATTACTTTTCTGAGGACAATAAAGCATTAGTATGACGCTAGTGGAATATTACTTTGAATATTTACAAATAAATATGTATCGAAAATATTCGTCATACTGACAAATACTTTTACATTTTTAAAGTTTAAAATGTAATTTAGAACAAGTCAGAATGATATATTTGCTTAATGCATGTAATATTTTTCGCGTGGTATTGAATATACATTATTTTTAGTTTGGTCTGGATAGATACATTAAAATTACTCTATAATAAATGACTATGGGGAATAGCAATTATTCACACAGTTCATGAAATTAATTATATTAATTTTGTTGGAAATGATGTTGATCTTTTTGATAGGTTCTGACTCATACATTTATATATAATACATTAAATTTATCCAGGCTCATTAATTTTATTATTATATATATTGCTTGAACATATAATCCAGTAATTTTTATTTTATCTTGAAGAACAAATAATGGCATTCTGTTCTGAAAATAATGTCATTCAAATGTCTCCCTAGGCTTCGTCTGATCCAGTGTATTTTACTGGAGGCCCGATTTTCGATTATGGTGTAGTATATTTTCAATGGTGGCTGAATGTTTCGTTTAATGTTAATTATTCGGGATTTATTTTTGTAAACCAGAGATTTAACATAACCTCACAAAATATAATTCAATGGCGTGAGACCGCATGGTCATGGTGACCAGTTAACCTTATCATTTCGCCAAATAACGCGTTCGGGAATCTTTTCCCGAATTCGGCAAATCGATTGCCTTGCGAGGTGTGTGATAAACCTCGTTGAAAAAAAACATTGTTTATATACACATTTATCAGTTCAGGCCAAACATATTCCTATAGTATTCACCATTTATAGTAACATATTTTCATCATCGCTTTAAAAAAAATGAAGTCTTATCACTCCTTCAGAGCAAAAACCGCAGCAAACAGTGATTTCTGATGATGAAGAAGTAACTACTGAATCACTTGAGGATTTTAATCTGCACAAAAACTGCACTTATGATTGTTCCCAAACTTAATAAGTCAGAAGTACGCGTCGTCGGACTGTCGCCTTCCAAATGCTCCGGAGCTGAACTCGGGTATCGTATATCTTTCGATGGTTAATTGACATAATGTACTAAACACAGAGGTCTATGAGTGACATTTACATCTTAAACAGTGTTGCCGCTATTACGTTTCAACGTTCTGATACTCTAAAAATGTACTCTGGACAAAGTACATTATAATTATGCTTTCAATGTCGCTCCAATAAAATCTACATTCGTAAAAACAGCATCACACAGGGTGTGTCACAGGAACTGCTGATTTTTCGAATATTATCCCTTTTCACTCTTTCAATTGCCTTTTCCATATATATCTATGTTAATTATGAATTCTTCACTTGCTTGCTTTATCACAAATATTAGATCTATTATAATTTTCCTGCTTATAATCTTCTCATGGGTCTCTTCTAATATTATTTAGATGATGTTTCTTATTATTTTACCTATTATTCTTACCATTACACAGGCCTTTAGCTATATTTGGGGCGCTAAATTTAAATATGAAATCAGCTTTTCTCTATATGCTTTACTTTTTAGATACATTTACTTATCTATCAATATATTTTCAATTCACTGCATTGAAGTATGGGTGTTCTACATTATTATTCAAAGATTGGTTCCTGTATATTTGCCTGATTCTCAGTAGCATCTCTCAGCTGAGTTAGTTCCGGAAAAATCCACTAGATGACATAAGCATTGCCTTTTCGGTAACTCAAGTGACCTTCAACGCTTGAACTAAAGTTGAGGTTAGTTTGTGAATCCTCGCTGGGCAGGATAAATCGAATTTGGCCTCGCGTGTTGGTTGTGTATAGAAAAGAGTTGTTGTAAAGTTAACCTAAAACGTGCTGTGTTGTAGATTGTTTATTTGAGTTGTTAAATATAAATAAAATGTAGTAGTGAAGTTCTGTAAATTATTCTGATGTGTTTTGCTTCATATGTGGAGAATACTCGTTAAAATAGAAAAACTGGTAGTAACTTTGTAAAGAGAGCTTATCTTCGATACTTTGCTGTTGGGCTTGGTGATGATGATAAAACCTGGACACCGCATCTGGTCTGCAAAACTTGTACATAACATTTACAACAGTGGACTACCGTGAAAAGAAAAAGTCTAAAATTCGACGTACTGATGGTTTGGAGAGAACCCAAAAAGCACTTCGATGACTGTTATTTCTGCCTAGTAAGTATTACTCGAATCAATCGAATCAACCGTTGCAAGTGGACTTATCCCGATTTAGTCTATGTAAGACGCCCGGTTCCTCATTGAAAGGAAGTGCCAATCCCAACGTTTGACCAGCTGCCAGAACTCTGTGTGAACGAGTATTGTCCCTCATTGATGACTTTTTTCTCTATCTTTGTATATAATAATACTTGTATAATATAATAATAAAAATGTCGTGTTTAGTTTTTTTATTTGATCCTTGGATTTAACTTAAAATAGTGTAAAGTATATTTCACTAAAATGTTATATCTTAGAAAATTGAGCTCCTAGGCAAAACCATACTTGCATTCAGGGCATCAAATTCGTATGAAACCAGCTCCAAATACCCCGGCACTAAAACAACAGTTGGCCTGTGTGATAGAGGGATATTTGAGATAGTTTGTCCAATCTCTAAGCATTTCTTTTTTCTTTGTTATTTCGTTCATTATCTTTGTTCATGATTTTTTTTTAGTCTTTCTGCAATAAATTTTATCATTTTCATGGTGATGTAAATGCATGCTAGCCTTACTGATTTTAGCCTATTTTATTACTTTCTGCACCTCTTTGACTCTTGGTTCTATGGTGCCTTATTCCATTGCTTCCATATGATCTATATTTATATTTAATTTTGATATTTGTGTCACATTTTGTTTCCATTTTTCCATTATTTGATTCCATGAATGAATCAAATTTAATGTTAAACATTTTTTCCCTTCTCATTTATTTTAATGTTTCATAAAGAACGTTTTCATTCTCGCGATAGTTTTCTATAATGTTTGTTCCATTTTAATTTTTCCAATGATATGCCTTACCTTTCTTTACAGCAAATTTAGCTTATTTTCTTTTTTCTTTATATTTTTCATAATTTTATTGTTTATTTGATGTCAAGTATTTTTAATTTTACTTTTATTTTTAATTCTGTTTTCTTTGTTTCCCATTTTGATTTTCTTATTTTTGGGTTCAAGACTTTTGCTACTCCACAATTTTCGTTTGTTATTCCTAGTATTTTATTTATTGATGTAATGTGATATTAACTCATCTTCGTAAATGAAAAGTGCTGTATGTTATTTTTTATTTTTTACATCTTGTAGCAATGGAGATACTTGCCTCGGCTTAAATATTGTCTCTTTAGGCTTTTACAAGATATTCTTCCCAAATATATACATATGAGATATACAAATTTTGTCATATTTTTATTTACTATTACTGCTCATACCAACTCCAAATAGGACATTTCTTGACCAGCAAGCTCACCAGAGTTACCGATACAGTCCAGTCTGTCCTTAAATATAATAAACTCTGTTGCGGGTTGCTTTAGACATTTTTCTCCAAATAAGGCCTCTTTCATCGCAATAAAAACTTTTCTTAAGATGGTAATCTTTATACGCAATAATTTGTTTAAATTCTTTTAGAAACAAGGCAGCAAATGTTTTTATCAACAAAGGCAAATTCCTCCGTAATATTTATGTTTTTTTCATTAAACTGAGTTTGGTAACCAACCCTTACTGTTAATGATTTTCTTTTCCCTTTCATTTTACCTTGTGGCCGCATATCTTCATATAGAATGAATAATTTTTGTTGTAATGTATTCCTATTGATAGGGAATGTTTTATTTTGTCATGTTTTCCATTTGCAATTTTAAAACCATTTTTATCTTAGCTAACATCTTATTATGTACTGTTCCTGCAAAGTTTGTAATTTAGGGTACAGAGGTGAAACTACGTCGAATTTTCTCTTTGTTTTTCAATACTTCACGCATCAAAGATTCGTTTTTGTTTTAATAAATCTTGCCAAAGGCTGCAATATACTTATAATATATATAGTATATAATATATATAGTATATAATATATATAGTATATAATATATAGTTTATATCATAAACAGTAAAATTACTCTACATAGTTGTATAGTGATAACGAAGAACATTTTATTTTACCTTATCAGAATTAAATGTGTTTGTGGTGGCATATTCGCCAATTTCGGAAATATCATTGAAGAAGGTATAGTGACATTAAAGTTTTGTAGAGCAACGGCTGTGAATTCAAAAGAAAAAATCTTTATTTTGATATAACATTATAAAACAACTACCATTCTGAAGACAATAAAGCCTAGTATATATACAAATAAATCCATGCTCGCCATAGAGGCAAATATATCAAAGCTTCTAAATCTTAAAATGTAATTTCGGACAAGTCAAAATGATATATTTGTTTAATGCATGTAATACTCCAGGGTGGTATAAATACAGTATTTGTAGCCTGGTCTAGATAAATACATTAAATTTACTCCTTAATAAATGATTATGGAGAATGGTAATTTTACATCTTCGTCTAGGAGATTTTATAAATATTTATTAAAAGTATTAAATTTCCTGACACGATGTTATAACATTATTCTTTTTTTTTAATATACGTCTGAAATTTAAATTCAATAAATCAACAACCAAATTAGATGCCTTGAAACTATTTATTTTATAACATTGAATGGTAGGTATTAACGTTTGAAAACAATTTCCGACAAATGTCGCCCGCGGCTACTTCTGACCAAGCATCAATATTCTGTCAATACAATTTCTACATCTTCAAGCAAATGGAGTTTTATGTCTGCGATTGTCCGAGTTATGTTGGCTTCCAAGGCGTCAATAGTTGCTGGATTATCTAAAAGCGTTAAATTACATGGCCTTAGTGGCCAATTAACAAATCCGTTCCTAGAAATAATTGTCTGATTGAATTCTTCCATCAATAAATCGTTACGTTGGCTGTATGACATGTGGAGCCGTCCTGTTGGAACCCCATCTCCTCCAGATCAATACCATTCAAATTCAGAATTAAATAATCGTTGATCATCTCTCTGTAATAATCCCCATTCATGAATTGATATATTTGGATCTTCGTCGGCACTGCTGCGGTATTTTCTTCGAAACACACATTTTTTATGTTGTTTTTGTTTTAATATCAAGCAGCGTGAAATGCGTCCAGAATTTATGTATAATTCGACGAATTATTCGCTGCGTTAGGCGATTATGTGTACATCCATATTTCCACAAGTTCGGACACACCAAAAAACCCACCGTTTATATATATATATATATATATATATATATATATATATATATATATATATATATATATATATATATATATATATATATATATATATATATATATATATATATATATATATATGGTCCGATACATGAAACCTGACCTTTACGTCACAAACAAAATCCATCTGAACTAAGAATTGTACGTATGTCTGAGTTAGAGCTATCCAGATTGTGAGCGAGGCCAACGAGAAAGAATTTGGCGGATCGCCGAGCCACCAATCAGATGCCGCCAGCTCTCTAGTTCGCAAATCAGTCAGTAGAGGGCCTAATTGTAGATTTTGTAGTTTTAAATAATAATAATAATTTAAAACGAATAAAATATAATAACATTTATTAAGATACTTGTTAATTATACGCCCACCCTGCATTGAAACGCCATGATATATCGATTTTCGATTATTTTATGTATCGAAAATATTTTGGTTATATATATATATATATATATCTATATATATATATATATATATATATATATATATATATATATATATATATATATATATATATATATATATATATATATATATATATATATAGATATATATATATATATATATATATATATATATATATATATATATATATATATATATATGTATATATATCTTATCTTATCTATTATTTTGGTTCTGTACATCTGACATGTTTTTTGTTTTGCTTTGTTAGGAATACGTTAAGACCTGTATTTTTACTGGCTTTCTATTAGAACTTTAACTATTTCAACACTGCTTTCTTTGTAAAATAGGTGCTATACGCCATTTTTTAAATATAAATGGAGCATAACTCTACATGTTCAAGCTGCATTAGAACATTGGTCAATATAAAAAACATTACAAGAACATTTGCTGAACTCTTGCATTGGTTATAAAGATAAAATCAAATGTCTTGGTCTAAAATGTGGTCTCCAAGAAGTCAAGTTCAAGTGCAAGGAGAAAAGTTGTCATTCAAGTCTTAAAGGCAGATTTTTCAAGTATTTAATTATGCCAATATTATTAATTTTGTTGTTCGTTTACATTCCCCAAATTACATCGTGAATATTACTTGTTTTTAAATAATATAATAATATATCGCAACTTTTAATTACACCTTTTAAAGAACGGAATCAAGAAATTGAGGAGTGTGCTTCCTTATATATAAAAGTTGTGTGTCATTCCAACTGTCATAGATCTAGGCATTATAATAGTGAATCAACTAGAAAAAGAGGAATAACAATCCAATGAACCAACACAATTGATTCAATAAGAACATCCTCAATGGTGAACTTTTTTAATTATTAATAATAAAATTATTAGAATTTGCATAAAGTTGGAAACCAGCAAACTCTAAAAGATTTTAATACATTAAAATAATAACCGTTTCAGCTTTAATTTATATTTTAAAACAGGCATTACACACATTATTTATTTTTTAGATATACTTATGGATTATATTGTTTAATACAATGATACAATAAAAGGCCAATGTAAGCAGTATGTTTGCATTATTGAAAATAGTGAAAATTGAACCACCAATTATATTAATCAATAAACCTATAGAAACCAACATGTATATCATTCATCAGCGGGTTTCTTAAAATATAAGAATACATGTACTAAACTCATGTAAATATAGTTTACTGCCCTGTTCTTCAGTAACCTCCTGAATTTAAATTCTCCAATAAGCATAATATTCCATATTCCATTTGGTTCAATTCCCCATGTGAATTCTACTATATATGATGCTAAGAAATTCATGTTTGGCTTCTTTTTTTTTCTATATCCCCACTTCACAGAGCCCCACATTCTTATTCTAGGATAAAATTAAATAGAAAAACTGTTAAATTAATTTTCTGCATCAGAATCACTGCGTCGGTATCTTCTTCATCATTAATGGTAATAATTAAGGGTGTCACTCCTGTAATTATTGTTTTTTTTTGTACCAATCTAGTGTGATTCTATTGTATGATTGTATTGTTTTGCATTGGCCCATACTTTCTTTTAGTTCTATACTTTTTTTCACTTATCACTATTTTTTCACTTTCATTAATTTTTTCACTTAATGCACTATGATATGGAGCATTATTCATATTATAAGACATGGTTCCTCTAAATTACACAAAAGCTTATTTCTCAACCACTACAGTAATAAGTCGTTATTTATTTCACCATGATAATCACTATTTTTATTCATTGCAGAAAATATCAAGCCTGCATTTGGAATAAAGCCATTCTCAGAACCTGCATCTACTACAATAAATCTTTTTCCTTCAAAGCCTAATAGATTTTTTCCACTTTTTACAGAAGTGTCTTGCCAAGATTTTCTAGGATTTCCTTTTGAAAATATCCAAGTTTCAGAGAAAAACGACTTTACGATAATTTTTGTTCTAAATTTTCTACATAAATTCCCAAAAATTTTGTACGTTGTGCAGCAATAGTGGCTTTTTCAATCAAATATCTCCTGTTATTATCCTTTTTGTATTTGAAACCAATAGATGGTAGAACCCTTTGCAAAGAACTATTGCGTATGAACTATTGCGTATTGATTTTTCTGCAAGTTCATGACTTAAAATTGATAGCGTGATGTGCTTTTCTAAAAGAGGAAAAATAATAAATACATAATAAAACTAATAATTTAAATAAAAGCTCCTTAAAATAATGTTATCAATTTTGTAAATACTTACTCTCAGAATACATGCGATAAATAACATATCGTGTTTCACTTCATCAAATAAAATAAAAACAAATAAAACAGATGTCCTATTATATAATAATAAAATATTTAAACAATAAAAACTGCAAGCTACCAGTAAAAAATTAAATATGCTATCAGGCCCAATGCACATGAAATTACAAGAATTTCTTTGATACATTTTATCCCATATTTCTGGTATAACTTTCAATTTTAACATTTTATATCGATTTCTGCAGTTGTTACCTTATACTTACTTCCTGAATTGCTGACAGCGGTATTAGGGGACCCCCATTAGATTTTTCTTTTTCAAAATAGTTCAACAAATTAATCACTAGTACTGACGTAGTACTGACTGGTTTGCCCTTCATGGGGATAAAATTATAAACTATACAATATATAATGAAAATACCCTTATTTTATCACTTAAACTAGTATAAATGTTGAAAAACACCAATACGATACAACTTTTTTAAGTAAACCAATGATAGAAAACGTCAACAATTTTTGGTTATATATCTTATCTATGATATGAGGTGATCAATGTACACGATATAGCTAGGATAACCGGTTTTGTTGTTCTCTCTTTCTAACTTGTGTTAAATGCATTAATAATGTTTTTGAACTTTCTTACAGTAATACTTCTTTGTCTAACACGTTGCAAATTTGATATAAGGATTTCCTTAGCTTACTGTTCTGACGTAATCGTCAGGTTTCGTGATTCGGACTGTATATATATATATATATATATATATATATATATATATATATATATATATATATATATATATATATATCTACAGTAATACTTCTTTGTCTAACACGTTGCAAATTTGATATAAGGATTTCCTTAGCTTACTGTTCTGACGTAATCGTCAGGTTTCGTGATTCGGACTGTGTATATATATATATATATATATATATATATATATATATATATATATATATATATATATATATACATATATATATATATATATATATATATATATATATATATATATATATATATATATATACATATATATATATATATATATATATATATATATATATATATATATATATATATATATATATATATATATATATATATATATATATATATATATATATACACTATGTATGCATTTCGGATATTTAACACCTTCATAATATGTTAGATGCATTTAACGGAACAAAATTTAATAGGGCATAAATCACCAAACAACTCCTCGGACCGTATATTTTTTACTCCAATACTGTAATTCCTCTAGAATGTCTTCACGATATCTTTATTTCTACTTCTTCTTCAGCTTCTTCCATACAGAAAATTATCGACTTCTGGCAACTCATTCCATTTGCGTCGTTTTCGGACTATTCGCCAGCGGTCTCTATTTATGGCTTCCTTGGTTGCAAAATGGAGAGATGAACCACTTAGGTTTTTAATTTGCTCTGTCCATCTTTTTGGAGGTCTGCCGCATGATACAACTCTTCATTTCTAGGTTATTGCCACCCCTGCGTTCAATGTGGCCGAAGAATCTTAGTACTCGTTCATGAATAATTTGCGATAGCCTTGTGGGTTAATTAATTTCTTGTATAATGGATGCGCTTATTCGATTAGCAGTCCACAGAATACGAAGGATCCATCTTCAGTATCAAAGTCCAAAAGAGTAAATGCGCTTGATGTCTTGTTTTTTAATGGTTCATGTTTTATCAGGATATAGCAATACTGGAAATATTAAAGTTTTCTGTCTCTTTTTTTAGTGTTATGTCTCTATTCCTTCAGATTTTCTGTAAATTTCGCATTGTATTTCTAGCCATTTCGCATCTTCTTCTAATCTCATGATAGATAAATTCTCTCCCAAGATAGATAAATTGGCATACTACCTTAAATTGTCGTATTTCAGTGATGTTGGGCATGTTATTGTTTTGATCGTCGATAATTATTTTATTATTGGGTTAAACATCAAATCTAATATTATTGTTGCTTTTGATACAAAAGAATATTCACTTTACAAAACATATAGTTAGTATAAGTTTTAATACTATAGTACTTAAACTATTCCCTCTGAAACCAACAAGTGTTATGGAATATTATTTAGGACTATGTTTGACCACGCTAAAATAGCTATAATCTTCTATATTAGCTATATCGTTGAATTTCATAAGTTAAACGGGGAAGTAACGGTCGTATTTATGAGCTTGCTTGGGATAATGCTTCTACACATTGGCGAGGAGCCAAAACTGGTGTCCGAAATATTCATTTGCATATTCCAATAACTTCAGAATGTATTGAGTTGGAAGTAACTAGAAGGGAAGTTCGTTAGAGTATAAATTAAATTGCGTGATTTTCTACTATTAAGGATGAGTTATTATGTTTGGAGAGAGTTAGAAATACATGGTAACTAGCATAATTCTTACAATTAGACAATATGTTTCATTCGTTTTTGTTTATTTTATTCAGAATACACCATCATTTAAAAAATCTTAAATTTCGAGATGTGACTTTTAAATAACGAGACTGACGCTGTGAAACATTTTATTTTAATTTCATATATATTTACTTATTATCACCTTCAATATACACCCCTCCTCTAACCCTACAATAATCCATGCGAATCTTCCATTGTTCGAAACAGTGCTGGAAGTCTTCTTCTGCCAGCTCCTAGAGAATGCGTGCCGCTTTCTGTTTTACAGCTTCAACCAACTCAAATATTGTTCCTTTTAATGCAAATTTTACCTTAGGGAACAGATAGAAGGCGTACGGTGAACAAGGCGAATGGTCTAACACTTGGATGCTGTACTTGGCTAGAAACCTCTTGACAGACAATGCGGAATGAGTCGGCGCATTGTCTTGGTGGAGAACACATGACTTGTCCTTCCACAACTCAGGTCGTTTTTTCCTTATTCTTTCACTGATTTCAGTAAGAACGTGAAGGTAGTAATGTTGAATAATAGTTTGATCTTCAGGAACCCAGTGAAGGTACACAATCCCATGAATATTGAAAAAAAACAATCATCATTGCTTTGAATTTTGATTTGCTTATTCGAGCTTTGTTGGCACTCGGTGAATTTGGGCTTTTCCAGTTCGTCCGTTATCGATTCGTTCGGGATAATAAGTAAAAAACCAAGATTCGTCACATGTTATTATCCTTTCCGATAAGTTTGGGTCATTTTCAATGGCATTCAAAGTGTCAGTACAAAAATTTTTGCGAGCTTCTTGTTGTTCAAACGTGAGAATTTTAGGCACCATTTTGGCAAACATTTTTTGCATGTTAAAATTGTTATGTAAAATTTGCCGTACGCATTCTTTATCAATCCCTACAGTTTCAGCAATAGCACGAATATTTAACCGACGGTCAGATCGAACCAGATAACCAATTTTTTTCAATATTGTCATCCGTTTTTAACGGGGAAGGGCGACCCGGGCGTGGATCATCTTCAACGTCTTCTCGATCATCTTGAAAACGCTTAAATCACTCAAAACCACGTGCACGCGATAAAAATTCATTGCCATACACTTCTTTCAATAAATTTTAAGTTCGAGTAGCGGGTTTTCTAAGTTTCAAGTGAAATTTCACAATTCGTTGCTCTATTGTTACACTTAACATTTTTCCCGCGAAACAAAATATATGGATTATATATATATATATATATATATATATATATATATATATATATATATATATATATATATATATATATATATATATATATATATATATATACAGATTATAGATATCCGGGCTTTATGGATTTGTTTAGAGGAGCGAGATATACTGCATTCCAAAGAGAAGGCTTCAGGCTAAACAGCTGTTGGCTGCTGGCATTTGGCGCATGTGCACTTCTTCTGTAGAAGCATCAGTCTCGTTATTTAATAGCCACACCTCGTATATATAAAGAAGGTACGAGAATTGTTCGAAAACTTCTTCACGGAGATCAAGAAAACACAAGATTTTTAAGTTAAAATAATGCAATTTAATATATTTAGACCAGATTCCAAAGTATTAATACCCTTAGTATAATGCGATTTGTTCAACTACGTATAATAGGCAGTTGTCTTAGATTTGAACTTATAATTTGAAATAAATTTTCATTAGCGGGCTGTTTCTTCAAGTTTAAGAGGGATTAATTGATTGGAGCCAAATTCACTGAATTCAGTTCATGTTAAAACACTTCGAAGCGTAGGTCATGGAGTTTTGCTGCAACAACCTCAAACATGTATGCAAGATGCAATATAGTGGTGAAAGAACACTTTGTTTTTGGACAGAGGACAGGTTTAATCCAAATAACATCGGACTCTGAAAGTGAGTCCTCTGTTTCCACGATGATCTCGGCATTTAATGTGAGTTTCTTTTCAACAAGACATTTCTTCATGTTCGGAAGAGAAAGAAGTTGAAGGGGATTAAGTCCGAAGAATTGGGTAGATGCGATATCAGTTCGTAGTGCAATAATGCTTTGCGAATTGATAGCAAAACCGACTGTGTTAGCCGTTCTTTTATTTCTGGTAATGGTGAAACCCAGTTTCATGAAGAGTCTCGCTTCAGAAACCCTTTAGGATTGTGTTTACACATGTCTAAACATCGCTTTGAAGTACTCACTCGATTTCCTATTTAGGCTACAATGAGCAAAGATGGCATCCATCGCGCTGATAGCTTTCTTATGTCCAAATATTCATGTAGAATATTCCATATAGTTTCAACAGTCTTTCTAACCTTTACTGGTGCGATCGCCTAACACAATATAGGGCTTTTGTTGACCATTTCACCAACGGTGACCTCAACGGAGCATCTTGAGCACGGAGCGTCACTCGTGCTTGTTCGACCACATTGAAACTTCAATCTTTTTTAAAGCAAAACATTTAGGAACCATGAAATGTGAAAGAGCACAGTCCCCATAATACCTTTACAACTTTTCTTATGTTTGCGTGATTGTATTTCTATGTAAAACTAAACACATGAAAATCACTTCAAAACTCAACTTATCTATTTTAGAATACTGTCAAAACAAACTGAATGTTATATCTGCTTGAAATTCATAGAATGTTACTAGAGAAGAAGCTACTTTTCAAAAATGTAATGTTCTTTTCAATGGTATCGTCATCTATCGGAAAAGTATCTGACTTTTAGCAATATCTTTTTATGACACACACCCACATGCATATAGTGCTCTCTAGATTATTTTCTTTTAGTATGTTTGATCGATCTATATGAAGTGTGGTCACTGAGATGATAAACGCTGTTTACTATAATTGCTATTTAGTGTCATATCAGTGGCGGCTTGTGGGGGATGGCGTTGAGGCGACGCCCCTCCAGCATTTATCACAGTAAACAATTTTTCAGAGCAAAACACCTTATTTTATTTCCATTCAGGTTTTTTCTTTAACTCATTGTCCTGGTTCACCTCCTGTATAGGGTTTCACGTAACGACACACGTAAAGACATTCGTTATTTATGATTTATATTTAATACAAATTTCGTAGAGGATCATCTGTTTTGTCTGTTTCATTCATTAAAATAAAATTTATTTCCTTAAACATCAACGATATACGAAAGATCATTTATATTATATCTAGTTCAATATGTTTATCCGTACATAATCTTTATTTCTCAATACACTACAGTCTAAACTATCTGGTTATAATAAATTAGAATCAGATACAATTTAAAATCATAGATCAGAGGTGCTAAAATTAGAGTATTGGCGAAATTTAAGTGTTACTGGTGTACTGTTACTTCCACTTATGTGGTTTAACGTTTATAAAATAATAGAATGAAGCTCATATGAATAGCTTAGCTATTCACATGAGGTTCATTATAATGGAGGTTCAATTATAATGGGATCAATATGTGGCAAAATTAGCCATATATTGATCAAAAGACATGTATCATCATTTTTTCAACTAATCTTAACAGAAGAACGACTGCTTCTTAATGGAAGAAAGAATGAAAGTTTTTTGTCATACATTAGTCCTGTTCGATATCTTCTCTGACTTCTGACTTCTCCTCAGCACAGCTTCCAACACTAGATTAAACAAGCAGACAGACAATGATTCTCCTTGTCTGAGGCTCGATCTTACTTTGAAAGGTTTTGAATGTTGGCCATTTACTTTAACTAAGCTGAGTGTATTTTCTATAGACATTTTTGTTAGAGCTATTAGTTTTCTATTAACTCAAAGTTCTTCCATTACTTTTAGCAGTTCCTTTCTATCAGTGGAATCATAGGCGAATTGGAAATCTATAAAGAGCATGTTCATGTTTAAACCTTATCGGTAGTGTCTTTCCTGCAGTTGCTTTAGTAACATTATCTGGTGTACTGTTGATCTGTAACTCCTAAAACCATATTGGTACTTTCCCACTAGATCCTCTGAGGTATATCCTTTATCCTGTTCTTGATTGCTGTCGCTAGTATTTTTTACACCACTTCCAGCAACGCTATACCTCTGTAGTTGTTTCATGATGTTCTATCCCCCTTCTTGTAAATTAGATACGATACCGCCCGTTTCAATTCCCTTGACATGTTTTCCTTTCTCCAGCACTGGCCTATTATCTCCGTAATTTCCTGTAGTAGCTTTGGGCCGCCATATTTTATCAGCTCTTTACTAATCTCTCTTCTGGGCTTCTATTATTTTTCATGTGTCTTATGATTTCTTTAATTTCTTCAATGTGGGGTTACTTTGCGTTCATCCCCAACTTTCTATATTTTTCTTTGAAATTAATATTAGATTGCAAGAATATATCATCTCCTTTATTTTTCCCACTACTGACCCCCTGCAATAAAAAAATCTGTACGTGTTGCAGCAATTAGCTTATCATTTTCGGATTTAAAACTACAAAATACTTTATATACACCTATTTTCATCAATATTTTTAATGAGGATATTGTCTATTTAAGAAAAAAGTAAAACGAATACAAAATAATTTGAACACAACATAATAAAAAGTTTATCTCATTAGCAAACAATAATTTATTGATCGCGTTAGATTTCAATATACGTGAGCTTTTTTTCCCTAGTTCTCACCCGGAAAAAAACAAATTCTATTATTGTCATTCTGGCAGTTATATAACCATTACAACGTTAAAACGGTTGTTTTTGCTCTCCCCTTTCTACAGTCTACCATTGTCGTTTACATTAGCTTAACCGGGAACCTAATGGCCTAATTTATAAACTGAGTTCCGATGGAGCTGGCCGTCTTTTTGGAATAGTGCCAAGAGACTTCCCATTCCCGAATAGTTTAAGTTATATGAAAATATTAATTATGGTGGAATTGGAGCCATTGTAAGGCTGTGCAAATACTACTAATAATTACATTCTAAAACTAAATAAGTAATGATGCTATGAAAAATGTTGCAATACAAACTACAGTATTAAAGGATTGTCCTATAAGAGTCTCAGAACTTTAAAATGGGACACAATCATAACTACAAGTAATAATTAAAAGTGGTAATTTTTATTTTATATTTTGAAGAACAAATAATTGTATTTTAATTTGAAAATATTATCAGTCAAATGTCCCCCTTGACTTCGCCTGGTAGAATACCTTCTGGAGACCCTATTTTCGATTATTATTTTACAGATATTGCGTACTATATTTTCATTGGTGGCTTAGATGTTTTGTTCCGGGTTTATTTCTGTAAACCAGAAGTACTGCATAACTCCACAAAAAATAATCCAAGGGCGTGAATCGCATGATTTTGATGGCCAGTTGACATTAACAATTCACGAAATAATGCGTCCCTGAAACTTTGCTTGCAATAAATCTTTTGTCTAAGGCATCTTTAATTAACTTGGCGGTCGCGACCCCTGGGGTGGTCGTCGCGTTCAGGTATATGGGGCTCGCAATGTGTTCAAAAATATGACCCGTATACGAAACATCGTTTTATTAAAGTATTTTTAATTTAAAAAGAAATGTTAGAAAAATTAAATATTACCGGGTAATAATATAATATAATAAACTTAAAAATAAAGTAATAGCCAAAGTTGTTGAAATAACAATTTAATGCGATGGTTGATTTTGTTTATTACCTAAAAGTTTTTCTATACGTAGATTATCATTGCAAACACACATAAGCAAATTATTTTCTAATGATAATAGATGATTTCAATATTTAGTTTTTAAAGCCATCATAGAGGAGGATTTTTATTTCATAACTAAGAAATACCGAGGGGAATCAATGTTTTAAAAGCTTTTGTTACTAGGCTTCCATATTCACATTGTGGTGCAAGCCAAAACTTAAAAATTCCAATTGTAGAGTTTTGTCGGCTGATATTTCAATAAGTGGATTGTGAATCTTAATAGGCAGCTGCAACAAAATTTTTAACGTATTGAGAACCCATCTTTTCGACTAATCATCGTTGCTATCTCGAAATATTCCAGTAACTGCATTTTAATTAACATAAATGCGTTTTCATTCTCTCCAACACGCGATCAATAACAGAATTTTCTAAATCCTTATTTTTGGTAATATAATTCGAAGTTAAAGTGAATGCATCGGAATTGCGTTTTTCAAAGCGTATAATCCAAATACCAAGCTTATAGATGGAGTCATTGACTTTGTCATTAGTAAAATGTTTTTGTTACGGCCTTGTAAACTCGTATTCAAGTCATTTAAATGTGAAAATATATCACCCTAGTAAGCCAAGAGTAATAAAATGTCTTCCTCTTGTAAAAACTCTGAGCTATTTTTATCTGTCAAAAAAATCAATTCATTTCTGAATGCAAGAAGCCTCGTTAGAACTTTTCCTCGCTACAACCACCTGACTTCAGTATGGAAAGGAGTGAGTCGTATATGGTACCCATTTCTTCACACAATGTGGAAGCAATCTAGTCGGCAATGGTCGACTTTTAATAAAATTAACAATTTTTACTGCAATCTAACTGCAGCGCGAGTATTGTAATTAACTTGTACATAAACGCAGAGTATATCCCTTACATCACAGTTAGGAAACTGATTAAGCCTGGGCATTATTTACAAATTATTTAATACCAATTCAAGATTGTGGAAATTTGTCTTCAACTACGTTTAATAGGAGAGATAGAAAATAATGATAGTTGTCATGGGGACGTAATAATTTGTACACGACATTCAAGGCTCACTGAGAATTTTGCTATATTTTGCACATATTTTTCAGTCATAGACAAGATGTGCAATGGAAGGTTCAAACACGAATATCTCGCAAACGGCATGGGATATCGATATTGACTAAGAGAACCTTTTTATGTGGAAATTATGACTTTTCTCTATTTTGAAGTCAAAATATTCCCGGCTTTATTGGGTAAAAAAATATGAGGGAGTTAATTCCTCACAAAGTAGGTAGCGAGCGCCCTCTAGGAACTAGGCTCAAACTAGTACCAAATTCAGATTTGTCACCTTTGAAAACCCAACTACCCTGATTTTGAACCTGATATCTCCAACCGTTTTTAAATTATCTCGCTTTTTCGAATATTTAGTTTCACTTTTAATACACCGAATTTCTTTAATGACTAACATTTGCCAACACATTTATCGACTAAATCCTCTTATTTTGATCTCTACTATCACCAGTTGCTCCATGGCGGATAAGTTATGGGCATCTTGTATATATACGAGACACCAAATTTTCGCCAACAACCACAATGGCAACTTCATTCAATGTCGGTGCACTAAAGCGTTTTTCATGTTCGCTTGCTGGTTTTTTGCCTGCTTTGATCACTATTTTGTGATCCGTGTATCTCGACGCCTTATTGGTGGCACTTTTCCAAAGACACCAAAATAATGTTTTCAACACACCGTATTCTTTTTCGTTAAACCAAGAAAATATAATGAAATCCTTTCACAAAATGTCACACTTTTTATTTTAATGGCTTGGTTGCAAGGTCATTAAAATTTTAAGCCATGCACTTCTTTTTTCTTGTTATGAAAACATGTGACAGCAAAACTCTCAAACTGTGCCTCATTTCACATAAAACGTCAAAACGTCAAAATTGAACATGAAGATTTTTTATATAAAAATTTCCGACTTCTCGTGCATTTTCCAAAAATTATACAACCATTATACAAACCTTGTCCTGACAATTACGAACACAACAAAAAAGAAATCAGCCAAATCGGTCGAGCCGTTCTCAAGTGATGCTCCCCTCACACATGTGGCAATTGATTTTTATTTATATATATTAAATACAATACACTATCTAGTACTGCGATTTGAATATTTTTATAGAGAAAATAAAACTAAATAAGAAGATAGATTGAATGGAAAGTTATATAGTCCTGCCTCGACTTCATTTCTCCGATGCCTCCCAGAAAATTACCTTTTTACTTAAAACCGCTTACCTTTTTTGTGAGCCATATATCACGGAGGGTAGTATATTTTCCTAATCCGCTGAATTTTCTCACCCCAGAACTGGAAGAAAAAAGGGAAGTTTTTATATTAAAAAATGACACACAATTAATCTGAATTAACTTTGTCTCTGTCATCGTCCACATTTCTTATCTTCCTGTTTAAATATTTGTTTCACCTTTCATTTTAAAAAATGTTTTAACGTTTTGAAACCCCAATATAATTAATATGTTAAATATTGTTACAAACTACCCAAGTATAAATATTAATTCAGACAACTATCTAAACCATTGGCAGCATAAATCATTTAGAATAAGTTCCAACTCGATCCATAGTTAAGCACCTTATAAATCCATGTATATCCTATTTATCAACACAGCAATACAAGACAGTACAACTAGTATATAAAATATTTTCTAATAATAGTGTACGGCAACACTCTTTAAAATGTAAATGTCACTCATAGACTAATGTGTTTAATACATTGTGTCAATTCACCATGGAAAGATACACGATTCAATAGCGAGTAGAGATTGGGAATTGCAAGGCGATCCCCACTTTGAAGTCTCAATAATATTTTGCGACGAAGTTCACTTCTGGCTTAATAGGTTTGTGGACAAAGATAACTGCAGGGTTTGGGCCGATGCCAATCCCTTAGTGATTTATATATTAGCTCTTCATCGTTAGAAAACCACTGTTTGGTGTGGTGGGCTGACGGAAGGATAGATCGTTATTAATAAGGATAAGGAGGATGACTTTACGATAAGACGATGATAGGAATCATGTACTGTTAATAGTGAACGCTATAGGAATATACTAATATAATATCTTTGGCCTGAAGTGATAAATATGCCACATCTCGCCAGACAATCGATTTATTGGAAGAAAAGTTTCCTGGATGATACATAAACGACGACAGTACAATTTGTAAACTCATTAAATACGACTTAATAAATACATTTTTATATCAAGCTCTTAAAATTTCAGTACGTTTATTGCTGTAAAAAAACCGGCCGAGCTCAGAGAATCTATTTCTAATTATATTTTCCATTGTGTTCTTCTTTCACGCAGTTAATATGTTATACGTTGTCTTTTGTATCGAACTACGTACTAACTGGATAGTCCTTAATCTAAATGCTAAACAAACTCACTTTCCGAATAGGATCGTCGCCGCCCAGACAGATAAAACCTCAGCCCTTTATCAGAATGTTTGTTGTTGAAACGTGGACGATTTTTGCGAATTAATTTGGTAATTTAGTTTGCCAAACCAGATTTGTTAGAAACAACAGCGGATCTTATCACTTCTTTTCGGAGTTTCTTCTTGTTGGAGTAATACTTCGATTCAAAAAGTTGTGCTAATATGCAAACCAACATGTGGCCTTTAGTTCCTTGCTTAAATTTCAATATTAGAAGCTGGCTGTCCATTAAAAACATCAGAACCAGTAATCCGGTAATTTGTATTTTATTGTGAAGAATAAATACTGACAATATGTATGAAAATAATGTGGTGCAAATGTCTCTCTCGACTGCATTTCTCGGAATGCATGGACTCAGTTTTCGATTAGTCTTTCACATATATCGGGTGGAATATTTTCAATGCTGGCCTGAATGTATCGTTTAAAGTTAATTATTTGGGATTTATTTCTGTAAACCAGAAGTTAAACAAAACCTGACAAAAAATATTTCATTGGCGTGATCATATGATCTTGGTGGCCAGTTGACATTTCGCCAACTATTTCGCCAAATAACCTCCTCCAGAAAATGCAATACATAGATTGTATGGCGAGTTGAGATATGTGGCAAGTCGCACCGTATTGTTGAAAGGAAATATTGTTTATATCTACATGAATCAGTTCAGGTCGAAGATATTTTGTTAGAATATTTCTATAGCATCTAGCGTTAACAGTAACACGATTTCCATCATCGTCCTAAAAAAATAAGGTCCTATTACTTCTTCAGCTCGAAAACCGCACCAAACACTGCCTTTTTGAGAATGAAGAAATAACTCCTGGGTCACTTAACGATTTTCATCGGCCTAAATTCTACCGTTATGTTTGTTCACAAATCGAGTAAGCCAGAAGTGTTAATGTCGGAAGAAGTGGGTAATATTTACGCGCTGTGGAATCTTGTATATTGCTATTACACAGTTGCTATTACGTTTCAGAGTCCTAACACTCATTAATGTCTGAATGATTGTGGCGTGTTCATATATTTTTGTCTCTTTTTGGGTTTTTCGTCACGATCTAAAACTGAAAAAATATCACAAAATGTATGTTCTTATGTAAATAAAGAATCACTGGGTAAAAAACAAAAAAACACACGGAGACAAATTTCTCAGTGATTCTTTTCTGTAATAAATTTGCTTAACGAACAAAATTTTAAAAAATATAAAAATATTCTAAAATAAATCCAAAGTTTTGAACGTTAATGTTTCCTGATGCATTCTCCTCCTGTTATCAAAACGAATCTAAAAAATAAATTATATTAATTTCTATATATAATGCAAAGATAGGAAGTAAATGTATTTTTTGTGTATGTGAATGATACTTACGTTGACAATTAGTGATAATTACAATAATTGTGACATACTACCAAAAATATATATAGGTGAGGTGTACTGTGTGATTGTTTACTGTACTGATTGTGTATTAAAATACTTAAATGTTTTTAATTGTATTCTTTAGAATCGAGAACCATATTGAATTTAAATCTACCGAAAGCATAGCAATACAGTTAGCGGTTTCTTTTAATCTTTTGTTACCGATTCTTTTAATACCGTTTTGGAATTATTCCAATTTATTTTATGACCCGATTTCCATGCGTGTTGACAAATTCTAAATTTATTAAAATCGCCCTTTCTAAGAAGGTTTTTTATTCTAATTCTTTTATTCTAACATCTAACCGTCTAGATGTTTCATCTATATTAAAATGTTTATTATTATTATTTTTTTTTAATTTAATTTTTATTAATTTTTTTTATTAAAATGCCTTTGGTGTGATTTGTTTCTTTTTGTAGTGTGTCACTATCGGTTCAAACAAGTTTTGCTCTGTCATATAAACTTTTAATCACTCCTATTTTGACTGATGTTGAGTGATTAGAAAAGAAATTGAGATACTACTTGTGTTTGCCTATTTTTTGTAAACTGTAGTTTTTAATGTGTTGTTTTGTTTTAATATTAAAGTGTCGAGTAATGGCAATTTATTCTCCCTCTCCATCTCTAAAGGAATCTCAATTGTAGGCTCTTGAGAATTTATATCTTGTAAAAAAATATTTAAATCACCAATGTTATGTTGTCATATAGCAATATCATCAACATATCTAAGTCATATTATTGGCTTTTTAAGAGATTTACTTAAAATGCCATTCTCGAGTTCCTCCATAAAGATATTACTCATCAAAGGAGAAAAAGAAGAATGCATTGCCATTCCGAAATTTTGTTGATAATAATCATTTTCTGATTAAAAATATGTGGTTTTTAAGCACAGAGTTAACAATTCCAAAATTGTATTTATGTTTAGTTTAGTGCGGTCTTTTAATGTTGTGTCATGTTCTAATCTCTTTCTAATTATTAAAAGTGATTTATCAACTGCTACATTAGTAACTAAACTCACCACGTCAAAACTAACCATTTAATTTTGGTTTATAATTTTAATGTTCGAAATTTTATCTAAAAAATCTGATGTATTTTTAATATATGTATTTGTTCTACCCGAAAGTGGATTTAAAATGTTTAATACAAATTTTGATAGTTTATAATCTATACTAGTTTTGTGTATTTTTGGTAGATCATACAGATTACAGATTACAGATCATACAGAATACAGATTTGGTTTACTATAATGTGGTGTAAGTTATAATCTTTCTAGATCTGTAAATTCACGTTTCTGTTTATATAATGTATTGTAAATTTGTTTCTCTATTTTTAATGTTGGATCTACAGGTATTTTGGTGTAATTTCCCTCATCAATTAAATTTTTAATTTTGTTATTATAGTCTGTAGTGTCCAGAATAACTGTGGCGTTACCTTTATCAAGGTTTGAAATTTGATTTGGTTTTAAATTGTTTTTCTAAGATAAGTTTTAATCTGATTCTGTATTCATTTGCACTTTCCAACGGTTATTTTTGAGCAAAAGACACTACTGTTGAAATAATGTCTAATTATAAATCTAATTTTAATAATTCTAGAATTTGTCAACACCCATGGCAATCGGGTCATACGATCAATTGGAATAATTCCAAAACGGTATTAAAAGAATCGGTAACAAAATACAGACGATTAAAAGAAACCGCTATAATTTATTTAAATAAAAATAACTGTATTGCTATGCCTTCGGTAGATTTAAATTCAATATCGTTCCCGATTCTAAAGAATACAATTAAAAACATTTAACTGTTTCCATACACATCACTACAGTAAACAATCACACAGTAAACTTCACCTATATATTTTTTGGTAGTATGCCACTGTCATTAAAAACTAACTGTCAATGTAAGTATCATTGACATACACAAAAAATATATTCACTTCCTATCTTTGCATTATATACAGAAACTAATATAATTTATTTTTTAGATTCGTTTTGAAAACGGGAGGAGAATACTTCCCGAAACATTAACGTTCAAAAGTTTGGATTTATTTTAGAACATTTTTATATTTTTTAATTTTTTTTAAATTTTGTTTAATAGGTAAATTTATTACAAAAAAGATTCGCTGAGAAATTTGTCTCCATTTGGTTTTTTGTTTTTCCCAGTGATTCTTTATTTAAATAAGAACAGACATTTTTGATATATTTGTGTTTTAGATTGTGGCGAAAAACCAAAAAAAAAGAACAAAAATACTAACTTCTAACACTCATATTGGAAAACTCTTTATTAAAAAAGTAAGTTGTATTTTAACAAATAATTCAAGTTTGCATTTGCTATATCCATATTAGTAATTTATAAACTATATGATATTTTGTAGTAACACCTTAAGAGGTGTTATGACGTTAACCATCAAAAATGCACATTATTAATTTTCTATCATTTTTTCGTTGTGAGATTGAGACACCCTCGATGTTAATAACAATTATTATCTGAAATAACAGACTAAAATATTATACTTTATTGGTCGCATGAAAATCCACTACTTTTTTCAGATCAATATTCGAAATCAGAATACAGTTCTATGATTAATCGCAATGGAACATATTCATTCGGTAAACAAATTCATGGCGGAAAATCTGGGAACGTTAATTCGGCTCGACAAAAAGCAACAATAAAATATTTCGATGAGTCTTGTATCCTCTTTAGGCCGGTCTGAACCTTTACAATATGTGGTTCCAGCAGAATGGCGTAACTTGTTATATTGTGAACAAGAAACAATTAATTTATAGCATCAAAAATGACCATAATGGCATCTTATAAAAAGGGGACATCAGTTCGTGCGAGGTAATGCCTTGTGGTTTTTTTTGTGGTGTTTTGTTTAAATACCTAGTGACATCAAGCTACAAATAATTTTAGAACTTAAAATCGAAACCCAGCTCATGATTATTGTGTGCTTCTGAAGAAAGTAATTTTATCTATAATAACATTATCATCCCCATTTAAAAAAATATGCAATTAAATATCAAAATAAAATTGTGCCTTACTAATGTGACAAAATATGTATTATTAGTATGAAAAACTGACAAGAAATAAAAGTTTGATAACACTAGTATTATATATAAATAAACAAAGATTAATATCTAAAAATTTCCACTACATTTAAAATTGTATATATGACAATTGTTTCGACATACAGTGCCTTTTTCAAATACAAACTATACTCAGTATAGTTGTACTCAATAAACTTTAAACACTTATTGACCTTAAAACCAATATTATTCGTGTTATTGGTGAAATAAATGCCAACTTATGTGGTAATCAAAAATTGGTATTCCAGAATAAGATTCTTAAAAAATCCAGAGGCGATTATTTATATGAAATGACTAAACTTGAAGAGATTTACCACTAAACACCAAAAAGCTTTTTTGAACTGCTCGACGCACGTTTCGCTAATCATGTTATCATCAGGAGATGATTTAATCTCCTTATTAATAGATTAAATTATCTTCTGATGATGCTAACATGGTTAGCGAAACGTGCGTCGAGCAGTTCAAAAAAGCGTTTTGGTGTTTTGGTCAAGTTTAGTATTTCACACCAAAGGTTCCAACAGAAGAATTGATATATGAAATTAGTTTTAAATAAAAATGTCATGAACCAATATTTAAAATAGAAAAATGACTATGATATTTTATCCCGTAAAAAATATACCGTATAAAAATATATAGCTCTTATCTGATAACTCTATACAATGCGACATCTGCAAAATTTGAATTGCTGATTGAAATTTGGCGGATAGGGACATAACACAGAACCCAAAGAAACAGAGAGCAAGAATTTTAGTTTGTCCAATATTGCTATATCTCGTTGAAACATGAGCCATTAAAAAAAAAACAAGACCTCAAGCGCATTGATTCTTTTTAACTTTGGTGCTGGAGACGGAACCTTCGCATTCCGTGGAATGTCAGATCAATAAAAGCATCTTTCAAAAAATTAATGAAACCACAAGGCTATCACAAATTACTCATGAACGAATACTAAGGCAAGAACCTAGAAATATTGATGGTACGGGGATGCTTGGGGGGTTCTAGACTATGCGACATACTTCCAAAAAGATGGACAGGCCAAATTAACGACCTAACTAGTTCATCTCTTCAATATGCAACGAGGTAAGTTAGAAATAGAAAACGCTGGCGAGAAGTGGTCCGAAAAAGACGCAAATGGAATGAGTTTCTGTACTCGGTCACGACTTTCCTTTATATAAGAATACGAAAAAGAAGAGAAAACAAAAAAAACTAATAGATCAAAACGAAGGTGACTAGTGCCTTCAGTTTATTGTACAGAAACCGAAATTGCAAATTATATAAAAATGATTATCATAGAAATATATAATTGCCAATTTCAGGATTTCTGATTTCTACATATATTTGTAATTCTTTAAACATTAATTTATATTGACATTTTTTGAACCCTTTATGGTGGAAGAATAATGTTTTTAATTATATCGATATTAGGTCGTAAATAGGGTTTTGTTAACGGGAAAAATAATTTAAATAATCGCTTTTCAAAAATATTATTTGTTATGGCTTATTAATTGAGTGTTGCAGAAATGCAACATTATCAAAACGTTATCATCATAACGTTTATCAAAACGTTATTATATATTATAATATAGTTGGGAGATATGACTTTTTTTTGAAGCAATTGTTTTATTTATTAAAACATATGGTAACCCCACATTTTTCGCATTCAGTTTGTATATGCCTAATGCAATCCAGAAACTTACATCTCAATCTATTATTTGTCCAAACAGGCCAGTGTCCGTGTTGGTTCAGCCCAACATCTTTTAGTAGAACCTGTTGAGCTGGACCTTTCTTCTTTTTATTTTTAATTAGGCATTCAGTATCACTATAACGCTTTATACGGTTCGCTGTCATATATTTGGATAAAGTCTCAGCTATAGCCACTCTGAATTCAGAAGAGTTAAGAATTTACTTGCACTTCCGTTCTCGGTGCTTATTCTACTGTATAAGAGTCATGAATTACACGTAGCCAATAAATCCAAAAAATGATAAAACAAAGTCGTAGATACCAGCGTTTAATACGAAGTCATATTTTGCCATGACACAATCTAATAGGTCGACACCAACCATATGTTGATTATATTCTGCTAGAACGAAATGACGTTCAACGGAAATATATTGCTTTCGGGACTTGGCGTAAGTTGGATGCAAGAGTGACCATTTTATTGTCTCTCCAAGCCACCACAGCTCCGTTAACTCCATTGAAATTACCTGTTCATTACAATAACCGCGGATGTACCGCGCGATTCTTTTTATAATGTTTTCTCACCTGGTAATTTGCAGTTGAATGGCTGGATAAGTATTCAATAAACGGTAACAAGATGTAATAATTATCGAAGAACAACCGGTAGTTCTGATTGCTAGGCACATCGCGGGCTATGCGCACATTAGATGTAAACTTCGACTGTAAACTTCGAACTTGTAGGTATATCCAGTTACACCACATGTTACAAAAAGTTTGTACCTCTATTTATAAACTTTGTCGGGTAAATATTATCTCTTCGAGATTTTGTGAAACACATTTGTTCCTCAACGGATAAATGTGGTTTAAGGGAAACTTTTTCAGAGTTATCGTTCTCAATCAAAAGCCGGATTTTAAATAATCGATCAGAATCGACTGATTGATTGAGTGAGTAGTTGATTGTCTGAGTAGTTCAAATCGTTTCGATGGCATTGTCTCTTTTATCGGAGCGAAGCCAATATTTTCAGACCAATGCATTTCGATATTCGAATGTGAACTATTGACATGTAATATACCATACCAATAAATGGCTTGTTACATCTATAGATTTACTAACATCTTTTTATACAGAGTTTAAATTAGTCTGATCTCGTATAAGGTCGATAATGCAGTCAGTAAACAAATATGAAAATACCTGGAAAAGAGTATCCAAACGTAATATTTCTGGCGGTAAGGCTTTAGATATACGAAATCGTAGTTGATCGCCATTCAGATTTAGGCTTTTTATTTTCCATGTGATATTGGCCTTAGGCACACGATTAAGTACACTTGGAGCCGCTGCAGAACTAGTACTAAGGTAAGCTAAGGTCGGAATAGTTCTACTGGAATCTTCTGCAGTGGTACTCGTATCTGCGACTCATTTTGATGATGTAAAAAGAAATATCAGATTTAAATATTGCAGTAGTAAAAATTAGTCACTAAAGCTATTACGAAATAGTTAGAATGCTTCGTGGTCGATGTACAACGTTGCGTAAAAACGATCGATCTACCTTTGGTATATTTTGACGTAAACATAAGTGGTATGTTACAGACATCGAACGCGACTCCATAAAGAATTAATGTCATACAAAATGTCTAAGTAAAGTAATGAAACTGACTTTTCCTAAATTTGTTATCCAATTGAAATTACTATTCTACATTGTCTCCTCCAAACTAGCGCTGTACTCCTTCAAAGTGGTGCCTTGGGAAGCCACTCAGCACTTGAGACAATTTGTCCACTGTTCATATCAGTTCTGGAACCCAGATTGTCGAATGTCCCAAAATGGTGTCATTTGACGTCAATTTTCAATCTTGCGAAAATAAAAATGTCACAAGGATTAATAGAGCTACGGAGCTACAATTATGTTTTTACTTGTTAAAAACTCATTACTATATTTACACCATAACCACCAGTCTTGTTACTTTATTTACGTACCTCGTACATATTGGGTCTTCCAACAAAGAGTGTGTTGTTAAATTAAACAATGTGTACCCTTATTTTGTTTTAATATGCTTTAATGATTGTCATTAATTTTATGATTATTTACTGCTTTTTGCTACAAATGACTACCTTTTATTAAAGACAAACAGTGACGATATAGTGGTAATTTTTTTGGTGGTAACTTTTTGACGATGTAGTGGTAACTTAATTATCTATTTTCATCCTATATATGCGCATTTTAAGTGTCTCTTTAAAGGAAATGTACCAGCTATAAGTAGTGTGCAGCTAAACTCAAAGAGATTTACTACTAAACACCAAATCACTTCTTTGAAAAAGTTGATTGAATGTATTAGATTCTGGTTCGCGATTCAAGGTTTTCTTACGTTTTTCTTTTTGAATGCTTTCATTTATTTTTTCATTTTGTTTCTTTCATTTTATTATTATTTACACTTTTAGCGAGTCAAATGACTAGTATCTATTTTTGAATGCAATCTTTACAACTAATTTCACAAATCTCCGATTTTTTATATTGATCTAGTTTATTCTTGCGATTATCCAGGATTTTCCTTAATTTATTATATTGTTTGCATTAATAAAGATAATTATAACAAAATGATTATTTTAAATTACAAACAAAATAAATACTTTTCAGATTTGCATGGCAGTCGAGCAAAGACAGTTTAGGTAAAAAAAATCATTGTTGAGAGTTGATTAGTTTCAATTTTATGTTTTGAAAATAGCACCAATTAAATATCAGCCACTGTTGTTTTTCAAATGATCACCCTTTTGATAAAATCCTTTGATGGTAAACCACTTTTTTAACCTCGTCTTTGGAAAAGTACTAACTGATGATTCCTCCGGACCATAAACCACATCAAACATTAACAGTTCTCTCTATTGAATTTTCTTCGACCTATAGAGGGTAACTTTGTTTGTTTTTGTATCTGATCCGATGGAAATCTGCCAAATATCTAACGATAAAAAAAATTTTTGCTATTTTCAGAGTTAAGTTAAACAAGTCATAGATACGTCATATTTCGATTATAACATTTTAACAATTTAGTTTCCCAAATGCAGAGAAGGTAAAAATATAGCTATCGAAAATGTCTTTATTACTATATATAATGCCTGAAAACGCTCTATCTTGTGAAAGGTACGAGGGTTGCTATTTATGTATTCGGAATTGGCAACAATGGTGTTGCTAGACGCTATCCGACATATAAATAATAAAGTTTGACATTGTTGACTGTATATGTATTCAAAACGTTTTGTCATACGGATGCTATTTGTGCTGTTTAGTGGCTTAAACATTTCATTTCAGTCAAAAAATGGAATTAACTCCTGACAATTTTCGTGCAATGATTTGCTATGACTTTCGATGTAGACTATCTCAACAAAAGTGCATCGATCGATTCACTTCGGCTTTTGGCGATAAAGCAACTAAACTAAACCACTGTATATCAATGGTTTAGTAAATCTAACCGTGGCCGTCGTTCGGACACGGACAAATTTAAATAAGGTCGTCCGAAATAGGTTGTTGTGTCAGAAAACATCGATACTGTGCGCGAACTGATAACATAGCGTGAGATTGAGGCATCCCTGAGTATTAGAATAACAAGCATATATAAGATTATACGTGAACATTTAGCCGTGAAAAAGATATGTGCGCGTTGGATTCTGCATAATTTGACAATCTCTCAAAAAAGCCTCATGTCGATGGGTGTAAAGAAGTGTTCAAAAAATACAATCGTGATGAGGCAAAAGCCGTGTATAACTTCTATATCCGTGACGAATCATAGATCTATGCATATGAGCCCGAAAGTAAAGAGTAGTCGACTGTATGGGTCTTTCAAAATGAGCCAAATCCGACAAAGGCTGTTCCCGCAAAAAGCATTTCCAAAAAATGGTCGCCTGTTTCTTTGAAATAAATGGGCATGCGGCTATAGTATCACTAGAGAATCGTAGAACGGCCAATTTTGAATAGTACACAATTATTTGTTTTCCAGAAGTCTGAATAAATAAGAAAAAACAACCAGCGGCGCATGATCGTTTTTTATCATTGAAACGCGAGCTCCCACACATCGGACCGAACAACTCAATATTTGAACGGTCAAAAAGATCGAATTGATGGTATAGTCTTGATTTGGCAACCAATAATTAAGAAGTTTTGGCCTCCCTATTTTCCAGATTGACTATTTTTTATTCCCTAATGTAAATGTGTGAGGAATTAATGCTGTGATTCATTAAAAAAGAGATATTTTCAAATGAAGTATTTCATTAACAAAAACATACAATGTCCAACATTCTTATATGTTTATTTGCATGTTAGGTTGCAATATTTTCTAAACTCGTGCTGTGCAATACATTTCAAAGGACTGAAATTGAATATTTTATAAATATCTGATTTATCAACTGATTGCATTGTTACTTTTCGTATTATATACAATTAATTAACTTTCATCAAATTATCTAATTATATTAGCCCAGACAGAGAGATATTGTTTAGTTCGTTTTTTAATGAAAATGTTGATTCTAATACTTTGTAACCCCTCACGGGGCCTAAATCAAGTATCTAGGTACCCCGGAGTGATGCCCCCGGGGTCCCGAGTCATCCCTTCAGTCAAGTTGTTGTGCCACCCGTGACGAGAACTGAATGGCAGCTGTGGGCAACAGCTGTTGTTAACGGGGCTTTCAAAGAACCTCCCGCCCCTTTGAAGTATGCAGGGTTACTGTAGTACGGAGCACTGCTGCAGCGGACATATATTTCTTCCAGACTAGTGTGTTTCACATGTCCAATTTAAAAATCTCTCATTTTCCAATATTCACTGGGTCGAAAGAACCCAGGGTTGCGTCACCAATTGAAGCAAAAAACCTAGACTACGATAAATACTTTGTTGTAAAAAGTGATTAGGGGGACTCTCCCCATTCATAATTCATAAATGCTTAATGGGTTATTTAGGCGAAGTTGAATCAGTTAAGAAATTAAAGGATGGATCTTTATTAATAGTTGTTACAAATTTAAAACAATCTGATAAAATTCTTAGTCTTAAAAAAAAATCATAACTTGGAAGTTAAAGTTGACCCTCACCGTTCGCTTAATGTCTGTAAGGGAGTAATATCCAGTTTCTACTTACTTAATTGCGAAGAAGCTGAAATTTTAGAAAATTTAAATCAACAAGGCCTAATTGCAGTCCGTCGTATCAACAGTAAAAAGAATGGTATATTAACACCGACTACCAGTCTAATCTTGACTTTCAGGAAATCAGCTTTACCCGACAAAGTGCGCGCTAGTTACTTGTCACTGAAAGTAAGACAGTACATTCCAAACCCTCTGCGCTGCTTTTAGTGCCAGAGATTCGGCCATATCTCGCAGAACTGCTCATTCACACCTGTTTGCCCATCCTGCGGAAAGACAACTCACGATGGGACAGACTCCCTTCCCAACATGTGTTAACTGTGAAGGTAAACATTCCCCTAGATATAGAGGATGCCCGACATAAAAAGAGGAGTATCAAATTCAGCTTATACGAGTTACTGAAAAACTCCCTTATTTTGTTGCGAAGGCAAAAGTTAAAGGCCCGTCCAACAACAACATGACCAAGTTCTCAAGTGTTGTCTCTTCAAAAAAAAATATGGTTTCATGCGCAACAACTTAATGAAGCTAACGATATTAAATCAGCTAATACAATAGCATCAACTCCTAAGATTACTCAGAAACCTCGTGACTCCAACACCCTAACTTCCTCTCTTCCTCCTCTCAAATCTCAATCTCATTCCTCCCATCCTATTTCCAACACTCCCCTTCCCCATACCTCATCTACTTATTTCTCCTCTGCTACCCCTATTCCTTCATCCAAACCCCACCTCCCATCATTAACATCAAAACATCCAAAAGCTACAAAACCCGTATCAAGAAGTAGCTCTAAATCTTCAGTCTGTTCCACAGAAGAATCTATGGAACTTGACCATTCTAAAACAAGCAGGGTTAAAAATCAAAGCAAAAAAGGTCTCAAATTAAACAGATAATCATCTTTAAAAATCTCTCCTGTGATTTTCAGACTTTACCACCAAATAATCACATTCTATAAGTCAATCTTACAATGGAATATCAACGGCGTATACCCTAAATTTTCGGAACTCAAATGTATCACCTCAAGACTCAGACTTGCTTGTATATTGTTGCAGGAGACAAATCTGAAGATTTCTGATAATTTCACTTTTAAGAATTATCACTTAATCAGAAAAGATAAAATAGGAGCTGCAAGAGCCTCTGGAGGCGTAGCTTTAATGATCCATGGATCAATAGATTTTGCCCCTGTAGACATCAACACCAACTTAGAGACTGTCGCTGTTAGAGTATGTATTGACCACCCTATCACTTTGTGTAATATTTATCTTTCTCCAAACTCCCCGACCAACATCGAGCAACTTGAGGACATTCTAACCCAGCTTCCTCTCCCTTATATCATTGGAGGTGACTTAAATGCACATAGCAGTACATGGGGATCCACTACTAACGACCCAAGAGGAAATATGATAATGAATTTCATCAGCACGCACAACCTTGCCCTTATGAACACTGGTGCTTCTACTCACTTAGCTATGTCCTCTGGCACCCTGCCTGCTACTGACCTAACCATGTGTTCTTCGAACATTCACCCGTTCTTTAATTGGTATACTATTGGGGACCTTCATGGAAGTGATCATTTCCCAATACACATTGTTCCTGCCAGGTTAACCCAATGACCCTTTACAAAACAAGTCCTTAATCTATCTAAAGCCAACTGGACTCACTACAGGGAAAGTTTTATCACGCCATCCATTATACTTGGCCACCCAGATGGGTGGCCTAAACGCCCTTATAAATACAATCAATAACTCATCAGCAGAATCTATACCAGTCTCGCTCCTATCTCCGAATCACTTCAACGTGCTGTGGTGGTATAAAGAATCTGCCAATGTTGTAAGGAAAAGGAAGTCCTCCTTAAATAAATTTCGTCATCATCCCACACATACCAATTTTATCGATTTTAAGCGATGTCAGGCCATTACTAAGCTAGAAATTCGGAAAGCCAAGAGGAATTCATGGGCGACATTTATCAACTCCCTTGATTATAGGTCATCATGCTCGCATTTTTGGAACAAAGTCAGATGGCTTAAAGGTTTGCCAAACAGACACATAAATGGCATCTTGGATAATGACAATTGGCTGTCTAACAAATCTGACATTGTGGACTGTTTGCCAGATATTTTTGTTTTATATCGAGCAATCAAAACCTCGCTCCTGATTTTCTTACACTCAAAATACAACTTGAGCTTCCTTTAAATCTAAATGATACCGAATCTTCCCCTATAAATGCGCCTTTTTCGCATTCTGAACTCAGATTGGCCCTATCAAAATGTCGACCAACTGCGCCCGGTCCTGACGAAGTTCTTATTCCACAAATCTTAAATTTTCCAGATAATGCTATTTCTTCTCAATCTATACAATGACATATGGACTAATATACTCTTTCCTGACTCTTGGAAACACTCCATTCTTATTCCTTTGCATAAAAAAGACAAACCTGTTTCTTCACCCTCTAGTTCTATAATATAGGTATAGGTCTATACCTATATTATTAACAAATCATATGTGTAAGGTATTGGAGAGGATGGTACTTCTTTCATGGTACGTCTTTCATGGCATTTAGAGCATTATAAAATACTGCACAAAAATCAATTCTGTTTCAGGCCTGGTAGGTTCACTACAGACCATCTGATTGGTCTGGAGATGGACATTTGGGACACATTCTCCAGAGGTCATCACCTCCTTGCCGTATCTTTGGACCTCAAATGCGCATTTGATACTGTCTGGAGATACACTATAATCAAAAGGGGATAAGGGGAAATATCTTCTTTATCAAGAATTTTCTATCTAATATGACCTGTCCCGTTAGGTTAGATAATACTGTCTCTAGTAAATATACTTTGGAAAATGGAGTCCCACAAGGTTTAGTCCTCAGCCCGATCCTCTTTAATATAGCTAATAACAACATAAGGAGCCACATTAGTTCTGATATCAAATATATCCTATACGCAGACGATATTCTGATATATTTTTCATCCTCCACACCCAGGGTCGCGGAAAGGAAAAGCCAGGGCTGTCTTAATAAACTGATTAAATGGGCACATATGTCTGGATTTCAATTCTCACCTTCCAAATCAACTTCAACGCTTTTTTGCAGGAAAATGAATTGTCCCCGATTACACAACCTATTATTATCGAACACTTCCATTCATTCAGAACATGTCATGAGTTTCCTGGGACTATTGTTTGACTCTAGGTTATCATAGCGGGAGCACATCGGCCAACTGAAGACACGTTGTTTGAGAAATATGGGTGCCCTGAAATGGGCCGCTCATCCAAAATGAGGATTGTTCTTCTCCACCATATTACACATATACTAGTCCCTCATCAGATCCAAGCTTGATTACGGTTGCGTGGCATATTCGTCTGCTCCTAAAACGTATTTGCAACAACTAGAACCTATCCAGAATAATGCCATCAAATTATCTTTCGGATCATTTAAAACCAGCCCGGTGCTCAGCCTGCAATACCTGGCAGAAATTAAGCCTCTATAATACCGGTGATATATTCAATTATTCAAATACGCTACTTCTCTAAAGTTCAGACGCTTCATTCCATTCATAAATGACCTTTTCATACCACCTCCAGATCATGATTCTATCCACTACAATCGAAATCTAGGAGCGAGATACAGAATATCACATGAATATGCAATTGATATACCTGACTGTGCATCCATGACCACTTCTCCTGACCCTCCCTGGATTCCCGTCCCCTTCAAAGTTAATCGCTCCCTACTAGCTTACTATAAAAATGATCACAATCACTCCTTCATAAGATCCCATTTTCTGGACAATGTAGAAACGTATAATGAGTCACAGATCATATACACTGACGGTTCCGGATCCTCTGCTGGTGTCGGATGCGCGTTCGTGCATGCAAACGCACACTTTAGCTTTAAACTACACCGTTGTTGTTCCGTATTATCTTCAGAGCTACTGGCCATTAGAGAGGCATTGAAATACATCTCATCATCCTCCTTGTCAAGTACGTTGATATGTTTTAATTTTTTGACTGCGCTCAGATGCCTGGAAAATTCTCTTCACAATCTCCCACTGGTTACTCACTGTCTGACCTTGATGCGTAAAATGTTGTAGCGTTCTGTCATTATAAACTTTATGTGGGTTCCAAGTCATGTGGGTATCCGTGGAAATGAAGATGTTAACCAACACGCAATGAATGGAGCCACCGACGGTTTCCCCAGGTTCAATATATTCACACCTACAGATTTCTTCAGACATGTCACATATAAAATACGGAATATTATACCGACTAAATGGGAAACTCACGGAATAAGTGGGAACAAACTCTGGTCTTCCAAGAGTGTATTTTTTACACACTCCTTCCCCACTTTCTCCTCAAGATCTAAATTTATAGCATGGAATAGACTAAGAGTCGGACACTGCAGACTCACCCACGGCTATCTAATGGACAACAGTGCCCCCCTATGTGTGACCGATGCGGTGCTTCTCTTACGGTGCGTCATGTCCTAGTGGAGTGTGGCGAGCTGGATCGCCTCAGGATCTCCTGCGGTTTGGGAGGCGATCTAGCTCAGGTATTAACCGAAGCAAATATCGAAAATGTTTTAAATTTCCTCAGATTAGCAAGCCTGTATCATAGAATCTAATCAAATTTTAGTCCGTTCTTTCTAGTCTAATTGTCAGTCATATTTACTTGTTATACGTCTTGTAATCTGTCTCATAAAGTTAATCTTTATTCGTTGATTCTGCTACCTAATTTTATATCTATTCATGTACTTCATGTTTCTATTTATACATCATTTTCAATATACCAATGTGTACGTTTTAATAATCCGCCCGATAATCCTCTTATTTATCTTTTCCTATGTATGTAGTTCTTTACCTATACGTGTGTGTATGTTTGAATATATATATGTATGTACGAGTACGGATATGTAAGTAGTGTAGACTTTTAAAATGTATTTTGATTTATGCCGTGAAATGAACTCAGTAGTCTGTGCGGCTTTCCCCCAAATTCTCTCTCTCTAATACTTTGTGATAATCAAATAGATAGGTTTCATATTGTGAAATATTAATTTTGCTGTAATTAAGAAAAAAATACATAAGTATATAATTATTTCATATCAGGAGATGAAATCGGCGTATCTTTGTAAACATTAAATATTACGACCAGTATGTTTGGCAAATTGTCAGGGGCTGTTGAATTTATTTTGCTGAATGAACATGAGGGTTAATTGCACAAAAATAAACAGTAATTTGGTTGTGTTCGCGATAAAAGGTTATCTTCAAACGGTCACGCAAACATTTTTACAAAATAAATTTCTACTATATCACACTGATATAACGAGTACCGTGAAAAACATTAAAAGCAGCAACTACTAATGTTCTAAATATTTTTGGTTGTACTTTAATATATAATTAATTAAAGTTAGTAATGTTGTTTATTGTTTTAAAATAATTTTTGTTTCACGGTTGGTAATACTTAACTTTGAAATAATTTATCTTTGATATAATCTATGATTATTATATTACTATCAATGATACAAGCACTATCAACTATCAGTGAGATAAGAATATAAATGTAAGTAAATCCTAGAAATTAGTACACACATTCGACTATCTAGGCAATAAACGCAAAGAGATTTAGTCTCAAATACCAAATCACTTGTTTTTACTTAGAGATTTGAGAGTTGGGGATTGGATCATCTGATGATGCTAATAAAATACGCTTCGAGAAATTAAAAACAAGTGATTTGGTGTCTAGTTGCAAATCTCTTTGAGTTTATTAGTACCAACATTCTAAACAATTTAATTTATGTACAAACAAGCCTAAACCATATCTTACAATATATGAGTTGATCAAATCATAAATATATTAATATAATTTCTAATACTCTTAATATGTTTTTGCTTGCTGGACAAATTCTATGTTGCACAAAGATGGCATTTTAAATTACATATTTCGTTGTGGTGTTCTTTTACATATAAACGCTGTTCTACGTTATCCTCCTAGTTATCCTAGTTGCTTGATGGCTTTGATGCAAGGTAATACGTCAGCACGATTTGGAGGCGACCACGATATAGTCTGGCTCTAAGCCATATTGAAGCCGCTGACAAATTACAAAAATACGAAGCAAACGAGTCTAACAATTTCGAAGGTTCCACTAGAAGAATTGTATCTAGGTAGTGTAATATTAAATAATGGAAGTTTAGATCTGGAAAATAGACAGAAAGCTCTATATGTATTTTATACTATCTACTGCAATATCTTTATACCATTAACTGCAACAACTGCTTAGGTAAAGGTGCAAATAAAGTTAAGGTTTATAATCAGTATTATTACCAATACTATTATATTCAATTTAATCTTTAGATTGGCATCTAAGATAGTAGTCAGGTCTATTTAGTAGTAATGTCTCTTTAGTAGTAAGGTCTCTTTAGAGGATAAAGAGATATGAAAGTAGAATAATCGCAACTGAAATTAAATTTTTAAATGGAATGGCAATCACGACAAAATAAGGAATGATACATTTAAATACACGACATATAAGGCCCTATCACTTTAAAACTAGAAAAGAGCCAACGAAACGTGGTAAAAAGGTAATCGAAAAAAAAAGAAGAAAAAGGCAGAAAAATAAACTGAAGAAAGATACGAAGGATATTTTTTTGCCACCTTTGATGGGGCATAAAATAAAGACAAGTGTGAATCACAAAATTATTTTATTACCAGGAGTCAAGCACAATCAAAGTTACTTTTCCACATAGTTACCGCGCAAATTGAGATATTTGTGATATCGGTACACGAACTTTCTAATACCATCCTCATAGAAGGTTGACGCTTGCGTTTTGAGATAAGCTTTCACGGTGTAACTCTTCGTTGGTACGGAAGCGCTGTTCTCCCAGACCTTTCTTCAGCTGCCAAAAAGGTGAAAGTTATTCGGCGCTAGATCTGGACTGTACGCCAGGTGATTGATCACTTCCCAATAAAACTGAGTAAGAAGGTATTGGGTTTGGTTATTACGAATCAAAACAATTCCAGATAACAATATGCCTCCTCTCTTGTTCCGAATGGCTCTTCGCAGGCGACGTAATCTATGACAGTACACTTTTCCAGTGATCGCAATTCCTAGCTCAGAAAACGGTAGCCATGGAATTCCCATTGCTGAAAGTTTTTCTGAACTTTTTGGGGTTTCTTCGAGGAGTGTGTATGCATCCATTGTTTGGATTGATCTTTTAATTCTCGATTATCAAAACGAAATCGCGTTTTATTCCCAGTGATAATGGGTTTTAGAAACACTTACTTGTGAAAAAGTATAAGGCTGATGTCATGTACCGTGCTTTGTGTTTTGATTTGGTTTGGCGGTCCTCGGACTTTGTGGCCCTCAGAGAGCTTTGTGAGAATTCAATGTGTACAAAGTTTTCCATAGCCTAGATATTCCGTTACGACCGTGTACAGAGCTGACCTTCAAATGTCCAGAAATTCCACAAAAAAAACATGACAAACCATTAATGGTTAATCTCCGTTTCTTCCAAACCATTTGATCAACTCGTTCTTATTCATCCCATCAGTTCGGTCTTTTTAAAATGTCCTACAACATGTACGCATAATACCAGCACTCTTACAGAATAAATGGAGAAAATAAACAAAGGAATCTGGAGTGGATCTACAGAATCCGATACCTTAACGGAGAAGAATTGCATTTTGCAATGTTAGTGGAAATCATTGATCTATTTAAACAAACTACCTAGATTGTATATGTTGAAACTTACCATCGAACGCTACCTTCATGAAATCAAGACTGATCTTGTCATATTACAATATCAGCGAACATAGGGTTCATCGAATACGCTTCTCTGTTTCTTGATTATACTTCAGTATTAAAAAGAAAACCAACGTCAAGCGGTGTATGTTTTATTTCAACTAAACATTATACAGTTGCTATTTAATTAATTTGATCATGATTGCAGTTTGAATGTTATAGATTAATTCCACAAAGGCAATATTTGAAAAAGTTTCAGAGTTTGTAGTTTAATGTTAGTTGTTATTAAATTTCCAATATTTTTGTTTTGATAGTGGTATCGTCAACTATAGCAAAACAATTTAATTGATGTACAAACAAGCCCAAAGCATATCCTACAATATATGAGTTAATCAAGTGATAAAGAAAGTAATGTACTGGAAAACTTACTTATGTTACTGGAAAAATACTATGTTGCACAAAGATGGCATTTCAAATTACATCTTTCGTTCTGGCATTCTTCTTTTACACATAAACGCTGTTCTACGTTATCTTTTTTTAGTACTACACAGTAACCCGATTGTTCTTAATCTAAATGCCGAACAAACTCACTTAACTATAAGACCATCGCTGCCCGGCCGGATAAAACTTGACTTTTTATCAGAAACTTTGTTGTCAAACTGGATTCCGACGACTCGAAGATGGTGGATTTTTAGAATTAATTCTCGGAATTAGTTTACCAAAAGAGATTAATTAGAGACAAGATCGTTTTCGACAAGATCGACGTTATCGCTTCTTTTCCTAGTTGTCGAATTTATTTTTATAACGTTTTCGATTTATCATAAGAGTTCGCCAGTTAGATATTCTTTTAATTTTGTTTATATTATAATATTATGATATAAACTAAAACTGGAGCTATAAAATTGCAATTATTATAATAATTATTCAACACAAAATTGCCTCCAAACACACGTTAAATAAGCAAAATAGTCAGTAATTTTCGATGTTCTTACTCTATCTAAAGAAACTTGGCTATCTAAATGAAGTTTGGGTACAGTATAGTAAACTGTATTAAAGTGTTGGTGAACTAGGTGATATTGAACTCACTGAAATATGTGGTAGTAAGATGACTCGGGATCTTACGTATCGTGAAAAACTATCTCATTAAATTCACATATGACATCATTGCTCCCTTTTCGATATGCGATTAAGGCCTGTCATATTAGAAAATCACTTTTATCTCCGTAGCTAATAAATACCTGTTTCGCTTATACACATATCGGGTGATTTTTTTAGAGCGTCAGAACTTTAAATTCTAATAAAACAACAATCAAATTAGATGCCTTGAAACTATTTATTTTATGTGAAATCAGGTTCAATGGCATTAATGTTTGAAAACAATTTCGGACAAATGTCCACCGCGGCTACTTCTGACAAAGCGCATTCTGTCAATTCAATTTCCGACCAGTTTTTCAAGCAATTGGGATCTTATGTTTGCAATTGTTCGAGTTATATTGGCTTCCAAGTTGTCGATAGTTGCTGTTTTATCGGGATAGACCAAAGATTTAACATAACCCCAAATAAAATAATCTAAAGGTTTCAAATCACCTGATGACCCTGATGGCCAATTAAGAGGTCCTTTTCTTGAAATAATTTTCTCATCGAATTGTTTCCTTAATAAATCGATTGTTGCGTTGGCTATATGATTTGTCGAGCCGCCCTATTGGAATTGGGCGGCTCGACTTGGCGGCAATATTGGATTCCTTTGCAGATCAACACCATTCAAATTCGGAATTAAATAATTATTATCGCTCTGTAACGATCTAGATCATTTGGATCTAACACTGCCAGTAACAGCGGCGATATTTTCTTTGGAACGCACAGTTTTTGTCTTGTTTTTGTTTTAATATTGAGTAGTGTAAATGCGTTCGGAATATGTCGATAATTCGACGAATACGTCGCTTAGTTGGGCGATTATGTGCACTATAAAAAAACTAAAGTTTGGCTCACATAACACTGATTTTTATAATAGATTTCAATGATTTGCATTTGATGTGCCCTGATGATTGACATGATAACATTTGCCATGATAATTTGACAGCGACCCCTATCGGAAGTTTGGACACATAAAAAAATCAACCTTTATGTTAAAAACAATGATAGTCCTAATTTTAATATTTGATTATTGTAAAAAAATATTTTAATTGGAGAAAAACTAAGCATATATGTGAGTATTAATTTAACATAACATATATATATATATATAATTTTTATGTGGTACATTAGTCAAACTATTTGGCAGTTCTCAAAATGCGATTTTAACGACATAGTTCCTAAAACTAAACGTAGCGAATCGGTTGCCGTTACGTAAAAAAAAAACCTTTCAAACAAACGTGTTAAACCAACAAATTCCCAAAAAGGACCGGCTAGCGAGGAAGCGAAACAAACTCCACCGTCCCTATTGCGGCCATGATTTATGACCAAAAAATTTCATCGCTTTTAGCTGATGACCGTTTCACATGACCCATTCACATTTATTGCCTATGGCCGGCACGTCCGTAACGATCTAAATAGGGTTTCGCGATCGGTGTTTCCCCGTTCCTATAGAAACTTATGCAAAGGTTAATTCGTATTGTTGGTGTAATTTTTTTTTTGTGAGTTAAATTAAACGTAAAGTTTTAGGGTTAGAAGCGCATCAGAACTAAGAAGGCTATTTAGCAACAAGACGTACAGCTTAACGTGGATTCCGAGCCACGGTCATCGAATGTCGAAACCATTCTTGGGCCATTAACCATTGGTTTTGTTTTTATCTATAAGTCTCTCTCGAGTAGCCTACCGACTGGCGAGTGATCAACGTAGAAAATAATGGGTAATTTCTTGTTAGATTTTACACTCTTGCCTAGAAAAATTCACATACATTTAGAAAAAATCCACAACCAGGAGTGGGGATCGAACCCGCTACCACGCTAACTACCGTGTCGTCAGACACTGCTGCTAAAGCTGGGTCCACACCAATAATAAATACACTAATATAAAATGCGTATATGTTGAATATACTGTGCGGCGAAAATATTTACGATAATAGTATCGTAATAGTATAGTATATAGTGAGTGGTAATATAGATTACCACTCACAGTCAATAAATATTTGTGTTGTGCGCGCTGAACGCCTCGATCCGCCTGTGTTTGTGTGCAGTGAGATGTTGGTAGGTTATGTTTGAATAGGTTATTCCAACCAGCGTCATAAATAAACTTTTTTATATTTTTCAGTATTTGTAGTAATTTTCTTATTTTCTGTAGTTTATACTTTTCTGTTTTGGTACAAATGCTTAATTCAATAATGTCTTTTTGCTATTTTTTTTTGATTAAATTGTTCATTATTATGAATGCAGCTCACTTCTTCTTCAACACAATAATAATCTGCTGGGATATGTTTTGACTGCAGTTAGTTACTCAGTACAAAATAAATTACTAAATAATTCATTTCAATATAGCCACATCATGTAGGTATCTTTATGAAACTAAAACATTAATTTTACTTCAGCACGTCCACGTAGAAATCATGTGCGCCGCAAATTCCTTTGACGTTCACGAGAAAACTGACAACAGATAGTTTATATGCGTGACGCGCAGCGAAATTATTTATGTATGACTTTTTTTTCGACATATTGAAGCGTCTACTTTGCCACGCACGTACACCACATACACAATTATTGATATGGACACAGCCTAACGTGGCTCCTTGTGAATTAAATTAAATACCTTATTATATTCAGTTATATCCTTTCTAGTTTGCTAAAAAAGAGGCTTTTAAAAGAAAAATAGATAATTTATTCAAAAAGTTCACGAGGACGATGATAAGTGTTCTTCAATATTAATTGAAGTAATATTTACTTAGTAATACTTAGCGATACCTAACAATGCTTAGTAATACTTAGTAATACTAAGTACAATTTAGAAATACTTCGTAATACTTAGAAATACTTAGTAATACTAAGTACTATTTAGAAATACTTAGTATTACTAAGAAATACTTAGTAATTCTTATAACACTTAACACTTCAATAATACTTAGTAATACTTAATAATACTTACTTAGCAATAGTAATTGGTCTTCAATGGTAAATATATATATTTTAAAATATGTCATTCTGGCCCATAAAATTGTCAGACATTTAAAATGACACACACTGATAAATACAAGTAATAATCCTGCATTTTTCTTTTATCTTGAAGAATAAATATTGGCAATATGCTTTGAAAATATGTCGTTCAAATGTACCCCTTCGTTCTTGGTCTGTTGGAATGCATTCAGTAAACGCTATAGGAACATGTTTATAGAATATCTTTGGACTAAACTGATAAATGTGGGTATAAATAATGTTTTGCTTCAACAAAACGGTATGACTTGTCGCACATCTCGCCAGACAGTCGATTAATCGCAAGAATAGTTTTGTGGATGCGTTATTTCGGGAAATGGTAATGCCTACTGACCAGACGAAGCCTGGTGGAATGCATTCTATATATACGATATTATTTTCAAAACATAATGCCATTATTTATTCTTCAAATTGCCGAATTATTACTTGCAGTTATCATTGAGTCTCATTTTAAAGTTCAGACATTCTTACTGAACAAGCCTTTATATGCAAATTCCGCGAATCTGATAAAACTGTGTATGTAGTTCATTGAAAATATAGTCAATGCTGTCACCTAAAAATCTACCCTGAATTAAGTTTTAATGGAAAACTTCGGTTTAAGATGGGATAATTTTAGTGTTTGATTAAGATTCTAGATTGTAAAATTGTTCAGTAAACAGGATTTTATAGAACCGAAAGGAAATGCTAAAAAGAGACAACTTAAACTACCAATTAATTTACCATCACCGTTTTCTTATTATTTTCAATCCACTGTAGGAAGATATGCTCTTTGCGTCTCAAAAAGTATTTGTGTTTTTTCCTTTGTTTATACAAGGTACGTCTTACGGTAAAAAAAAACACAAATATTTCTTTTTTTGGACAAAATTCGTTATTTTTATTCAAAATAGTCTCCTTACGCGATAATACAATGTTTTGCATGGTCAGTTAGCTTGACGAATGAATTTTTGAGCTCGGCCAAAGATATGTCCTTCGGGATGGTGGTCAATGCCTTTTGAATGGCTTCAATGCCAGCACAACGTTGTCCTTTCTTCAGTAAATGAAGTTTTTCGAAGAGCTAGAAGTCGCAGGTAGCCAAATCAGGCGAGTATTGTGAATGTTAAAATGCCATTTTTAGTCAAAAAATTAGTGATGCGCGTGGAGCGATGATACGGCGCACTATCATGTAAAAAGCACCCGCTGCCTTGTTGACTAAATTGTGGCCGTACACAATGAATATGCGATTACAGACGCTTGATAACACCAAGATAAAATAGAGCATTGATCGTTTAACCAGGTGGAACGATCTCCTTGTGAACAATTCCTTCCGAATCGTAGAAACAAATCGACATTGCTTTGATTTTTTACTTTTCGATGCAGATTTTCTTCGGATTTGGTTCGCTTGGGTGCTTCCATTCGGCACTTTGACACTTGGTTTCTGGGTCATATTCGAAACACCACGTCTCATCATCAGTAATAATGTTGTATTTGAAGTTTTCGTCGTTTTTCGACCATTTAATCAAGTCCTTGCAATGTTGGATTTGCAGCAGTTTTTGGTCGTCAGCCAATTTGTGTGGAACAAAGCGTACACAAACCCAAGTCCCAATTGATCGGTCAAAATAGGATAATCAATCGGATAAACAATTCTCACAATATTCATTAATTTTTCATTAATTGAAACAAATGTGAATATTTTACCAAGTTTAAAACAAAATTTAATATTCGCTCTTTGTTCGTTATCTTTTTCGACGGATGGTATAAACCAGGGATCTCCAAACTTTCCAGCGTTAGGGCCATACTGATTACTCCAGTAAGTTACAACGGTCAAACCGTTTTAATTTTCCTGTCATTAGCTATAATTTCTAAACTAGTCACCGAGCACACCGGGAGCATCGCGGGCCGGATTTCGCCCGCGGGTCGTTGTTTGGAGACCTTTGGTATAAACACACTGACACTTTAAGCGCGATAACTTGGCTTTCTATGATCCGAATGTTCTCAAAATTTTGTCATAGCATCAGTGAAGGCTGCACCTTTCCAATTCTTACCCCGTCAAATGATGGCGCCACTAGAAATAGATTTTTTAAAATGTCCCGTTTTCCGTGAGACGCATCTTACACCAAGGATTTTACTTAACTCGTCAGAGGTTTGCTCCAATAAAGATACATTTCTTCTTTAGTATTATGGTAAAGTGTTTTATTTGCAAAATATTTTGTTGACGGTTTTTGACAAAAATATTAAAGTAACTGAAATAAGTCGCGAAATTATAGCAATTTTATGACATCATTTTAAAAAACATTTTAAACTGGCTTACACCGCTAATATGATTTGCGAAGTAGAGGGGAAAGGTTCCGTATCAATCTGCACTGCTCAACTCTATTTCAAGACGTTCCGAGAGTGAGACATGAGTCTTGAAGATAGGCGAAGATCAGGTCGTCCAAGATATATCCGTGCTACCTTTTTAAAATTAGTTGTGGCTGCAGATCTTAGAAGAAGCACTATGAAACTTTCAGGATAATTAGGAGTATCCCACACTACCATTAACCGGCATTTACGAGCCAAAGGAATAGTGCCACAGAGCTGTAGACTCATTCGTTATGAACTGTCGCCGCATCAAGCCACGGATGGGGTTGAAGGGTGTAAAACTCCCTTCAATCACTTTACTGATTTTCCGTTCATCAAATGCATTGTTACCAGCGTTACCAGAAAATGGGTTTATTTTAATAACCTTAATGACGTAAAGCAGTGGATTATAACCGGCAACCAGCTATTCGGATATCGACACAAGGTTAAGTGGGTGGGTGTTTGAGTGGGTGGGTGTTTGCGTGGGTGGGTGTATGCGTGGGTGGGTGTTATTTCGGGAAATTGTAATGTCTACTGACCAGACGAAGCCTGGTGGAATGCATTCTATATATACGATATTATTTTCAAAACATAATGCCATTATTTATTCTTCAAATTGCCGAATTATTACTTGCAGTTATCATTGAGTCTCATTTTAAAGTTCAGACATTCTTACTGAACAAGCCTTTATATGCAAATTCCGCGAATCTGATAAAACTATGTATGTAGTTCATTGAAAATATAGTCAATGCTGTCACCTAAAAATCTACCCTGAATTAAGTTTTAATGGAAAACTTCGGTTTAAGATGGGATAATTCGGATTCGGATTCGGTTTAAGATGGGGTGTTTGCGTGGGTGGGTGTTTGCGTGGGTGGGTGTTTGCGTGGGTGGGTGTTTGCGTGGGTGGGTGTTTGCGTGGGTGGGTGTTTGCGTGGGTGGGTGTTTGCGTGGGTGTGTGTTTGCGTGCGTGTGCGCGTGCGTGTGCGCGTGCGTGCGTGCGTGCGTATGCGTGTTACATCTAATATTTTCACGCATGGTAGATAATGTTTCTAACTCATTCCGGGTCGCGATCTGTTTATCATGTGAAGAGTCACGAACAAAATACGCGACGCGAGACATATTAAATATTCCGTATCTATCTAATTAGCGTTTAAAACTAACTACCGATACGCTGGGTCGCAGGGAATCTACGTCCAAATCGCATGTTTTAGAAAGCAACTAAACCTCCGAATTCTGGCAACCAACAAAATATGTAACGCCAACGTCGAGATAAGATGATATATATATATATATATATATATATATATATATATATATATATATATATATATATATATATATATATATATATATATATATATATATCTATATATCATCAACCCATATCAATCCACTGCAGGATGAAGGCATTTTCAGCATGCTTCCAACTCTCGCAGTCCTGAGCTCTCCTCTGCCATTCGGGTCCAATTACTAAGTATATTCGACCCGGACCCGAATATATATATATATATATATATATATATATATATATATATATATATATATATATATATATATATATATATATAAGCAAAGCAAAGCAAACTAGGCTTAAGCAAACTAAGACATATCAGATATTAAATAATAACATATTAGCGATTTATATTATTTGATATTAAGAAGATACATTCCAAAAATAAATCTTACACCCACGTAGCCCTTTTGGATGACTGACATCTGAAAGGGCCCACCGACCTACACAAACATCCCATCCTATCTGAAACGTGCTTTATTTATGACAATATTTTACGCTTCAAAAAGCCGGTTAATACATAAAAAGAAAACCACTTTTCTGGATGTTTTTTAGTCTGTTACAGAAAATTAATAAATAAATAAAAAGCCCTCTTATTAATCGCTATATATATCACAAGGGAGAAACATTTATCTTTCCCAAGATGGTAGTTTAATACCCCGAATAGGTCATTCGAGGCGTCATCTGTCCGCCAACATAAAAAAATAACTGTCGGCCGTTTCATCTTTTACAACTACGACTGTTTATTTGTTATAAAGGTGTGTTAATTTTTGCTTCAACATACTGTAAAATAAGAAAAAATAATTTTTATTTTAAGAAAAATTTAAAGATGTTGGTAAAATAATCGTTATGTATTGTATTGAGTAGATCTAAAAGTTCGTCCTATTTTTCAAAAATAATAGAGGAAAATTTACTAAAAATTAGATTTAATTAATATAGTATGTGTGTGGGTTGTGTTCGATTATCTTTCTCCATATTCCTGGTAACTGATCCAGGTGAGTTTGCTAACCTCCCAAGGAAGTAAAGTTATTACTATATGAATGTTTTGAAGCGATCTAAATAAATGGTAGTCGGAGGGTGCAAATCCGGGAAATCACAGTGGATGGACCAAAACATCCCAGTCAAGTTGTAAAAATTTATGTCGGATGGTCAAAGATTCATGAGGTATCCAGATTTGTCTCGATGAAACCAGGTCGCTTCTGGTTGATTGCTCGTTTTTAGGTGACTTACTTCTGAACATTATTTCTCCAAGTTAATGCTCTGGTTTTCATGTAACAGCTCATAATAAAACGATTCTTGCCCAGTCCTACTAAATGCTTTTTCGGATGTAAACTGGCTTTTCCTATGACTGAAGTGGTGTCTTCGCGGTTACATCGTGATCTTTTACGTTTAACGTTATTATATACAATTCATTTCTTATTACCTGTAACCCCTGGATTTAAAAATAAATCGATTTCTTTAAGTTTCAATAGAGAATCACAAATCTTCCATTTACCAATTTTTGTTTTCTGAGCTCTACCAAAAAAAAAAACAGCATAAACTAATATCATAAACAGTACCAACATCTAGCACATTTTAAATATGATCGTTGTGATAAAATCCATCTATCTCACGCAGAAATGACTCGTCTCAATAGTAAATATAATATAATCACCCCCAAGTCATTAAATAAGAATATATATTTTTAAATCTGATATTCCCTATACCGCTAAGTGTCTGGAGGTTTCTTGGGTTGCATATTGGGATCACCTAACCATCTGGTTAGGTTTGGTTTGGTTAGGTTACACATCATTCAAAAAGTCCCCGGTCTGACATATAGATGGCTTCACTTACGAAAAATCCTTACCAGTGGTCGATTGTGCCAACCTTTATTCCTCATGTATCAAAATTTTTTGAAAATCTGTCTATTAGTTTCTAAGTTGTTGTGCTGTAAGTGACACTACTTTTGTTAATTTTAAATAATTTCATATATTGATTAAAAGCATTACTTTTTGATGAAGAAAAATACCTTTGAAATAAAGCAATTATTAAATAAGTCTGAGAATAGATACCTTTTTGAGTTCTGAGCTAACCCACTGTTGTACTGAAAGGGTATCGCAAAGTTGAAAAAATCTTTTAATATATCTTAAACCGATTTAGTTATCTGAAAATCATCATCATCATCATCATTATTTATGGTTCTATCACGCTTAAAGGGTCTTAAGCTGTCGTACAATGTCGCGCCATAGGATCCTGATCCTGGCTTTTGCTTTCCAGTTTCATTCGAGAAAACACACGTAGTACCCATTTTCTTGACATTTCAAGTGGCATGTTTATTGGTTTCTCTAATGTATTTTAAAAGGGTAGATTTATTAATGTTGTACCGCCGAGCGCATTCGTTCAATCCTACACCTTCCTGTCTATATGTCTGAATGGCCATGTCAACTTCCATTCAAAATCCATATTTACTTCTCTTTGGCATTTTCAAGGTTTGCCTGAAACAAGTAGCATAAATTCAACCGGTTCAATTTCCGAAACGCAAATGGGTTCAATTTGGGAACCACGGATCAATTCGTTTACAATTAACCTCATTTATTTAAAACTAATAATTCAATATTTAAAATAGGTGAGAATGTTGCTAACAGTGTATCCCTAATACGTACATTATATAAACTACTTACCGGTACTAATATAAAAAATCACTTTAGGAAAACTCAAGAAAACCTACAATAAACATTGGTAAAACACAAACACGTGCATATTGTTGAATGCCGAGTGCCGCCTGCCGATTCCTGTGAAATTCGGTAGAGGGAGATAATTATCGATAGGCTTTGTACTCTCATTACAAGATAGCTCCAGATTGCAAAATCTAGAAAATACCTGGGTGGTTCAATTGAGGCGTGGATTCAAAATAGGCAACTCTCCCCTACTTTTTTTTATTATTCATCCGAGCTCTATTACATAAAGTTTAAACCGTTTTTATGGTAATAACGAAATGCGCGTGGGATTGAATCTCCTAAAACCCACCCGAAATCAAACATTATTAGAGCATTCCATCTTTCCAATTTATGAATTTGCCGGCAGTTCTCGTATAACAAAAAAAATCGCGAAAACGAAATATCAATGTAATCAGATAAATAAATAATTGAACAGAGTTGCTAAATATCTCCAGTCGGGTATAAAACGCTTCGGTTCCCGATAAAATATTTAAAAGATCGAAAATAATTTGCATAAAACATTCAGATGGGTTGATATTTGCGATTGATCTAGTCTACGTTCCAGCGAAATTAAACTTTAAAAGGCGTCAATAAAATTCCGGAATGCCCAGAAAGTGTATTTTGGAGTTTGTCTTTAATTTATAAAGGAAATTATTTAGCGATTTGAATATTCTAAATGAAAAAGGAAAAAGAAAAATTGAAACTGAATGCAAAGAACACTTTTATAAGTATTGAAAAATTTTTGCTTTTTGTTGTATTCTGAAAATAGCGTTAGATCAACAAAGTATTTGCTACAAACTAACCTTATTTTCAGAATAAATTTTCAATAATAATAAAATGTATAAAATCTTCACATGGCTAAATATTTTATATAAAAAAAATAGTCACATATATTCAACTCGGTTGATTAAGAAGAATATACTAAAGTTTCACCACTAACTGATGAAAGGCGATGCTCTTTTCAGAGTTTTATTTTGATAATTGTTTTTGTTTAAGCTTTATTAGTGATTTGCTAGTTGTCCTATAAAGTTTAAGGACTAGGTATTGTTGAAGAGTCTCCAATAAAGTTAGAGTAAGAATAGAAGAAGAGAGCTGAAGATCCAACCAACACATCACTTAATAAGTTCGTAGGATGACTAATAAAACAACAACTTTTAGGCAAAAACTATGTAGATGAATAAAGTCACATAGTCTCCTCTAGGAGTGATGCATTGATTTCAATGCTTCTCTAACATTTCCATGCCTTTTATTGTAGAACGATTTATCTTTGGCCTCAAAATAGGTTTCAGTTTCTGCAATCACTTCTTCACTGGAGCTAAATCTCTTTCCCTGGAGCTTTCTTTTTAGGTTTAATAACAGGTAGTAGTCACTGGGAACCAGATCCGGAGAATGCGGTGGATGGGGAAGCAATTCAAAGTGCAATTCATGCAATTTTGGCATTGTTGCGAGCGACTTGTGACATGGTGTCCTTTATCCTGAGGGAAGAGCACTTTTTCCTTATTCATTTGAGGTCGTTTTTCACAATTTCTTCCTTCAAATGCACCAATAACGCCATATTTGCTGTCCCCTTAGCTGACTGCCGATTTGACTGTGGAGTATAGTGAGGGATCCAGGTTTCATCCGTTGTTACATATCGCATGAAAAATTTTACTCGTCGATGCGTTGCTGTTTTCGATCGACTGTGAGCAAACACTGTATCCACTTCAAACAGAGCTTTCTCATGGATAAATGTTCATGCAAAATGATGAATACACTACCTTCTGATATCTTTAAAGTATCAGCTATCTCACGTAACTTCAATTTACGACCGGCCAAAATTATTTTGTGGGCTGTTTTTATGTTTTCTGGAATAACTGCCGAATTTGGGTGACTAGAGCGTTCAACGTCATCGGTATTTGTATGGCCGCGATTAAAATCAACAACCCACTTCTCTACCATTTGTCTCGATAGAGCAGAGTTCGAATAACACTTATTAAGCCTTTGTTTTGCTTGAACGGTATTTTTTCCCATTAAAAGGCAATGCTTTATTAACACACGAAACACAGATATTTCCATTGTTTTTAAAATTACAAGAGTAGCGTCATTAAAACCATGTAACTTGTGAAGTAGGCCCCAGATTGTCATGAAATTTTGACGCGTATCATTTGAAGGTTAGTACTTCCTAAAAATCATATGGATTTTTAATGTCATCCTATGAACTATTGAGTGCTGTGTTGTGTGTGACTGAGGCGTAAAGTGAACTTAAAGGTTCTGGAGAAAAAAACGTATAATTGAATTAAAAAAAAAAGAACTAGAGAGGTTAAGCAAATATGCAGAAGGAAACAAAAACAAATTTTCGAAAGGGATTAGAGGGAAATTGAAAGCAACTATAATAAAAAGCTAATATGGAATTTTTACCATGGTGTTAGGAACGAAAAGAAAGGGTACCAACCAAGAAATATATACTGCAAGAACGACAAACGAAAACTACTTATAAACGAAAAGGAAAATATAGAAACTTGGGAAGGTTATTTTGAACGAATATTGAACAAGCTAGGAAGCACTGATGGAGAGGAAGAGGATAGAACGGACAGATATATCGAGAGAGAACTGAAGAAAGGAGCGGGAAGGGAGGACACAATGGAACTCAACATTGAAGAAATCAAAGAAATCATAAGACACATGACAAATAATAGAAGCCCAGGCGAGAGCCAGATTAGTATAGAGCTGATAAAATATGGTGGCCCAAAGCTACTATAGGCAACTACAGAGATAATGGGCCAGTGCTGGAGGAAGGAACAAGATGCCAAGTAAATGGGAACGAGCGGTATTGTGTTTAATTTACAAGAAAGGGAATATAATATTATGTGCCAACTATAGAGGTATAGCATTGCTGGAATTGGTGTACAAAACATTAGCGACAGCAATGAAGAACAGGATAAGGATACCTCGCAGGATCTAGTGGAAGAGTACGAATGTGATTTTAGGAGTTACAGATCAACAGTAGACCAGATAATGTAATTAAAGCAACTGCACGAAAGACACTACCGACAAGGCTTAAACATAAACATGCTCTTTAAAGATTTTTCCAACGAGCCTACGACTCCATTGATAGAAAGGAACTTCTAAAAGCAATGGGAGAACTGGGGGTTAATAGAAAACTAACAGTTCTAACAAAAATTACTATAGAAAATTCAGCTTAGTGTAAAAAAAATAAATAGCCAACATTCAAAGCCCTTCAAAGCAAGATCGGGCCTCATACAAGGAGACCCATTGTCTGCCTGCTTGTTTAATCTAGTGTTGGATGCTATGCTGAGGAGAAGTTGACAAAAAACACCAATGTCTAGTCTTCACCGACGATGTAACAATTGTAACACGAAAATTGGGAGAAATTAAAAATATAACTCAAAGATTAATGAGAGAAGCAGGAAGGTTCGGGCTCCGAGTAAATACAAATAAAACAAAATACATGAAAATGAGAATTAAAAACTACGATATGTACAAAGAAAGGCTGAAAATTAAAGTAGGAGAATAAATCATACACCTCGAAAGGGTTGGTCGTTTTTGTTACCGTGGCTCAACTATCACAGACAAACATAAAATGGAAACGGAGGTAAAGACTAGAATAGCAATACATATATATATATATATATATATATATATATATATATATATATATATATATATATATATATATATGATTATTAGTATATATATATATATATATATATATATATATATATATATATATATATATATATATATATATATACATATATATATATATATATATATATATATATATATATATATATATATATATATATATATATATATATATATACTAATAATCATTATGTATGCAATATAAACCCCATTTTGGATCAATATCGCTAAAAGTGATGGTTATATTTTTTGAAACGTTTCTAATTCATAGTTTGCAAAGGTAGTGAACAGATAGAAGTTGCACGGTGTCAAACCAGGTGAATATGGGGTCATCATTATCATCATTATCATCCTGTTTTCATTCAGGTGTCTCCGAATATAGGCCCTCATTCAGTCCCCTCCATCTTTGACTGTACTGGTTTTTTTTTCACGAGTTGAATATTTTGCCAACCCATTCGAGTTCTTTTTATTTTTATATTTCGGTTATTTCATTGTCTTAACTCAGGTATATATATATATATATATATATATATATATATATATATATATATATATATATATATTTCTAAATCATTCCGGGCGTCTATCCGTTGATTCTGTGAAGAGTCATGACGTTTCGCCAAAAGCTCATTTGGCATTTTCAAGTATTGTCCACTACGACTGAAGGGTCCTACTGACATGCACGGGTCATTGTGCTCGCTTTTATAGCCGGCCGGCGACTGCGCAGATTATATCGGGGTAGTTAGGGACTATTTGCGACGCTTGGCAACGCTGTCAGGCGTCCGTTTATTGTTTTTTTAACTCGCCGCCAGGTTGCCGCGTTTTTTCTTTTTTCAGAAGAGATTTCCATACTTTTGGTATATTGCAAGCGTCGTTTCGCGTATTTAGCTTACCCCTTTCTTATATTTCAAGGGCTTCTCTGATTGTTCGGACCTTGTAGTTTTCAATATTCGCTATTTCTTTGGCTTCTTCAAAATTGATTTTATGTCCTTTTTTTTTTTTAACAAGAACATAAAAACAACTTAAAAATCAAACAAACCACTTCCGCTCTGTAGGACATACTATACGACATACTATGTGTAAATATTGCAATATTATATTTTTTCGGTTTCAGTTTAAACAAATTTATGAATATACCACCTTGATCAAAAAGTTCCCGGAATGATCACCGTGTGTCGCTCTCATTCACCCGATTAGAGTTCTGTTTTTTGCTAAGTTACCACATTTGTCGTTGATATTATCCTAAACTTCAGCATTATCGTTTGACGTTTGTAAAATTTACACCGTCTAGAACATATCTGCCTCTGTGCGTGTTTTCGAGTTATAAAATTTTAAAATTTCGAAGGTTGGCTCGCTCAGGGTCTCTAAGTTCGTTACAGGCCATGTGGAGTACTTTGAAGGGGGCAATATCAATGTTGATGAATAAAGCTGTGTTTTGTATTTCTTGAATAAATTCCGGGAACTTTTTAATCAAGGTGGTATATCTTATTTTCTTTTGGTTGAACTTGCACATTTGCCAAGGAAAATCTCAATATTTTTATTAATAACTGATGTTTAATTCATGAAATTCCTTAACTTGTCGGAACTGTTACTCGCATGCAAATTCTTGAAGTTCGGAACTTCATATGGGCGAACTGACTGAATCAATGCAAATTAGCTGTTTTCCTGAACAGAATATTTCATTCATACACAATATTATACTGTATTGACCTATTTCTCGTTTATATCATAATATAAAATTTTTATCCGGAGGTTATAGGCAATATAAAATGCGAAAGTATAAAACACAAATTTTTACTATTTAAAAAATGTTAGATGGAATGTCAGTTTGAAGTAAATGGGGATTTTATTCAAACAGTAATACATTTTTTGTAATATAAGTTATAATTATTATTATATACATTCAACAAATTTATTCGGTGCTTACCTTAGTTTTTGATGGTTTTTTACTTGAAAATTATATTTATTTAGCAACATTTGTTAAATATACCAATTAAAACGTACTTATCTTACAATCTGTAACTTTTGCCCATTATTAGACCATGAGGTTACATTTCATTATTAGTCTATTTGACTTATAACCAAACAAAAATTTTATTATTGAAGTATAAAAGCCAGCCAGAAAATAATTTGCCGATCACTAAAATGTACAAGTTAAGAATTACTATAAATTAGGTGTTAAAGCTAAGAAAATGTATATACAGAGCCACAGTAAGATCTGTCTTAACTTATGCAATGGAAATAAGACGAGACTCTACAAGTGGAATAATAGAAATGCGAACAATAAGGAGCATCCATGGAAAGACAGTACTTGACAGAATTTGAAGTGAGGAACTGAGAAATCAAACTGGAATACAAGATGTGACCAAATGGATAAAACAGAGGAGAAAATACAGAGGAGATAAAACAAACATGTAAAAAAAGATAGAAAACAACATACTTGTAAAAAGCGCAAAACATAACAGACAAACAGGAAAGAGAACAACAGGAAGACCTCCAAAACGATGGAAGGAGTGTTGGACCTCAACATCGAAAGAGGCATTGTTTTGATAAGCAGGCGTATGCCTACCTATATGGATCATATTAGAAAGAGGGAGAAAAAAGAGAAAGCGTTTAAGCTGCTACAAATTTATTTTTAAGTTAGAGGAGTTACTAGAGCCTATTAAAGAGGGACTTGAAACAGTCGTAGGCTACCGATTAGTTCCGGTCAGCAGTCCTTACGGGCTTCAACACCTGATTTGTAATTAACCTTGAGGTTTTGTAAAGCCTATAGACAAATGGTCAATGTAGACCTATCAGAAAGCATTCGGTATTAACCTGCCTGGATATTGGCGTGACTAAGGAAATATTATTTATCGGATTTTACATATTGCCTACATATAATATATAGAAACATATAAACAATGAACCAACTGATAAAAAAAGTAGAAGTACAAACCTTCATACCGGAGGTATGAGTTAATCCTGCACTACTGCAGCCATGATTGGCACTAAAGTAATTAAGCACTACGTATATACTGTGGGACAAAAAACTGTAACACCAGGTTTAGTATAGTATATATCTTTCAATATACTCAATATATAGCATATCGGTTAGTAAACGGTTAAAAAAAATGTTTACCTTGTTGTGAGGTAACTTTTGTATGCTACTAAGTCTACTGGAAAAAGTATTAAAATATCACATAAATACCAAATACTAACATACCATCCATCAAGAATTCTACTATTACGATGATAGGTATAAGATGATTTAAGAATCAACGTTTTACAAGAATACGAGATTTTTGTAGTCTAGGACTTGACGAACGACATGCTAAACTTCTTGTGGTACGAAATAAGTCCGATACCAATAAGTATAAGAGCATGACAGTTTTGTTAAAATTATAGGTAGAACCGTTTCAGAGATGACTGTCGCCATTTACTTGCGGTTGGGATGCGTGCAGCATAGTGCAGTATTTAAAAGAGTTGTAGTGTACAGTGTATAAACGAATAAACTAGAACAGAACAGTTTAAGTTTATATTTCAAAAAATACAAAAATTTAAAAAAATAAGAGCTCTGTCCAAAAATTAGGGTGCTTAGAAGTAGCAAGCACAAATTAAGAAAAAGTAGTATAACAAGGACCAACTGGTCAAAATCAAATTATTAGTTAATATTTTGTTGGATAATTTTTATTTTTCAAAACTGCGACAGATCGTCTAGACATGGAGTCTATAAGATTGCGGCAAACTTCAACCGGGACGGAATACCAGATTTCATGAGAAGTCTCCATCATTTTTTTGGTATTTGATGTTTTCCTTAAAGTTAACTCTTCAAATTTTCAGTAGAATTTATATCCAGTGACTGAGATCGCCAACTAAGTTTTCACTTTTTGCGGTTTGTTTCACTTTTTCCGGTGTGTTTGGGATTATTGTCGTGCTGGGAATTCCACCGAAATTCCATATATTGTTCAGCATATGGCAACATAATATTCTGTAAGATGTTTTAGTAAATTTCATTGGTCATGTTTTATATTCAATCAATTGAACCCACTCCGGCTTATCCCGAATTTTAATATTGCCACCATCATGTTTGACGCAACCAATAATATTTTTTGGATTCAAATATTCATACACTCGATGCCTAATACGTACTCTTCCATCATTACCAAATAAATTTATTTTAGTTTCGTCGGAAAAAAAAACATTTTTTCCAATATTCCAAATTATTTCGTATAAAGTTCATACGTTGGTTTAAGTGTTTTTTATTCACATAGGGAATATTTCTTGCAATTCTGCCATTATAACCAAATTGTTGCAAATATCCCCTAATACTTTTCATGCTGGTTGGTAACTGTAATATCCGTTTGACAACTGTCGAAGTCAAAAAAGTCTTTCCACACTTCGCGAATTAAACGAGCGAATTATGACTAGAAGTTTTTCGTTTTCGGCCTCGGAACTCGGGTTTTTTGTTCCGTGTTTTTTTCTTTTAATACTTTTTCAACAACGCAAGGATATTTTTACAAAGTTTAATAAGTAAATGTATAAGATTTTTTTCTCTTCTCGCAATTGTACAATGTTTAATACGACCCATTGTTTAATTATTGTGGAAGTTATGGGGGTTATTGTACATTGTGGAAGGAAAATAATAGAAAAATAGAACTGCAAAAAATAAAAATAATAACACCAAATAACGGCTGCAATGAAAAAGATATTAGTTACATAATAAATAAAAAACGGAAACAATTATTAATTCACCAAGTATATCCAAAAGTAAAACAAACAAATGATAAAAAATACTGAAACATTACATATTTCGCGTACCTATTAAAGAAACAAAATTCTAATTTTGCGAATCATTTCATATGTCCGGTACATATGTTTCCCGAGATTACAAGTTTTACATAAAAAATTTACACACAGCGCCAAAAAGCAAAAAAATTTATATTTTAGAAGCAATTGAATTTTACAAATATAATAAAGACCCGCCTAGACAGTTATTAAATGATCAAACAGATCTCCGAAATTCCCCACAATTTAAAATATTGTAAAAAATTAACCCCAATGAAAGTTACATAGGATAAACAGCAGTTTACGAAACTATAGTCACACAAAGTTAAAAAGTAAAAGTGATAGATAGTAAAGTAAGAAATTATGTTATTCGATTTAAAAATTAACCATCAAAATGGACAAATTAATCAATAATTACTTATTCTAGTGTTTTTGCAGTCCTACAAACAGTCCAAGACCCACCAGACAATGTATCTAATACTTGTCTCTGACTAGATATTACTCAGTACAAGATTCATAATTTTGGAAATGTTTTCTTCATTGCTTGACGTGAGATGTCTTCTTAAACTAGGTTCATCTTCAACTAACTGCTTTTCTATCATCACTAAAATCCATTTACTACTTGTAAACAGTTTGTTTTGATATAGATTGATCGCCATGGCACTTTTTAATATTTAGTACAAGAAATTTCGTCTTTAAAACAAAATTTAATGCATATTCTTTGTTTGATAAATTTATCCATTTTAAAATATAACCTACAAAAATCCTTAACCTTCCGGTAGTCCCGCGAAGTTTTATGATGTGAGTAGTCAGGCCCGTTTCGTAGTCCGTGAGGACAAAACAATTAATACAATTTAAAAACCTCACACAATTCTACGTTTAATACTGGATACTTGATACACACTTTATTTACTTATATAAGAGTTAATTTTCACTGAGATTTTAGCTGTTTATAATAATGATTAATAAATTATGTTGAGTAAATGATTTTAAACATATTTTTCACTTTCTATTCGATAAAAAAAAATTAAATAATAAGTAACAATATACAATTAAATATTATTAATATTACAATAAAATAAATATAATATTTATAAAAATAAAAGTTTTTGGTCGTAAATAGAAATAAAAAAATAGTCTTCCGTAGTTCGTATTCTAGGACATTAGGCGTTAGTTTTCTTGAAATCTGGTATAACAGTCACTACAAATTACGTTAACCTGTTCCAAGCACAGCCCAGTACCACAGCTTTTACATAAATATTTCTTTTTTCTGTTCATTCACCAATCACAAAACTGCATCTTCCGTGCTCACCAATATTTTTTGCTTGATTTTTATTTTCAGGACCTACTACTCCACATACTTCGTCAAACAATTGTTCTTGGCGTCTTATTTCTTTTTGATATCCATATAAATATAATAATGTTTTTTTTTTGTAAACTCGCATTTTATATGACGACTATTCGTAATTTTCTTAGAGTTCTAATGAAATTATAGACAATTTAGGAAGTTAGTGCGACTGGCCGCGTAGTCCCTTCCACATAACATTCAGTACTAATATTCGTTGTAGAGAGGGTGGGGTACTGGGACACTTTAAGGCCGTTTTGGCCATGCAAAAGTGGGGCCCGACAATTTGGGGGGCGAATTCCCCGAGGGTGATTGTTGTGGTACCCCATTCCACCGGGCTGGTGTTTTCTGGTGGGCCCTATTCGTCATCATCGTCATCGTCGGTCACCTGACCACCGAACTGTCAGCTGACCAGCAGCAGCCGCGCAGTGGTGTAACCGAGGGATGAGCCGAGCCTCGCCTCGCCAGTAGGGTGGAAAAGGGTGGTAAAAGGCCTTAATAGGGGGGTAGTTTTAGTATGACAAAATAAAATAATGATGGCAAATGGGCCTTAAACGTATTATATATGAAAAAAAGTTTTGTACTGCAGCGGGGTTTCAACAAGGTCCCGTACGCACCAGAGTCCAAGCCTTAACCTATATAACTAAACTACGTACCAATATAAAATGTGTATAGTTGGGTATTCAAGCAGATTTGTAAACTGTTTGATCTTTCATAAATGTGTCTTATCAAATAAATTTTTCTCTTTGTTTCTGTATTTAAGGAAAATTGATCGGGTTGGAGAATTAAAAATTAAAATCAAATTAAAACTTACAAAAATATTTATTTTGTAATATATTAAGTAAAACATTAAAATAATTTAGATTTTTTACTTGGTGGAGGACCACTAAATCTTTCATCCCTTGAGTGATAGTTAAAGTGGGCTATATTATAACCCACTTCCTCCATTACTCTATTTCAATATTCTTCGGAACAACTATCCATTAGTTCGGCTTTTGAAAAATGCTCTTCCATATCTTTCCATTCCTCTGCTAAGATTGGCTGGCTTTGGTATATTTTGAAACAGTATGCCATTTCCTCCGTTAGAATTTGTTGTTTCAAATTCTCCAGCTGTTGGGGTGTTGGAATTGGATTGAAGATTAGAGTCTGAAGAAGAAAAAAGTCTAGGAATCAGGCATTTGTTCACTGTGATACAAGTCTAAGGATGATGGTTCTTGGTGAAGTCTTAAAGACACTGAACAAAAGCAAAAAACTTTGTTGCAATTGTAACACCATCTTGAACCAGAGACTTGTTGCTTTAATTTTGTTGGAACAATTTTCCTAGCATTTTTATTGTTAGAATATTTAAATCGGTTTTCGTTCTTAAAAACTGAATTCCATTAATGTTTGCCTAAAAAAAAAAAATAATGGAGTATGGTTGTCTTTCGCTATTTAATCTTTCATTTTACCTCTTAGCTTTGCAAACTATTGCTAACCAAAAACAGCAGTAGATTATTAATAAAAGAAAAATATAATTTTTTAACTAATCAAAATAGCCCCATGGTAATGTATTGGGACAATTGTTATTTACAATTCTTTTGTCGTCATAAGGACTTAAACCTGTTTTTATTTGTTGAATAGTAAATACGTTATGTTTTTCAGATCTAATGGAACTTTGAACCACTTCGAAACTTGGTTTATTAAAAAGACAGTCGTAGTAATCCTCAAATGATATAAATTTTAATGCTGATGATTGAACCCCTTTAGCTTTTTTTGTAACTCCAAAATGTGAAATAATGTTTTCCATAAACATTTTTCTAAGTCCTTGATGTTTTATTTCTTCAGTTTTAAGAGCTATGTCTTCTGCCTTTTTATGCAATTTGAAACAGTACATTTTCGCACGCAAACCTATAAATTCAGTCATTATTGCACCATTGTTTTTATCCTTCATTAATCCCAACACCTTTCTGTTTTTAAGTGGTATATTATAAACGTTATTTTCCGGATAGTCAGAAGTATCGAATTTCATGATATCCTCTAGAATGTAAATGTCTTCAACTTCAAAATGATATATTAAACTGTCTGTGTCTGTGTATAATAATTTTGAGTTGCAATTAAATTTTTGTTTAATATAATTATAATGAAAATCATATAAAAATAGTTTAGAAATATCCAAAATTGCCATTCCAACATAAATGCTTTTATTAAATTTAATTTTTAATCTGTTCATTTCAATTAAAATCATATTTTTACCAATCACAACACAGCTATGAAAATTTGGTTGCGAAATATAGTAATTAGCTCCAAATTTTCCAGACCATTTAGTCACCAACTTTACATCTCGATGTTTCTTAACATTTTCAATTGTCTTGCCAAATACCGCGTTATTCATTAACTTATAATTATTTTTTGTAAATTCGGTCTTACTTTTTTTTCTAAGTTCAGTATTTAAATCAATATATTTATACAACCAACGTGACTGCTTAAATTTCAAGCATCTGTGAATTTTATTTATTACAAGACCTAATTCTAAAGCTTGTTTTAAATTTCTATAGTGAATGACATAATTTTTTTTATCATAAAGAGCAGTTAAAAGTTTATTTAAATTAGATGGTGAAGTAGGTGGTACTAAATGTTCAGGACAAAGTGGCAAGTCTTTGTGAAGATCAAACAAGTGCTTAGGATAATGAAGGTCAACTTCAAAAATGTACCCGTATTCACTGTCTTCCTTTAAATCAAATAAATTTGGTTCATTATGAATTGCATCTTCACATATCCACTGAAAGTCTCCTATCGGTAAAGGAAAACTCATCGCTGCTCCATACAGATTATTAACATCAAAATACATGAGATAGGAAGATGGATCGTGTGGATTATAATCTGATCCCATGTATTTGTTATTGGCTTTACCGTATCTATTGGAACATTGAGAAATTCCTCCCCGAATACCCTTTTCAGTAAACATAATCATATCGATATCAGTCAGTAGTTCTAGTTCTACTTCCGTTATCTTAAGCATGCAATCATATGCATATCCCGGTGCTGTATAATAATGGAGAACATCCAGTTGATATGTGTATAGACAATCTTTGCGAAAATTTTCAAATATATCCACAAGTAATACATCAGTTTTTAAATAAAGTTCAGCATATTCTCCAAGCGTTTTGATGTTAAATTTACACATTACACGCATGGGTGTATTGTTCATCTGATATATCCGAATTATGAATTTTACTAAAAAATTTCTTTTTGGGTGGCAAACAGGTCTCCTGCAATTTATCCCAAGAATCAATACATTCATAAGGAAAAACGCCTTTTCTCGTTACTAAATTAAATTGAGAATCATCTTTGTAAAATAATTTTGTAGTTGTTTTTTGTTCCTTAGTCAAATATGATGTCAATTTTTCCAAACTGCTAGACATAAACCTATATGAATCCAAGAAACGAAAATTAATTTTTGAATTCTTAATAGATTTGGAAAAAGAAATGTATTTATCCTTATTAGTTGGTAGTAAATTGATTGTTCCTTCAATTTCTGTGGAAAGTACTTTAATTATAAAGTGGCTATCCTAACCTGAGAGATTGTGAAACAGAACAGGAATTATAAACTTTTTTTGAAAATTCAAGTTGCATGAGTTATGAGCGGCACCTCTATAGAATCCAGTAAAATGGCAATGATCTTTTACTTTATGATCGTCGTCGGAAAAGGGTTTACAACAGATGTGACATAATTTAGAATGATAAAAGGTTTTATTCTCTTCAGAAGTTAGCTGTTTTAGTGGAACAGGGTTTAAATATATTAGCTCTACTTTTTGAGAAATTTTCTTTAGTTCTTTGGTAAACCATTTTACGCACTTTTTACCACTGTACATTTTAAAGTCACAAAGTGAATCGTCATATGAGCATTGTATATAATATGCGATACTAAATGGTTTGTGTTTTTGGTATTTCTTACTTTTTGTTACGTTAGTTGCTGACTGTTGGTCTTTACATTTTAATAAAATGCTTTCTAAATATGCATAAATTACAAATGGCAATTTTATTTTGTGGAAAAAGTTTTTAAAACTAACTATTTTTTCATGTTCTTGTAAAATAACTTTGGATTTATTTAAATTTTTACAATCAACCAAATGTCTCTTTAAAATCTCATCTGTCTTAAAATGATTAAGACATCGCTCACAAAACCATTTCTTATTTCTGGTGTTCCCTGCTTGTTTATTAACTAAACGGCTTAAGTTTTTAATATAAGCAAATTAAAATAAGCGTAATTCATCTTCATCACTATAGTTATATTCATTATGATGTAATACTAAAAGTAAATTAATTTTTCTTGAAAAAATCATTTTTGCTTAGCATTAATGGTAAAACTTCGTTTTCATTGGAACAAAAAACATTTATTGATAAATTATTCATGGTTTCAAATTTCGGTATATCTTTTATATCAATAGGAAATTTTATACCTTTAAATTTTAAAACTTGACTAAAATGAGGATAAGACGTCTTTCTACTAACATTTTTATTTTCTGTTGCTGGGTATAGAGCAGCTACGACCGACCAAAGGAAACAATACACATCATCATTTTTTACATTTATAACACTTTTTGTTTTCTTCTCTATATATATAGATCTATATATCTATATATCTATATATAAGTCTATATATGTAGAGAAGCCTACATTTATTGGATTATACTTGTTAAAATTAATTTTCAAATACCAAATTTCACATAACGACCAACCACTATCGCGTTCTTGAAATTCCTCTAATTTTATTATAAGTTTATTCACAACATTTATCCTATACCAATCGGTCAAGTCTGTTGTGCGATCAATTATATTATTTTTTGTGGAAAAATGTTTAATGGATGTTTCCAAACTTTGGGGTTTTATAAAGAGACCAGTAAATGTTACATTGACTTTTAATAAATAATTTTTTAATTCTTTTTTAGTTCTTAGTGAAAACATTCTAAAAGCCTTTTTTAAAAATTCTTTGGGATCTTTATAGTTGATGCCTGTTTTAATGATGCCTGTTTTAATTCTACCATTAAAGCAACTGTCTACATCTTGCCATATCAAATTACGTTTGGTTAAGCTTTTGTTAGAATTTAATTTAATTTTGAATCTTCTGTAAGTAATCTTCTGTAAATAATCTGTAAGTAATTCTTTAAAATTGCAATGTTAGATTCTACTCTAGTGTAACTATTTATATTGACTTTATGTTTAAGTGCCTTTTTAAAAATTAAAAGAGTGTGTTTAAGAAATTTTATATAAAAATGATATTATTCTTTTGTTTTCAATAATCTACTTACTGTTTCGATTTTTTCAATGGCATCAGCCGAAAGTTGATCCAAAACTTTGTTGCTGTTCATTTTACCTATTAAATCTCTGAAAAACAAAAAGAAAAAAACTCTATAACCTCTTCAAACAGAACATTTCTCAAAACGAATAACCATACAGGGCATGTAAAATACCCTTCCGGCACGCCACCCACAATATACCAATAAATAAATAAATAAATAAACAGAACAATATAATAAAATTTTCATGCACACATTTGTTACCCCCAATAATAACGATTAACCATCCAGGCATTGCCCTTCCGATTAACCATCCAGGCATGTAAAATACCCTTCCGGCACGCCACCCACAATGTTTCCCAAACAGAAAAACTTATGCTAAGAGAGAGATTTACTTACCAAAACGACGTCGAGACTGAGTCTGAACTCTTGGTCTGCTCGCGAGCCCAATTTATACTGTGTTTGCTTCGATTTTTTCCTTCAAAACTGCTAACATTGCTTTGTTCATTTAAGCTCACAGTCCAAAATTTATTTCGCGATTACGCAGATTTTTTTTGTTTAAAATCATGTTTATACTTTTGCGAATCAGTCAAAGTCGACGATTTTTTCCTTCAAAACTGCTAACATTGCTTTGTTCATTTAAGCTCACAGTCCAAAATTTATTTCGCGATTACGCAGATTTTTTTTGTTTAAAATCATGTTTATATTTTTGCGAATCAGTCAAAGTCGACGATTTTTTCCTTCAAAAATGCTAACATTGCTTTATTCATTTAAGCTCACAGTCCAAAATTTATTTCGCGATTAAGCAGATTTTTTTTGTTCAAAATCATATTTATACTTTTGCAAATCAGTCAAAGTCGAACACAGTTTTGTTTTGTCGTTCATTCGCAATCTACGTATTTTATAACTACTTCTACTACAATGGCATCTTGTCCAACAACGCTGGTCGTCTTCACATATGATAAAGTACATTTTCCAATTAAACATGCCATATTGGTTGTAAAAGAACTATTTCAGTAAGTATTTAACATATCAAGATATGTTTTGTTTTAATTTTTTATTATTTTTTTTGGTGTTTTTCTTTGATTTGCAGGTATGGAGTTAAAGAGATTACCGTGAAAGACGATAAAATATTTATTTTATTAACGTACTCACCAAAAGCGACTACGTTAAAAGGAAAATTCGGAAATCTTCCTGTCAGATATATGCGAACCAAGATCGAAGAAAAGGAAGATTTTAAAATATTAGAGAAAATTGTAAAAAGATACAGATTTAATCTGTTGGATGAAGAAGTCGATCCAACAGTAAAACCTGTGACAGGTATCACAAGAAAATTGGCAATTGAGGAAGTATTTTCCTCTGAGAACAGTTCAAGTAGTAGCAGCAGCAGCAGCAGCAGTAGCAGTGATGAGGAGGAAAAACCTTCTCAGAAACAAGAGCAGCAACAACATCAACAACAACAGCAGCAGCAAACAGATAAAGATTCACAAAAATCAAAAAGAAAACAGCCACCAAAGAAAAGAAGCACAAAACAGCAGCATCAGCAGCAGCAACAAATTGAAGTGCAACAGCTGCAACTGCAGCTGCAGCAGCGGCAGGAACCGCAACAGTCATAGCAGTAGCAATAATTAGTATAAATTTTAATTAATTTTGTTCTTGTATATGGGCATATTAAAGCCATTGTTAAAAAACTCATTATTTTGTTTCAATGTTTCACTTATTTATTTCTTGGGTAAGATGTTATTTTTACTATTGTTGTAGGATACATAGTTATGTTGAAGGAGGATAAAATAAAAACAGTGTTCAGAAACAGATTTTCTTTATTTTATTTCGATTTTCTACAATAATTATACCAATGATAAAAATTATATACATTTTCTAAAGCACAGTCCAACTTATTATTAACATGTAAGTTATAATGGTACGATTTGAAAACAGCTTTTAAACTATGTAGAGTTGGGCAGTAGTCCACTTCACCTGTATTTTCAATCGGTTCATCCAAATCGATTATTACTGTTGCTCCTTTTAAATATCTTTCCAAAAATTGTCTCGTTTGTGCTCCCTTTACTACCACAACCATTTGCAATAATCCGATATACTGCACTAAGAATCCAGGAAGGTCCTCTTGTTTTACCTCACCATCTGAATCCCACGAATTCCATTCCAATCCTTGTCTGTTATTTGTTGATGAAATAAAATGTTGTTTTAGCTTGTAATTGAATGCTTCAAACATTACAGGCATTTCCACTAATCGATGTACAAACGTCATAGTAGTTGTATTTAAAATGGCAATTTCTTTAAAGAAAAATTGACCTAAAGTTTCACTTTTAAAACCTTGAACGTCTACAATAAGCATTTTTACAGTTGTTGTTGAACTGTTGTTTAAATAGATTAGACTACCTTACACAAACCCACTACTTCGTGTTTTATACCCTGGTTTATGATGGTTGTGGTGGTGGTGGTGGTGGTGGTGGTGGTGGTGTTATTGATCAGAGTAAATTTAAACTTCGGTTCTTACAATGCTAGTTAGATAGTTGTACTTTATCTTTTTATCGTGTAAAATTAGTAAATAGGCACACGTATTTGCAGGAATATTTTTGTTTGTTTCAAATTCCAATCGAATATCCACTGTACCACTTTTTAGTGTGTCCATTTGATAACAACAATCTACCACCACTAAAGGTGCAATTTCACTGAATTTTTCCAGAGATAAACACGGTTGTCCAATAGTCTTGTAATAGTAGGACTGTTGAAATCTGGCATACATCTCGTACAAAATAGCCCACTGCTTCTTATTAAAATTCACATTTAAATTGTCATATGGATATATTTCAGAATTAAGATAAGCTTTAAAATTGGATAGGTTACAGTGATCAAAATGACTCATATTTTGAGTCAGTTGATTTTTTCTTTCTGTTTGGAAGCCAAATATAATGAATCGTAGCTTTTCCAATTGATTTACAGACTTTACATTCCATGTGTGTTGCATTGTTTGTTGCAAAAGAGGGTATTCGTGTAATTCCCAGCCACGAAATGGTATAGTCAAATCTCGACCATTTTCAATATAACTTAACAATTTAAGTTTTGCTTGATCGTCCACCTTTATATGTTCAACTTTCCAAGCGACTCTGTCAATTCGAATATTAGGTTTTTCTCCAACTTTTGTAGTTTTTATACAATTGCTATCAGAGAAACTTCTAATGAGCACCAGTTCTTGACGAATATTTACAATAACTTTTTTAAAATCTTCAAATACACCCATTAACGTTTTCAGGGGAATACAAACGTTAAAAAATCCAGGTGAATCTAAAACTGTTGGTGTTTCTAAATGATTCCAACCAACATTGTGGTAACGGACACAATCTTGTTCGGTAAAACTAACATACCCTTTCATAACAGACGTTATATCTGGATTGCGTACACGATCCACTACAGCGCCCCCCAATTCGTATCGGATTTCATCAAACAAAAATGTCAATGCATTATTCACCAATTTAATGTTATCACTTGCTTTCCCTGTTTCATCCACAACAACACCTTCAATTTCAAGAAAACTTTCCGCTGGATACGTGTAAATATCTTGGGTCTGTATAGGGATTCTTATTTCATCGGACTTGTTCAAACTTGTATTGGAATATGGTAAATACGTATGGTATTCTTTGTTTGTAATCGAATGGTCACTAAAAACTTTTTCCCCTATATTCAAAATATTCATTATTGTCAGGTAGTCTCTCTGCCGCTGCTACAGGAACAAATTAATAATATTCTTCTTAGATTGGTACGGAAAACTAATCGAAATCGACACCAGAATTTCCAGAAATGTTTTGTTCTTTTACCAATTTTGATGATGATGATGATGGTGATAACACTTTAAATCCCAACGATTCCAAAAAAAGTCTGTTTGTCAATGTTAACTGTTTGAAATTCTTACTAGAACTGATACTTTCTCTCCCTGGTTGGCTGTTTATAGTGAAATAATTATATCGTAACACCATTAATGTTGGATCGGTCTCAGATGCACTCTTACCGTTATGAGCTCTCTATTGAAATTGACTAGATTTCCATCCTGATCCGTTATTTTTATAATAATTTCATCTAAATACCTTGTGTTGATTGGTAGATAAATGACATTTGAAGGTGTTTCCACAATTTTATAACCAGGTGGCACTGTTGGATAGAACATGTGTAGTATGTGTGATGGTTTGTTATTAGTATACGAATTTGGCACTAGATTACATTCACAACAGACTGTATTTACCTTACTAATATTTATTGGATAGTCTGAGATATGATTTTTATTAGCATTCAATTTACGCTTTTCAAAACCAAATATGTTTGCCAACGAATGGGGTTTGTCAAAATGCACTTCTTGAGTTGCTTTTATCTCACATCGTAGTGTATTTTGATTGGCTTTAATTTTAATAAACTCAGTGCTGTCTTCTTCTTCTTCCTTTTTCTTCTTCACTCGGTTTAATTCCTTTCCTTTTCAATTGTTTTGCAGCACTCAAAGCCAACTTAATTGCATCACTTAAATTATAAGGCTTCTGTTTCAAAATATACTGTTTGATTTGTTTTAGAGCTTTCTGTAAACCGATATGTTTTAACTTTGTAGCAGGTTTACGTTTAATGGGTCTCTTTTGCTTTGTTCTAACCATCTTCTCTAAATGAAACGTTGTTAAACACTAAAATACTCGGTTACCTTTAATAGTACTTATATAATTTTGATATTAACACTAAATTATTCTTTGTTTTTTTTCGGTACCTATATCATCACTATCATGGTCATCGTTAGCACTCAATTTGCGTTTCCGAGCTGCTGAATATATTATCGGTTTGTTTAAATCCAATTTGGGAACTTTAATTGGAGCGTCATTGAAATCCTCATTTTTCCTTTTTCTACTGGTTGCAATTTTCCTTTCTGTATCTTGTTGTTGTTGTTGTTGTTGTTGTTGTTGTGATTATGGTAGAGATGGATCATCAATATCCATCATTTCAATTTCTTGTATTTTGGGTTTTTTTTTCTGTTTTTTGTAGGACTTTTTTTCCTTTGACTTGAAGAACGTTTTTGTGGTGTCGAAGAAATTTTTGGTTTCAGAGGATTTTTTTTTTTTGATTAGGAGGCGGATGAGATTAGGAGTCATTGGTTTAATTACTGATCGACTCGCACTACAATTTTCTTGTAATGCTGCAATACTCTTGTTAATGTAGTTTTGCACATTTTGCATCGATTGTTTAACTTTTTCCATTAACTTTAAACACCTTTTCAAATTTTGATTGTTTAAACCCATACCAAATTTCACTTTAGCTTTCATTACACCAGCAACACCGAGAGCAGATAACCTTTCTCCAATGGACGCTTTTTTCGACTTAACCACGTTCCAAGCTTCCTTTGCTAATATATCATCAGCTTGATGACGTGCTCCGATATCTTTGTTTTGAGCGTACGCAATGTCATGTTGTTTACAGCTTTCATCTAATGCGTTCACTCCTCTGTCACCTCGTCTTAAGCGATCCTCAAGTCTAGTACCAGGACCACAAAAATTATACCCCGGTAGATGCAATTCAAATGGGAATTTATTTATAAGGTTATTCACAAAACCCGTCCCTAGATAATATTTCATTGTAACGGGAGAAACACAACTAACCATAAATAAATGATTACCTAACTTTTTAAGTTAGTTATAGTTTACCTTTTAACTTGTCAATATGAAAATAATAAAACAAAAAGTTAGTTTAAGTGTGGAAAATAATGACTTGCAAAAATGCAACAAGTCATCGTACAGAAAGCACGGACCTTTATTTCCATCTACTTTGCGTTGCATTATAGTGGGTCCTTCAAAATGTGGAAAAACCAACGTTATGATTTCACTGATAGAACACGAAAATGGATTAAAATTTCAAAACGTTTATGTATATTCACGCTCGCTCTACCAACCAAAGTATCAATATCTTAATGAACTTTTAAGGTCCATCAAAGGAATCCAATATTATGCTTTTAGTGCTAGTGACAATATTGTACATCCATCTGAAGCCAAACCAAATTCCATTTTTGTATTTAACGATGCAGCGTGTGATAACCAAGACGTGATTCGTGAATATTTCAGTATGGGTCGTCACAATAATATTGACTCATTTTATCTGTGCCAAACGTATGCAAAAATCCCCAAACATCTAATTAGAGATAATGCTATTGTACTTGTTCTTTTTAAACGAGATGAACTGAATTTGAAGCATGTATTTAACGATCACGTGGGAACTGCTGACATGACGTTTGATACATTCAAAAGCATATGTTCCCGATGGTGGCAAAAACCGTACGGATTTTTTACAATTTTCAAAGAGGACGACCTTAACAATGGACGCTACCGCATGGGATTCGATCACTATATATGTTTCACCTAGAATGGAAACGCTTCAGAAGTGTCTTAATCAGAGAACTGATTATAGCCGTTCAAACCTGTTCAGAACCGGATCAAAATCGGTTCAAACCTGATCAAAACCTGATCAAAAACCTGTTCAAAAGTTATTTTTTGTTTAATAATGAAGCTTGCTGAAAAAAAATTAAAAATAAGATTATTACAAAAACGAAAAAATGTTAAAAATAAATTGACTCTTTTGAAGCAAGGTGAACTAGCTCAAGAGCAAATGTTTTCACCTATTACCAAACAATTATAAAATATCCAAAACGAACTAAAAGTTAAAACGCCTAGTGTACACCAGCAACAGCAGCAGCCAAACAACAACGAAAACTCAGAAGCCAATTTGCTTGTTGACAAGGGTGATATTAAACAGGAGGAGGAGGAGGAACATTTTTATTGGGAAAAACCAAAGCTTTCAAGAAAAAGGAAATTAGCGTCTGTACGTAGCATGTCTCCATATGATATTACTAAAGACGATAATCCAGAAGACGTAAGCACAGAAAAACAATCAATATTAGATGCAGTTGATGAATATGAAGAGAGTGATAACATAGATAAGAGTGATAAGTTCGATAAATTAGCTCGAGAAGCATTAACAGAATATTTGGAACAATATGACATACTACCAAGAAAATACATTTCAGCTTTGCGTAACGATACCGAACATGAATTTGATCACAAATACGGAATCCGGTTTTATCCTGAAACGGAGAAGTTTTACATTGGTGATTCTCAAGTAAATATTGATGGAAACGATGTCATTGTCAAGAATAAACGATACAAGGGAACTCCAGGGTTATACGAACTGTTATTTAAAAAGAACCCCCTTGAATATACGGTGGATGATGAAAAAAATTACAGACAAATTGTCTTAAAAACAAATGCACACAGATGCTATTATCAGTCTACGAAGCAAGTTGATGGTAGTAAGTTGAAAAAATATAAAAAAATCATAGGACCTTTCGTACTAGGAAAAGGAGTGTACGTTGAAGCAAATAACAACAGAATCGATTATATTCATTGGGATGATCCAAATGAATTAGTACACCGATTACGCTTACTGTTAGCCTCGCAACAAGCTGGACACACCGGTCATATCAACGAAATTGCCTCTATAACTGAAGAATTAAAAGAAGCTGGAATTATCGCTTAAACATGGCACCTAAGAAGATTATAACTGATACGAAACGACAACTTGTTAACGAGCTACATAGACCATCTAGAATTAATTTCAAAAGACGAAAAGTAATTATCAAATCGCTAAATGACCTTTTTCAAGCAGACCTAGTAGAAATGATTCAATACGCAAAAGAAAATAAAAATTTCAAGTACATACTTGTAGTAATAAATTGTTCTTCCAAATACGTTTGGGCTTTTCCCTTTGACAACGAAAACTGGCATAGAAGTGAGCAAAACAATGGAGAACGTTTTTAAATAGCAAAAACCGAAAAATTTGCAAACAGACATGGGAAAAGAATTTTTTAACAAGGACTTTGAAAAACTAACTAAAAAATATAAGGTGAACCACTATAGTGTTTTTAGTGAGAAGGAGGCATCTATTGTAGAACGAGTAAATAGAACATTGAAAAATTGGATGTGGAAAGAATTTAATGTACAAGGAAATTATAAATGGCTTAAGCTACTGCCACAAATTGTTCATCGTTATAATAATTCATTACATAGAACAATAAAAATTAAACCAGTTGATGTTACCAGCAAGAATGAAAATATGATTCTCGACTCAGTTTACAATAACATTAAAATAGCTGATTTAAATATGAAATTTAAAATTGGAGATTATGTGCGGATATAAAAAGTTCGAGGAATTTTTGATAAGAAATATAACCCCAATTGGTCTCCAGAGGTATTTATTATTAGAAAAATTCAACTTACAAATCCAACCACATATCTTCTAAGAGACATGCAAGATGAAACTATAGAAGGAGCATTCTATAAGGAACAATTACAAAAAACAAACCTCCATGATGTCTATTTAGTCGAAAAAGTTTTAAAAAGACAAAACAATAAAGTGTTTGTCAAATGGTTGGGCTTTAGTGATAAACATAACAACTGGATTGATAAAGCGAATATTGTATAATCCCTCCCCCATCCACTACTCACCACAATAGAAAAAAACATTACTTGGTTCTACAAGCAGTCAGTGATTCAAAAAATTATTTTAATGTATTCATAACAAAATAAATATTTTTATAAGTTTTAATTTGATTTTAATTTATAATTTCAAACCCGATCAACAGAAACAAAAATATATTCATAAAAGATCAAACAGTTTACAAATCTGCTTGAATACCCAACTATACACATTTTACATTGGTAAGTAGTTTATCTATATAGGTTAAGGCGTTGGACTCTGGTGCGTACGGGACCTGGTTCAAACCCCGCTGCAGTACAAAACTTCTTTTCATATATAATACGTTTAAGGCCCATTTGCCATCATTATTTTATTTTGTCATACTAAAACTACCCCAAAAAACCACCCCTAAAAACTACCCCCCTATTAAGGCCTTTTTACCACCCTTTTCCACACTACTGGCGAGGCGAGGCTAGGCTCATCCCTCGGTTACACCACTGCGCAGCTGCTGCTGGTCAGCTGACAGTTCGGTGGTCAGGTGACCGACGATGACGATGATGACGAATGGGGCCCACCAGAAAACACCAGCCCGGTGGATTGGGGTACCACAACAATCACCCTCGGGGAATTCGCCCCCCAAATTGTCGGGCCCCACTTGTGCATGGCCAAAACGGCCTTAAAGTGTCCCAGTACCCCGCCCTCTCTACTACTAATATTCCTCAACGACCTTTAAGAAGGTATTGGGAGGGGCAAATGATTTCAGCAGCGAGTTTTTTAAATATTAGCAATTTTTACTGCACCCTGTCACTACTGTCTCACAGACCGTAGCGCGATCACCAGATCACGCCATAAATTCTTGACTACTATCAGATGTCAAGGACGGTCAATAGCTGTATTGAAATGTAAAGTGCACGGATTTTTTAAATAAGTCAGTTTATTTTTTGATCATAATAATAAATTATTACGCTTTTCCATCGAAACGGTTTTGCCATGTTTATCTTTATCCGCCTACCCCATTCAAATTATCCATAAGGCCAGGCTGTTAATTTCAATTGTGATCAGTAATAAGTAGTTGTGCTGAGACTTTTGATATAGCTTATGAAATTATTGAAATTTTAGTATCCACATAGAATCTTTATAAATATGTTTTAAACCATTTTATTACGTAAATCAAGTTTTCATACAATATCAATCAACTTCACAGCCCATATCATGGGCTGCGAAGTTCCGTATATTAACCTACCTATCTACTTTCGTCGAATAGCAAATAGTATAATATACTCCATATACTTTGCCATAATATAATAATGTATTAATCTAGATTATTGAATAATCATTACGATTTTTATTGAAATAAAATTTGAAATTTTCAAGATCAATGTCAAAACGAATTTTCCCAATTATTACTGGAACTGGGAACAATTATTCAATGGGAACAACAACAAGTATAAAACTTTTGGAACTAAATTACATTTATATGCTAACTGAATATTAAAAAAACTTTTCAAAGCACGTTCCATGTTGTACAAGTAAAGATTTAAACGCGTTTCCATCAATATATTTTACCCTAATGATCTGTGTCGTCGCGGTAGGCATTGGAAACATTGCCGCCCATCCCTTTGAAAACATCGATCCAGACTATAACTCATTAGTAAAAGTTGGAAACGCACCTCCGAGAAACCGCTAATTGGCTTACGTAACATATGTAACCATCTCGTAGTTATCAGAAATCATATTGAGACTTATAGTTTATGAAATTGTTGCGGCCATCGCTTTCATGTACAATCTCTTAATAAACACTTTGAAGGAATTGTTTGATTGTATTAATATAAAATGAGAAGAAAACATATAGTGGGTTGTTATATTACTGCGGTGTATCAATACTAATAGGGTCTCGACCTTCTCGAACTTCCCTTGCCATACGGTTCTATCCTGGTTTGTATTGTCCAATTTGGTGAACCAAGCTTTCGCGCGTCCTTTGTTATGCCATCCTTGACCGTAGTCTTTGTTTCCTCTACCTCTAGAACCCCTAGGTTACGCTGTAAAAACTCTTATTGCAGAGTTGATCTCATCATACCACAGGTTATGACACTGCCTGCCCAACTCAATATATCTTACGGCTTTTACATCCTCAATGTTATAGTCACTAATGATATTCCGTTTGGCGTCTCGTCCTCTTCGGTTATTTGTGTTTACCATGAAATTGGTTTTGTCCTCATTAATCTTCAGTCGCGTATGCTTTGCGGCATCTACAAAGACTGTAAATGTATTCTTTGCCTGTCGTACTGACCTTGTAATTAGGTCTGTAGAGTTACATTAAACAAGGGGCACGTCAATGCCTCATACCTTGCCTTGTACCAATTTTTGTTTCAAATGAACTCGAGATTTCACTTTGTAACCTGACTGCTCATTCTACTTTAGACATTGTCATTTGGACTAAAATTATGAAGTTTTCTGGTATTGCTAACTCGTTCATAGCGTCATATAGTTTTGGCACCGATACACTATCATAAACAGACTTAAAATCAATAAACATATGAAAAGGAATCGCTATTGACGTGCTGCGAAAAGCTGATCTATTGTAGATCGACCCGATCTAAATCCGTATTGATAATTTCCTAGTTTAGAGTCTATATATGCTCGAATTCGTTCGGAGTTAATGTATGGCAGTACTTTTTAGGCAGTATTCAATAGTGTTATGCCGCTGTAGTTGCCACACTCCAGGTGATCTCTTTTTTATGAAGTAGGCTGATATGATCCATGTTCCATTTGTCAGGCATAAGTCGTTGGTATCATATTTTCAGAATTATTTTGAGCATATTATAAAAAATTCCGACGGAATTTTATCTCGGACAAGAGCTTTCTGATTTTCATATTCTATTTGTCAGGCATAAATTGTTGGTATCATATTTTCAGAATTATTTTGAGCATATTATAAAAAATTCCGACGGAATTTCATCTCGGACAGGAGCTTTCTGATTTTTCAGGTGTTTTATTTCTCTTCGAATATCATCAATATTGGGAGGTTCGACGTGTGCTTTAAATTGTAACGGTATTATATTTTCACCTGTTCCTGACCACCTTTTACAGCTCCACAGACTCCACTCTTTTGTCGTAATTTTGGATGAAATTTTGGCATAACCTTGGGTCTGTCTCGCCAATTACTCGAATAATTTCATCCTTTAGTTCAGGAATCAATTGTAGATTGTTCTTATAGACCTGTTTTTTTACTTAACCCCAAAGAAAATAGTCCAAAAGTATCAATCAAATCACATGATTTAGTGGCCAATTAACATCGCCGTTTCTTGTAATAACTCGTCTAAGAAATTTTTCCCTAAATAAATCAATTATTACATTTGCAGAGTGCGATGTATCGCAATCCTGTTGGACCACATATCCTCTAGATCAGTATTATTAATTTCAGTCCACAAAAATCCAGTTATGTCACGATATCGAACACGATTTTCGATATCGATTTTCCTCACCCCAAATACGCAATTTTGTTTATTAAGATATTAAACTTGAAGAGATTTACCACTAAACACCAAAACGCTTTTTTGAACTGCTCGAAACACGTTAAGATGATTTAATCTAGAGAGATTAAATCAGGAGATGATTTAATTTAGAGAGATTAAATCATCTCCTGATGATGCTGACATGGTTAGCGAAACGTGCGTCAAGCAGTTCAAAAAAGCGTTTTGGTGTTTAGTGGTAAATCTCTTTAAATTTAGTATTTCACACCAAAGGTTCCAATAGAAGAATTGATCTATTAAGATATTCACTAATTTCAAAATGTGCTTCATCTGAAAATTGTTTGTTGACCCAATTAACAAATGCACGACGTTTTGAATGCTTAAAGCCATTGAATGATTTAGTTTCTGTATTATTTGACCATTATATGCCTTCAGAGCTAAATCCTTTCGTAAAATATGCTATGTTGTGGATTCACTGAGTCCAAATTGTTGTGAATGTCGAAATCGAAATTTCTGGGTCTCCATAAACACTTTCACGTACCAAATCAATATGCTCTTGTGAACGACCACTACGACTATATATTGCTCTTCTTTTATATTCCACCGAATCAGTTACAGTTCAAACTGTAAATATCACGTAATTTTCTAAAAACATTTTTCACTGAACGCCCATTTTCATAAATAATTCAACAATTTTAACGCGTTATTCTGTTGTATAGGACTCCATTTTTATAAATGTCATATATTATACTTCTGATATGAGACTAGACCGAGACAAATTTGTTTCCTTATTCAAAAATTTAAAAAACGGTTCAATTTGAAAAACCCGTTATATATTGTCCCTGTTTGTCCCTATACATATTAACCTTGGGCCTAAATTCCTTTCTTTCATTATTGATTTTCTGACAAAACTTTTGTTTCCATTTGGCTTCTGAGTGCCTCTATTTGTTCCAGGTCTTTATCTTTCGCGTCTTTTTTTCTCCGGTGCACCTTTTTCTCTTCTTTTTTTAGCCTTCTATACATCCTCAGATACTCTGGTTCTATGCTGTTGTTTTCTTTGATATACCCGGTTCTTCTTATTAGTAATTTCTTGGCATTGTTTTTTACGTTTTTCTTTATTACGTTTTCACAAATTTCGCAAAATCCATCACGCGATTCTTTGGATTCAATTCTTAAGTTTCAGTCCTAGTATGAGTCTGCTATTGTTTCGTTTTTTTGTACCGATATGTTGTATCTTAAATGTTTATCTCCTTTGGTTTTCTTTATTTTAGAAATTTTTGCACATGGTTTGGAACCTACAAGGTAGTTGTGTTAGCCTATATTCACACCCCCATAACTCATAACTTGTATCAGATTTGATAAATGCCTACTATCTATTAGAAGGTGATCAATCTGATTCGCTGTTTCTCCATCTGGCGATATCCATGTAATTTTATGGATACGCTTATGGTTAAATAGAGTATGCTTCCAATTTCCATATTTTTTTTATATGTAAGTTGATAACTCGGCTTCCGTTGTTATTACATGCAAGCTAAATTTACCAATATGTCCTTGGTACACATCTTCCTTATGAATCCTAGCATTTAAGTGATCAAAATAAGTCTCGAAGTTCCGGCAATTTTAAGACGTTTAAAATTAAAAAAAAAAGCTTCAAAGCGAATGACGCTGCTCGTGAGATTTACAAAGTGGGGGTAAAAGGTGCTGTATCAATCCGCATCGTCCAAGAAAACAAGAAGAAAGACATTCGAGAAGAAATTCAAGACATGAGTCTTGAAGATAGAAGATTAGATCAACTCTCGATGCGAATATGTTAAAAACAGTTGTAGATGCAGATCCTAGAACAAGCACTAGAGATCTTTCTGGGAAATTAGGAGTATCCCTACCATTAACCGGCTTTGCGAGGTATAAGAATGGAGCCGAAGAGCTGTAGATGCATCCCTCATGAATTGTCGTCACAGCAAGTCACGCGTCCAGTTGAAGAGTGTAACATTCTCCTCAAAAATCCTACTGATTTTCGATTCATGAAACAGTTTGATTTTATCAAACTTAATAATATAAAACAGTGGGGATATGAGAAGTAATCCCTATCCGCCTCTAGCTGGCCCACATTGTTAGCAATTTTTTCCATGGTTATAGCAGATAGGTATACTATTTTCTGTACCAATGCGGTTCTCGAAAAGTACATCATTTCTGGAAAGATACATCGACAAACTGAGAAAGGGTCTCTGATTTTCTGACGAATCTGGTTATTTCTAAAGAACTAGGGCACACTAAGAGCGACATGCATAATTTTATTTTAAAGCGCCTGTACCTCTTGAAAAAAAAGGTTGAAATGGAATCTAAACCAAATTTGAGATCTATGTGATACTAACTGGCCCGGGAGACGTTGTTCTGTTCTTTGCGGTAACTTAACTACAGCGCCACCTATCGGATCCTGGCATAGTTATGAACCATGTGTCGACAAAACAAATATATTATGGGAAATGACCTCAATTGGTCAAGTCGTTCAGAAGTTACACAATCACTAACAGACGCATCAATGCGTCTATGATTATATATACTACTACCCGCCCTATACAAATTTCCTTTTACTTTAGTCTATATCCATTGAGTCACATGGTCTATCGTACGGTAGCATTTTTAAATCTAAATACTGTAAGCAGGGAATTATGTAGTTAAAGTCCAGAAGTTGATGTGCTATAGTCCCATTTAGTGGCGAGGTACAACAAAGTGGACAGCGCGAAAATATTCACTGTGTTCAAATATCTGTTAATACCAATTTTTATAGCGATTTTTATAGATATATGGTGTAGAAATTGATGTCATATATACCAACATCCATTTATTATATTATATATATATATATATATATATATATATATATATATATATATATATATATATATATATATATATATATATATATATATATCTAGATATAGATAACGAATCTCGCTAGAGCTTGATAAATCAGAATTTTGATTTTCGACGATTGTTTACTGGCTTGGTGTAAAAAAATGTAACAATTTTATATTGCATATTATAATATTGCTGGATTTGAGATAGGAGGAGGGGGATGATTTTATTATGCTAATAATCTATTTTATATATATTTGGTGAATAGTATAAAAACAAATGTGATATGATTTATTACCACATCCGTTATATTTACCTAATCTGTTAAGTATATATTAATTTTTAAAGCAAGGCAATCTGCAGTCATAAATATCAGTTATGTATTAGAAAGTGCAATAAGAAAACCGAATATTATTCGAACCGAACTATCATATACGACATCAGTGCATTATTTTTGCAGATGATTTAGTGCGAATAACTAGAAGTAAACGAGAATTACAAGACATTTTATTGCGATTTCAAGCAACAGTACTAGATATGGGATTAAGAATTATTGGAAGTAAAACTAAATATATGATATAAACGAAAACATAATTTTCTAAAAATAATAAATTACAAAAACTTACATACCTTACATACCTAGATGCAGAATTTACTAAAAAACTTAAAATACATTAATAAATAAGGGGAATATATTGAAAGGAAACAAATGTATATATGAACTCAGTAAATTTATTAATTAATTAATTAATATTGATGTCAGATAAAAACGAACAGTTACCAGAGTTGTACAAACAAATGTAATAGCGAACATAAATAGACTAGAAATAGAGGCTGAGATGGTTGACATTGAACAAAGATGAACGGCAATAGGATACCCAAATATCTTTTATAAAGTCAAATAGGAGGAACAATAAGACGAGGGGGGTTTAGATTGAAATTGATGGATGAGCAGTTGAACGATTTGGCATGTTTAAATATTGCCAACTGGAAGAAAAAAAAAGAGGGATAGGAACGAATGACGAAAAATAATCATCCAATTCATGGACCTGTTGACTAGTTAACAGTGCCGAGACATCACACATTTATACATATGATTTTTTTTAATGGTATTTAATAGAGTAGATATTTTACAGCTGTTTGGGTGTAAACTTTAATGAAATCAAAGAAACAAAATGATTGCGATTACCGGGAAATACTTTTGACTAAAGACTAATTGTGTGCAAAGCAGCAAGAGTTGAACATTTGAGTGATATAATCATAAACATAAATGGTAATTTTACTATACGTTATTGGAATATAAACGAAATAGTTATTTATGTTATGTAACCGAATTAACTGCCTCATAAGGGTGCGGCCACAACTTTTATTAATGAATTATTCTCAGGATCGGTGCAATATTTCAAATCGAAATTCGCCGAATCTATTACAGATAATTTGAAAGGGGTGGGCGGCAGGGCTTCCAACACCTACTACGATGATAAAGATAATTATGGCAAAACTGTTTTGATGGGCGGCCGTATACATCTATATATGTATAATTTGGTACGTGTTATATTATATATTATAAAGGGGGTAAAGGAAAGTACTTTCGTAAATTTAACCAATAATTGTTCACTTTAATCATTTTATAGCAAAAAAATACAAGGGTCAAAAATCTAAGCGTTTCAGAGAAATAAATTGCAAAGTTAACTAAAACTATCATAACTTTGAGTACGAGATTCTAGTAGTACCTACAGGTATCGAATAGCATCTTGGAAGTGCGTGATTTTTTTTGCAGCAACTGGGATGACTCTGCCGAGGATGACTGTTAATCGACATATACTTGTAATGAGAATATGTGCTTCTTCACTATGCTAGTTCCACAAGTGTTCATTCATTCCTGTTTTTTTTTTCATTTCTTCTATCCAATTAGTTAGTTAGAGTTAATTTCTTCTATCCAATTCTCCCTTGGCCTTCCCTTTCTTCGTTTCTTGTTAGGGTACGAAGTCAAAGTCTATTTCAGAAGTCTTTAAATACTTCTTACCTCTATGTTTTTCGAATGTGATCTATTATATCCAGTTTGCCTTCCATTAATTCCCTTATCTTCCCAATTTCCACTATGTCTCTATTTGATCTTCCTACATTCCTCTCAAATTAATTTCTGTGACTTTTAGCAATATTTCCTACTTCCATTTTATTGACTAAACTTAAATATTAACGTTAAACTGTTTTTGATAATGGGGCTGTATATTTTTCGTTTAGTAATCGTATGAAGTCTAATTCTAAAGCACACTATTAAGGAATGAAATGCTTCCAACTTCTATATGCTCATTTCTAAAAACTTGTATTCTTTAGTGCGTAAAATATGTTGTCATAACTCGAGAATAAGGTTTTATTGTGTAGCTCCTGCACATATATTCTGTTTTATTGATATTTTTTGTAATTGCCATTAATCATACTTTTTTTATATATTTCCATCTCATGTACTCTATATTATTTCAATCCTAAATTATTTGATTTCGTTAAAAAAACACTCAAAATATGTCGAATTTGAAACTTTTTTAGAATATTACTCATCTGACATATCAAAATGGAACGTCATTTATATGTATATATGTCTATAACACTAATGATATATTCTAGTAAGATGGTTTCTTTTCTGTAATTTCAGTTTTCACTTTCCAGTCGCGCTGTTTATGACTAAGACTAGAAACTTATTGATCAGCCTAAGTAAAAACGAAAATGTTTCCAAATAAAATATTAAAATTTGAAGACTAAAACGAGAATTTAAAAATTTTATCGTTATTGTGATGGAGTTCAGTGCAATGGTATAATCAGAGAAATGAATTAAATTACCTACATTACATAATTACATTACCAAAATATTGTAACATATTTATGTTCTTCTTATTATATACGATTTTTATTCAAAGCATATACTATATATTTTTTAGTGCGTTCTAACTTTAAATTCAAATAAAGGAACATCCAAATTAGATGCATTTCCGACCACTTTTTCAAGCAATTGGGGTCTGTGTCCACAATTGTCCGAATTATATTGTCTTTCAAGGCGACTCCTATCGGAAGTTCGGACTCGCTAAAAAAATGACCCTTTACTATGCTCAAACAATAAGGGACGTGTAAAAAATCACACGCTTTACGTATCAATAGAACAATTTGTTTTTAAGTTGGTATGACTATTCTTGGCATCTATAGAAATTTTTACAATCTTAATTGTTAAAAAATAATTCAGCTATTTTAAAATGGATAAATTTACGAGAAAGGATATTAATTTTAATAATATTTATTAAAGATATATTTTTTATGCGGATACATTAAAAATCTTGAGAAAGCATTACGATGATGAAGCTGTCAAAAAAGTGGTTTACAAGTGGTTCAAGGACTTTACTGACGGTAGAGAAGCAGTTGAAGATGAAGCTTATTCAGGAAGATCTTCTACGTCAACCAATGAAGAAAACATTATCAATATGAAGGATCTTGTATTAAGTAATCGCCTATTAAATATTAGGGATATTGTAGATATTAACGTCCATCTTTGTGGAAAAAAAATTTATGGAGTTTACATCACACCGTAATAATTATTCATTAATTTTTGTTAAAAATCAAATAAAGCCATACAAACACCATATTCAACAGATATGACCCCTTTTGACTTTTCCCGTTCCCAGATTTGTCCACGCTGAAGGAGATACTGGAAGTCAAGGATGAATAAATAAATTCTTTATGTTTTAATAAAAAGATTACAATACTTTTTCATCATAGTAGTATTTCATATATGCAAATACCAAAATGAAAAAAATCACTACTCTTTCTTAGGTACTACACATAGGTCTACAGGCCTCTAAGGCCTTTGGCTTGGTTTACAATCTGCCGCCAAAACACTCTATTCCCTTCTTTTCCACTGTCACACTCATGCTGGCCAAATCCTCCATCTCCTGTAACCTCAAACCTTTCTACTTGGTCTTCCCCTCTTCATTCTTCGTTCACCTCTCCCCCTGCCTTCAACCTGCTTTGTTAGTCTGCTTCCTGGTAGCCTTTCTATATATCCTAGCCAGGCTATTCGCCGTGCTCTGATGATCTGCGTTAATTTATTTAACCATTCCATGTTATAAACATTTAAAAAAAAGGATTTATTTTATTCTCTATCAGAACAACTCAAAAGTTGGTTAACATTTTTTCATATTATTTGTTATTAATTTAATTCTAGATTATCGGTAAAATTTGCTCTTTCTATTTTAATTATACATTATTTTCTAGCATTACCTTTATTATTTTTTTTTTCTGTGTCCTGTAAAGAAAAAATATTAACGAATTTATGTACTGTTCCTCCGATATACCCTTAAGAAAAAAATTAAGAATTTTTAACCGCCATATCTAGTATAATATTATTTGTGTTAGAGCAGTAGGTGTGCCTTTACCATACACCTCCTCTAACTAATGCTTAATATATTCGATGAATTTCGGGTTGAAATAGTATACTGATCCAGGCTGAAATTCATTAGTAAAAGTTGGGGTCGCACCTCCAGGAGCTAATTGGTTTACGTAACATATGCATATGTATATAACTATCTCAGTTATGATAAGTCGAGTTGAGACTTCCGAGATAATTAACGAAATTGTTGTCGCATTTGCATTCGCCTAGGGCTTCTTAATAAACCTATTGATTATTTGCAAGATGTCCATCCTGTTATGAAAGATAATTAAAATATGATAAATAGCTGGTTTTGGTTTTAGTGATTTTTATCTTATCAATTAATTGGTAAATATTCTTTAAGTCTAGAAAATTATTCCTCTAGATTATTTCTATTTGTGTATTTTGTCGAGGGTCCAGGTTATCAGCAGATTTTGTTCGTCCCCAATTTATTGGTCAAAATCTGATGAATGGTTGTGTGAGCAAATTCAATTATTTCACTATCATTCTGACTGTCAATCGACGATCAGAAAGCAAAAGATTCCGGTTTATGTGGACAATTTTTCGATTTTTGCCGCAAAGTTCATCTTCAATCGAGTTTCGACTTTCTGAGAATGCCTTAAACTATCTGATAACCTATGCCCTTGATAAAAAATTGTTTTCACCGCACTGTGCCCAAATCTGAAAGAAAAGTTGATAACGCATCGTTGCTCGAAATCGTTATAACTCAATAAATAAGAAAATATTAATATCTAAAAATTTGCACTATATTTAAATGTATAACAATTGTTCCAACACACCAACAGTAAGAAAAGTAATTACAACCTAAGGTGTCCATCCACCTAATAATACCATAAAACATGATAGTGGAAAAATAATAACTCATTTTCAGAACGCGCTAGTGACTCTCGAGAGTTCAAACTCGTACGTAAGACGCATCAGAGATTGATATTAAAAAAAATCAACATAGTCACCTTGCAATTCAATACATTTAAACCAACAGTGTTGCAATTTATTAGTACTATACAAGTGTTGTGCATTATTAGAATAAAACGTAATTGAATAACGAATAATGTTTTATTATTCGTTATTTGTCCACATTACCTTATTCGTTATTTGAATCATTTGTTATTATTTTTCTACTTTAATTATTCATAATTGTTATTCGAAACTTATTTAAAATATATTTTTTTCAAAATCATTGAAATTTTGCACTATTTATGGATAAAGATGATCAATATTTCCTAATACTACTTAGAAAATTAGCCTACTAGCTACCAACAAAAATTGAAACCAAAAATTTTATTATTTTTATATAAACGTATTATTTGATTTTTTTTATATAAAAAGTTCCAGTTTAGTTTTAGGTTTGTTTATTTTTTCGTTAATATCAAAATACTTTAATCTTTTTTTAGATAACTCTTCTTAGATAACTTTATGGTTCACGATTTTTCAGTAGGTACGGTTGTCATTTAAATAGAACATAGTTTAATTTTTAAATGAGATTAAATCGTCTCCTGATTATGATAACATGGTTTGCAAATTGTGCCGCGAGAAGTTTAAAAAGATACTTTGATGTTTAGTTCTATATCTCTTCGAGTTTAATCTCGGGTTTCACAGCGAAGGTTTCTACAAAAGAATTGATTTAATTTATATGGGTTTAACTGCTTATTTAATTAATCTATGAATCAGGTTATTTATATATTTTTATAACGTTCGAAATTTTATTCAAAATTTCATAATTTATTTTTCAATTTCGATCTAAAAAATTATTCGAAAGAGAAAATTCTAATAAAATCAGATCGAATAAAAAATAAATTATTCTATTCACTTCATTTCAAATAATGAATGAAAAATTAATTCGTTATTCACAAATATCAAATAAATTTCATTTATTGGAAATACCTTTACTATACCCCCTGTATAATGCGATTTTCCCGATTCTATAGAATGTGGGGTTGAGTCAGATTTAACTTATCATTTGAATTGAATCTTTTTTCTCTGAGTCATTTCTTCGGATTTGAGAAGATTAAGTAATCTCTGGGAACCGGCGAATTCGGCGAATACGGTTTATATAAAAGCACTTCGAATCATAATTCATTGAGTTTTGCAGCAACAATTTCAGACATGTGCTTAAGTGTATTATTCTGGTAAAATAACAGATGTGGACGTTTAACCTGAATAGCCTTTGAGTACTACATCATGAGATTCCCCGGAAACCATTGGATGGAGCTTTTAACTATTCCTATAAATGGAGCTGTTTTCGCTTTATTTGGCACACTTTCATCTATTCTCATTCACTATTTGGACTTCTGCTTCGTCTCTGACCTCTAAAAGTGAACCAGTGTTTCATTTAGTGTTATTAAAAATGGAATAAACTCAGCAAAATTACTTTTAAATAAATCCAAGCACTTTTGAGAAGCTTTAATAATATATTATAATATTCGTTTCAGCAATAATATAATATTTAAATAAGTGTAATATCGAATGCGTTCTCAGACGATTGTTAACAGGCACAGCCATCGAACAACAACTAGCACCCATCGAACGGAAACCTGTTTAATGTCCAAAACAGTATGTAAACAGTCACACACGTCTGTCGATATTTTTATGACGTACCTTCGGTCGATTATCATTTAATTCGACATTGTAAAAATTTGTAACAATGCTATCGATTTAAGGTTTTTGTTTGTCTATCAATGTTAAACACATTAAAACAAAGTACTCTATAACAGCTTGAACTTCATTTTTTTAATTTTTGAATGGTGTCAAACTTATTTGCTTTACTCGATCGCCACAAACTTGTTACTAACACACGCATTTGAAACTTCTCCATCCATGTAACGCCTTCTCATGCCGTTTAACTAATCGTATTTGAAAAATATCAGAATCATTTAGTCATAATTACGCCATCTCTGTGTCAGGCCGAGAACTTTATCAACAAGTTTCATGTAAAGTTTCTTATAATTTCACAAACAAACGAGTTAGCTTAAGAATATATCGGAGGTGCGATCGGAGGCAAAAGTACTGAAAATGCATATTATAACCATGGAAAATTGGTTCGAAACAGTATAAGTTGCATAATCTGAAAGTTTGGCACGCTTAATGGCTTTCTTGTGTATATTTGTAACGTGTTTAACTTATTATGTTAGTGAATCTCCATAAGTTCACGAATAAAATTTCGATAATTTTAAATTGAAATAACTTTTGAACGAATTAGTCAATCGATTTAAGTTCAGAGTGGTTTAAAGATTGAGCAAATAATATTCTGTCAAATTTTTCAACGTTTTGTAGCATTTTTATATACCTCCTATACATCCTTAAAGTTTAAAGTATTTATCATTAATAATTTTTCAAAAATATAAATTTACATAATATTTAGAGGTTTTAATTGATATTTAATTAAATTATTATTATTTATTATTAGGGTATTATTAAATATTCCATGTTCGTAATTGTAAAAATTCCATATTTTTACCGAAAAGTTAAAATCAAGGCATATTCACTACAAAAAGTTAGTTTTCTCCATATTATTTATTATTAATTTAATTTTAGATTATAGATGAAATTTGCTGTTTCTTTTTTAATAATTATACGAGGGTTGTCCGTAAAATAAGGTCTCCAATTTTTTTCACGAAGATAATCACATTTATTTGAAATGAATTATACATCGTTGGAAAGCCTGGACTTCTACTATTTTCCTACATAGCCCCCAATGCGATCGATGATTTTTTTTTATGTGGTGTAGCATTTTTCGTATATCCGTATCATAGAACTCTCCCGCCGCGGTGCACGACCGCTTTTTTCAACTCCTCGTTGATCCTAAAATTCATTCCACCTAAGTATGACTTCAACGCAGCAAGGAGATGAAAATCACTTGGCGCTATATCCGGGCTGTAGGGGGGATGTGTGACGTTGTTCCATCGAAATTGGTTGATGAGTTCGGTTGTTACACGAGGGGCGTGGGGATGAGAGTTGTCCTGATGCAAACGAACTCCCTTCGCCAGCATGCCCCTTATTTTGTTTTGAATTGCACGTCAAAGGTTCTTCAAAGCCTAACATTAGTGATTAGCGTTTATTGTTGTCTCTGTAGACATGCACTCGCACAACAATATTCCATTCCTATCCCAAAATGCAGTTACTTTGTCGGCAAACAATGCTTGTTTAAACTACTACTGACGGGACTGTTCTTTTGTCTCTGGTATTGTATAATGTACTCAGGTTTCGTCACCAGTGACAATTGAATCCAAGATTACCTCGCCTTTTTTTGCGTAGCAATCAAGGAATGCGCGGGTCGCTTCAACTCGTTGCCGTTGGTGATCTTCGGTGAGCATTCTGGCGGCCCACCCTGCACACACCTTGTGATAATGCATATGTTCTGTCAAAATGTTGTCAATAGTAGCCTTACTGATATCAGAGATTAATTCGCATACCACCCGAATCGTCATCCGTCGATCTTCAAGCATTACTCTCTCTCTGCAATTTTGCAATCGTTTCGTCTGAAACAGATGGCCGTCCGACACGCTGTTCATCATAGATAACTATACGTCTATTTTTAAATTATCCGCAACATTTTCGCACGTTTCTGATGTCCATATATTTGACCATACACATTATTGATGATGAATTTCTATAGGCATAGTGCCCCTGGCAAACAAAAAAAAAAACAAATCACAGAATGTAACTCTCATCGGGCGGTAGGGGCGAGTAGAAGCTCCATCGCGAACGGCTGCCAAATAAAAACTGAGCGTCGAAGACAGCTCGGAGTGGTAGGGGTTTGTAGGCGGAAAACCAAGCTACACGCCAGTGCTGCCGGATCTTGCGTTAAAGCGTTCCTCGCAACTTCAACGCATTGGAGACCTTACTTTACGGACAACCTTCGTACATTATTTTCTAGCACTATCAGTATTTTTCTCTCCGATTGTACCTCCAATACATCCTTATGAAAAAATTAACAATTATTAACCGAGACACCTGGTAAATTACTCCTTGTGTCAGCACAGTAGGTGTGCCTTTACCATCCATCATCTCTAACTAATTCTTAATATATTCGGTGAATTTCGGTTTGAAATAGTATACTGATCCAGGGTAAAATTCATTTGTAAAAGTCGATTTCGCATCTCTGGCAGCTAATTGGTTTACGTAACATATGCATATGTATATAACTATCTCAGTTATGATAAGTCTAGTTGAGACTTCCGAGATAATGAACGAAATTGTTGTCGCATTCGCATTCCCTAGGACCTCTTAATAAACATTGCGATTATATGCAAAATTTTCAACTTGTTGCCAGAGGCAATTAAAATATGTTAATAGCTAGTTTCTATTTTAGTGATTTTTAACTTATCGATTAGTTCGTAAATATTTTTTAAGTATACTTAATTATTCTTTTAGATTGTTCCTAAATTGTGTATTAATTAGAGACAGATATTATTATAAGCAGGGCTATGGAAACAGTATTTTGGCAAAGATCATCAGCAATCGAGTCTCGGCTTTCTGATAATGCCTTAAACTATCAGTGCCCTTGACAAAAGAGTTTTTGTCAGGGGCAAAATTTCAGCGGGGCTATGTCCACTGAAATTTTGCAAAATTTTTTGTCGCACTGTGGCCAAGTCTGAAACAAAAGTTGTTAGTGCATCGTATGTAACACTTGAGATTAAAAAAAAATTAACGTAGTTACCTTGTAATTCAATACATTTAAACCAACGATGGTGCAACTTAATAATACTATACCCCCAGTATAATGCGATTTTCGCGATTCTGTAAAATGTGCGGTTGTCTCAGATTTCATCTTATCATTTGAATTGAATCTTCATTTAGTGAGTCATTTTTTCAGATTTAAGAAGATTAAGTAATCTCTGGGAACCAAATTCGGAAAATACGATGTATGTGGAAGCACTTCGAAGCATAAGTGACGGAGTTCTGCAACAAAACTGTATTATTGTGGTAAAATAACCCATTACGAAAAACAATGGATGGAGCTTTTGACTTTTTCTATAGACGGAGCTGTTTTCGCTTTATCTGGTACACTTTAATCTGTTACTACCTACTGTTTGGACTCCTTCTTCGTCTCTGGCATCTAAAAGTGAATTCATATTTCATTTAGTGTTATAAAAAATGGAATAAACTCAACAAAATTACGTTTAAATAAATCCAAACACTTTTGAGAAGCGTCAATATTTATTTATATATATATATATATATATATATATATATATATATATATATATATATATATATATATTTATATATATATATATATATATATATATATATATATATATATATATATATATATATATATATATATATATATATATATATATCATCATCATAATCATCATCAGCCCGTATCGATCCACTGCAGGATGAAGGCCTCTTCAGCATGCTTCCAACCTTCACGGTCCTGGGCTTTCCTCTGCCACTCGGGTCCAATATACTTAACGATGTCATCAGTCCATCGTGCTTTCGGTCTTCTTCGCGGACGTTTGCGATCAAGCGGTATCCACTCCAGGATTGCCTTGGTCCATCTGTCGTCCCATCGCCTCGCTATATGGCCTGCCCATCTCCATTTCAACTGTTTTACTCTTCCAATGATGTCACAGACTTTTGTTTGTTCCCTGATCCATGCGCAGGACTTTCTGTCTCGTCTTGTAATGCCAAGCATACATCTTGGGGAATGATCTGAGGGGAATGGAGAAATATATATATATATATATATATATATATATATATATATATATATATATATATATATATATATATATATATTACACTTATTTAAATATTCACAAAAATCACACACAGTCTGTCGATAGTTTTACGTCGGCAAGCTGGCGTACCTTTGGTGAGTGGTCATTTAATTGATCGGTCAATGTGACAATGCTGTCGGTATAGGGTTTTGTTTGTCGGTCTAGGTTAAACTCATTGAAACAAACTACTCTATAACAGCTCTAAATTTTTTCATTTTTGAAAGGTGTCAAAACTTATTTGCTTTACTGGATCGCCGTAAACAAGTAAGGAAATTCTAGCATTTGAAACTTTACGCTTCTCACGCCATCTAACGAATCATACTTGAAATATATCAGAATTATTTTGTTATAATTTTGTGATAATTGCACCATCTCTGTGTTAGGCCGATAACTTTACCAACGACCCTCATATAATGTTTCTTATAATTTCAGAAGCCGAGGAATTAGCTTAAGGAGGTATCGGAGATACAATCGGAGGCAAAAGTATTGAAAATTAATATTAATAAAACTATGCAAAATTGGTTCCTTACAGTTTAAGTTGCATAATCTGAAAGTTTAATACGCTTGACAGATTTTTTTTGTATATTTGTAACGTGTTTAATTTATTATGTTAGTGAATCTCTATAAGATCACATATAAAATTATGCTAATTTTAAATTGCAAAAACTTTTGAACAGCTTAGTCAATCGATTTGAAATTTTCAAATTGGTTTAAAGAATATTCTATCAAATGTATAAACGTTTTGTAGCATTTTGATATACCTCCCATACATCCTTAAAGTTAAAAATATTTATCATTAATAATTACCAAAAATAAATAATATTTAGGGGTTTTAATTAATATTTAAGTATTATTGAAAATTCCATGTCCGTATATCTAAAGATTTAAATCAGTAATGTTTTTACCGAAAAGCTAAAATCAAGGCATATTATTTACCAAAAGTTAGTAATTTTTTTTCATATTATCTGTTATTATTAATTTAATTCTAGATTATAGCTGAAAGTTGCTCTTTTCTTTTTAATTATACATTACGTTCTAACAATATCTTTATTAATTTACCTTTTCTGTATTCTGTTAAACAAACATTTTCACGAATTTATGATTTTCAGTATTTTTGCCTCCGATTGTACTTCCGATACATCTTTAATATTACTTCCTTTGAAAAGTCCGAAAGTTTTACATTAATTCTGTAAATCTTCCCACCTTGTTAATGTAATTTTAAAATAATTCATTTTACTGAGGCGGACGTTTCTTATTTAATATTTCATATATTTTTTGGAAAGTTCTGGTTTAAGTCATTAGGGATAACTAAATAATTAAGTAGCGGTGGCTTCTTTTTACATTTCCTTTTTCCGAATCAAAATAGCTTTAATGAAATTGATAGACCCAGTATTTGTGATTTATGCCAGAGATTGCTATTTTGTTTCACGAATTTAGTAGGTATTGGACTAAAGTTTAAATATACAGTGCAGTATCCTAATGTACCATTAGCTCTACGACCTGCCAAAGACAGTGGACACAGTGTCAACCCGTGGAACATAGTGATGGTTTTGGAACTCCCTGTTCCAAAACCATCAGAATCTTGAACTCTGAATGAAGAAGAACCTACATCCGTGGTGATTATACGAAATTTCTACAGAATATCGGAATGCATCTGTAATCTGATTATTCAAGATATTGAAAAGAACCGCATCTGATTTCACTTCCCGAACTTAATAATTTAGCTCGAGATTATAAATTATTAAAATTTCAGTAAGAACATCTAACATCCAGATTATAAGGATGGAGTCTCGTTTAAGGTGACGTACATTTTACGTTCCCCAATATCTCCCTGTAATGTAAAAGAGATATCAAAGTAAACAGAGCCCTAGTTTACTCATTGATTATTGCTGGATATTAATAAGGAAATCCCCAAAACAAAAATACCATCGTAACTCATCAAAAAGAACATTCTAAACTGAGAATATGATTAATAACAATACATCTATCCCTATAATGAGTTACAATGCAAACATATTTTATAGCAAAATAAATTGTGGGTGATCTGGTGAAAATCTGAGATCATTTTCTGTTATTATAATAAGATAATGTTATTATAATAAGATAATGTTATTATAATAAGATAATGTTATTATAATAAGATAATGTGACATCTTTTGAAAAATTATATAGTGAGTTTGTGGAGAATATTAAAATTAGTCAACAAAACAAAGGAAATGTTTTCCCGTGCTCCACGTAAAATTTAATTTGAATCGGTTCGATATACATGAGACGCCAGCAAAAGGATGGGTAGATACATCAAGAAAATGCCAAACTAAAGCCCCAGTAAGCAAGTGAAAAATAATTACAATTTTACATGCTGGTTCCGAGGATGGATGGGTTCCAAATTGTTTACGGTTTTCCTCCAAAAATATTAAACATTCATCTTTGAACTGCCATGACGACACCACAGGAGAACTTTTTGAAGATTGGTTTATAAATAGCCTTTTACCCAATGTGCCTAAGGAAACGTAATTGTAATGGACAATGCTAGTTATCATAACCGCCAAAAAAATAAAGTTCCTAATGCAAATAACACTAAATTGGAAATTCGGAACTATATGTTCAAAAAGGATATACACTTGAAAAATACATATACAAAATTTGATCTTCTAGAAATATTAGACATTTAATATTAAAAAGGAATATGGATGTAATACCATTGCTGCCGACATAGGACATACGGTTTTACGCCTTCTCCCGTATTACTTTATTTTTAATCCAATTAAGCATATGTGGCATCAGGTAAAATCCAATGTTAGAGCAGAAAATATTTATCCGACTCTAAGTGCAAGTACTGCACATTAATTAGGAAGGTTGTAGACAGTATTCACAAAGAATGTTGGATACATTCGATTAACCATATTATTAAAAGAGAAGATTCCTATGTATCATTTACTAATAATATAGAACCACTTATTATTAATGTAGATCAAAGTGACAGTGAGAGTGAAACCGAATTAAATGTATAATTAAATTTATTATTTTATAATTATAAATTTTAGTTATAATTTTTATTGTACATTAAATTAGATTTATTTATTCATTTATTTTGATTGTACTAATAAATTCAAAATACACAAACCAATAAATAATGTTTTAGTCATATATAATAATAATAATAATAATAATAATAATAATAATAATAATAATAATAATAATAATAATAATTCGTTATATCCGCCGAAGGCCTGATAAGTAAGAGATTTTCAAAGAACCTCGAGAGCCTCGGGATCTCGAGATCGATTGCCATAGTGGGACAGCGTGCCGTGCTCTTGCAGACATGTCACATTGTTCGTAAGATATTATGCTAGGGTGAGAGGAGCTGAATTGCTTTTTCATCTTGGCATTGGAATACCGGCCAGCATGAGCTGAGATTCTACAGTAAGGATGAGCAGAATAATAATAATAATTTAACAATATTATATTTTTCCATATATTATTCAGAATTTAAACCACTCCGGCTCTGTCGCCTTTGAAGGAACTAAGAATATTTTTATTGAAATTTATTGGGGCAATTAACATTTTGCCGAAAGGCAACGTAATATCTTGAACCGAACTATACTGTTACGAAACACCTGATGGCGTAACCTAACCTAACCCAACCATTCAGTTGCTTTCAAACGGTCAAATCGAGCCCGACTGATGACGGCTTAAAATCAGAAACCGGTCTCGAGAGACGCTAGTTAACCTACTAATTGCTAACCGTGAAAAAAAAATTATATTTTCATATTGAAAACTCCTGTACAAGAAACTAAAAAAATGTTTATAATTCAGTACACTATCACACGTACTATAAAATACGTACAGCATCAATTTTGTTGCTTTTATTTTTACCAAATTATATAACCAAGCATAAAACTAAAACAAATTATAGAGATATATGTAGATTTTTTCAGAAACATTTTAGCTTAATTCTGGTGCATTTTTGTTCCAAACGGATGTCACTTTGTTGTAAAAAACACCACATACATCTACAATATTTCGCTTTTATACAAGCTGCGTAGAGAAATTCAAAATAATTAACAAAATTGTCGCAGTGCTCGGATCCGTGTACAATCTCTTAATGAACATGCCGACGATTCATGAAGTCTGCATCTCGTTAATTTTGCGAATAGACAACCGGAAAGAATTGCGAAACTTTAACGTGAATATAGCGAAAATTTTTCACGTACCGTCAAGATAATTTGGGAGACGGGTTCAGTGCGATCGATAAAGTTAATAATTGACCTGTTGAAAGCACATTAAAGACGAGGGGTTGGAACGTCAATGGAACTATAACGAGGGTTCTTCGCGAGTCTGCCGTAGGTCGAGCAGTTTATCCAGCTAATTGACCGCATGCCTGGATGATTAAGGTTTCTGTTCTACAAGAAACATTTCGAGATTAAACATAAATGTATTTTTGATACGCTTATCATTACATCGAAACCTATATCTGACATTAGAACAGTTAGTTACTCATTGGAAAACCTTCCACTTCGATTTCTCGATTACTCGATTTTTAGATTAAAGAAATACTTCTTCAAATTTTCTGTTAAAATAAGTTTAATTTTTATTAATACATTATTTAATAACATCAATGTATCTTAAAAGTCACCTTACCAGAACTTGAATAGTACTATAAAATACAAAATCTAATTCAACGTTCCGTTCAATAGAGAACGGATTTCTGTTCGAGCTTTGGCAAGGTCACTGTTTATCAGAGTGTTTAGTCCCAGTCGTATACTTCAAAGTGTCGAATATATGTGAAGTGTGTGAATAATGTCTTAACTCAATAACATTACTACACTTTTTAGAATTGTATTTAAAATATCGCGCAGCCATCAAAAACTTTTTTTTATCTTACAACTTGTAACTGGAGCATATCTGAAATGTTTATACGTATAGTATTTTTGTTTTTCAAGTACAATTAAACAATATCGTTTACTTATGAATATCCAGGATTTCTTTTCAGTGCTGTTTCTAATTAAGTTCTTAGTTTTTCACCAACATCGGTAGGAACTGCTTTCAGTTTTTCTGTGCAGCGCAATGATTTGATATGTCAAGAATTGTGGTAGATCGATAAGAGACAGACAGGGGTCCAGACAGGGGGACAGACAGGGGTAAGATAAAGACACGCGTCCTTATTGTTAAACATTACTATCAAAATTGTGAAAGTTTGGTTGCTACGATTTATATGGTGCGTCCGATTTTCGGTAGAAATAATGTTCCAAATTTATCAACTGTGAAAAGAATAATCGAAAAATTCGAAAGTACTGGTTTAGTTATTGATGTGAAAAAATAATTCGACATTTCAACCGCCACTCTTCATCATATTCTCACTAGAGATTTACATTTCTCTGCTTACAAAGTTCAACTGACTCAACAATTTCAACGATTCTGTGTCGAGAATGCCGATTTTGTAGACAAAATCATCTTCAGCGATAAGCCCCATTTTCACCTCGATGACTTCGTTAATAGGCACAATTGCTACATTTGAGGCTCAGAAAATTCACGAATGATTCTTGAAAAACAATTGCATCCCTGACGTGTTACTGATTGGTATGCATTGTGGTCTGGAGGAGTCATTGGATCATTTTTCATTGAAATCGAGGCAGGTAATACATTAACGGTAAATAGCGAACGTTATCGTGACATGATAACCCAATTCTTTGTTCCTCAATTGGAAGGTATTGCTCTTGAAGGCATGTGGTTTCAGCACGACGGAAATGAAATAATTTATTCAACAATAATTCATGAAATATTCGGTCTGCACGAGTCTTTCCTAGTCGTATTCCTGGTCATATTCCTGGTCGAATTCCTGGTCTTCTCCTGGTCCGGTTTTGGTGACCACAATTGGCCGCCACGACCTTGCGACTTAACACCTATGGACTTTTTTTGTGACTTGAGAAATATGTTTTTACTTCAATAATTAAGTTATCAACTTTTGGGTAATATTCTCGAATCATTTCACATATTTTGTGCAAATCATGAGCCATATACGTAAGATGTCGCATATTTGTGAAATATTAGTTTAAGTTCTATCCAGCTTTTCGTATATATGCCCAATTATCCGTCACAACAAATATATGTTTTCTCGAATAGTGACTTTTTTTCTGGAAACAATGAAATAAGATTTTCATTTGCTGATCCTGAGATATCGTTTTATTATTAGTTTTGGGGAGAAATTTAATGATGATTAAATATGAACATTCTAAGTCAGAGAGACTTAAAGAAGCCATTATGATATTTACTACATATCTCCGCTTTATATCAGTTGTTTCATCGATGTGGAACCATATTTTTTTAGTTCAAATATTTCGCATAAATCCATATAAAATTCAGCTGTTGTCACATCAGGTTGTAGATATAAAAACTGAAAATTGTTACCTGATACTCATGGAAAAATGAAAACAAAACATACCTTAAGGTATTGATTGTCCCAGAATAGATGCCTTCCCTTTGAGAATGATTCACATATTGTTAAGCATGATAGTTTTTGCGGGAACGAATTCAGTATAGTTTACAATACACCCTTTTTGCTTTGAAATAAGTACTCAGAGTACACTATATAGGTATTAGCTACTCTAAATTCAGTTTCTTATGTGAAAACATTATTACAAAATCTGTTGCACCAGTTAACGCTACCGGTTAATTCATATTCACTTTAGCATTATCATTGTGTTAAATTCCTACTGTTACAATTTTCCATACAACATAAAAAAATCTAATGTTCTCACATATTAATTTAATGGGGAACAATAAAGTGGTCACTGATTAACAAAAACTGGTACTTACTTACAAATATGCGATTGCGATTGCTAAAAATGTGGAAAGGTAAAAATGCAATTTTTATTATTTTGTGGGATATTTTTCGTAACCAAGCAGTATTGCTGTGGTTCAGTTAAAAGTTCTTGCAGCACGTCGTTCTTGGCAATTATAGCAATTTGAAAAGGGACGAGCTATTATTATGAGAGAAACAAGAAAAAATTCGTGAAATAGCGAGACGGTTACACATTACTGCTTTTGTCATTATGAGAGCATTAACATGTTGGTTTGAGGATCACAGTTATGTGCGAGTACGAGGTTCTACTTACCCTAGAAATACCCAAGAACGTGTCCAAAGGCATCTCAGCCTTCTTGCTCTACGAAATCGACATAAAAATATCTGGAAAGAGCATGGTGTTTTTATTGCAGCTACAGATGAGCCTATAGCTATAAGGCTTCATGGGTATATATATCTTCAGGAATTATGGAATGGGAAATTAGATATTCGGAAAGCAGGTTACTCCTAGTAACCATCAAAGCAAGTCTATATGCAGCCCGTTATGTAATTGAAATAGTGCAGCCCGTTATGTAATTGAAATAGTGCAGCCCGTCGTTAGACGTATCCGCATGCTTATTTAAATCTCATCTTTCAATAAGATAACGGCAGAACGCATACTACGACAAACAGAGTAGTATTTAGAAGAGGGATTACTATGACAGCCAGTATTTTAAACGAATTTGAAGCACTATTTAAGGTGCATTGGACATCTTGCCTCAAAAAGGCATGAAGCATCTAATTTACTCCATGTCTCATTGAGTTACGTAGTGTTATAATGATCGAAATCAAGCTACTCATTATTAACTTTTTGTATCAAACAGAAGTGACATTTTCTGATTTTTTGTTCTTACATACTGCCGTTATAATGTACTCAAAAATTTTAAAATTAATCCCATAATATACATATTTCACTGTTGAATTTTTTAGTTATCTAGTATGTTATGCAAGATACCCAAAAAGTCTATCTATAGAAGAGATTTTAGCAGATTTTTGTTGACATATTACCAATTGTTTTCTAAAAATTGTTCCATTCATCCATCCGTCATCCATCATTAGCTTATTGAGAGCCTCCCTTAATAACTTCCACTGGGTTTCGTCCTGCGCCGCCTGCATCCAGTTTGTTTTGATGCGCTTTAGGTCATCAGTCTGTCTGATAGGGACGTCCTCTGGTTTTGGAAGACCTCCGATCTTGGCCTCAATTCGAGGATTCGTTTTGTCCACCTGTCATCAACCGCTCTCGCAACATGACCCACCCAGTTCCACTTCAACATTGCTATTCTTTCTAGGGCATCAATCACTTTTCTTCGTTTGCGTATTTCTGTGTTTAATATTCGATCTTTAAGAGAAACTCCCAGCATTATTCGTTCCATTGCTAGTAGTATCACCCGTATCTTTCTAATTGTCTGTTTTATCATTGTTGAAGTCTCTGCACCACATCATATGTGAGAATTTGGAGGACACAGTGGTCGAAAATATATATTTTCAAGCAATCTGCCAACTCTGACTTTAGCATTTTTAAAAAAAAATATCGATTTTAAAATATAACTTTCAAAAATCCTGAACAGTTACAACAGACGCCATAAATTCTTGACTTCTATCAGATGTTAAGGATGGTCAACTTAAAAAATAAATGGCTGAAAATGACGTAAAACGCGCGGATTTTTTAGACAAGTCACTTTACTTTTTGATCGTAATAGTAAATTATTACGGCTTCCCATAAAAACATTTTTACCATATTTATCTTTATCCGCCTGCCCTATTCAAATTATCCATAAGGCGAGGCTGTTAATTTCAACTGTGAAATATTCTATCGTTACGGACAGTAATATTCTATCGTACGGACATTAATATAAGTGGCAGTCATAACACACGTAACTCTTCCTAAGTTATAAGTAATTGTCTTAAGATTTTTGATATAGGTTATGAAATTATTGAAATATTAGTATCCGCATACAATCTTTATAAATATTTTTTTAAACAATGTTATAATGTAAATATAGTTTTCATACAATACCAATCAACTTAAAGTTACATAGGCTATGAAGTTCCGTATATTAACCTACCTATCTACTTTCATCAAATAGCAAATAGTATAATACACTCCATATACTTTGTTAAAATATAATAATATATTAATCAATTTTATTGAATATTCAATATGATTTTTTTTAAATAAAATATGACATTTTCAAGATCAAAGTCAAAACGTATTTTCGCAATTATTAAAAGTACAAAACTTTTAGAATTAAATTATATTTATATGCTAATTGGATATTAAAAAAAAACCTTTCAAGAATTTTAGAATTAAATTATATTTATATACTAATTGGATATTAAAAAAAAAACCTTTGAAAGTGCGTTTCATGTTATACAAGTAAAGATTTAAACGCGTTCTCATCAATATATTTTACCCTAATGATCTGTGTCGTCGCGGTAGGCATTGGAAACATTGCCGCCCATCCCTTTGAAAACATCGATCCAGACTATAACTCATTAGTAAAAGTTGGAACCGCACCTCCGAGAAACCGCTAATTGGCTTACGTTACATATGTAACCATTTTGCAGTTATCAGATATCGTATTGAGACTTATAGTTTATGAAATTGTTGCCGCCTTTGCTTCCATGTGCAATCTCTTAATAAACACGTCGATGATTTAAAAGGATTGTTTGATTAAATTAATACAAAACGAGAGAGAAACATAGTGGTTTGCCAAATTACTACAGTGTAACAATACTACTAGGGTCTCGACCTTCTACAACTTCCTTCACCATTCGGTTCTATTCCTGGCTTGTATTGTCCAATTTGGTTAACTTTGCTTTCGCGCGGCCTTTGTTGTACCATCCTTGACCGTAGTCTTTCTCTTCCTCTACTTTTTAAACCTCTAACCTGAACCGATGCAAACCTAATTGCAAGGTCAGTACGACAGGCAAAGAATACATATATAATCTTTGTAGATTCCGCAAAGCTTATCTGACTGAAGATTAATAAGGACAAAACCAGTTTCATGGTAAACACAAATAACCGAAGAGGACGAGACGTCGGACGGAATATAATCATTAATGACTATAACATTGAGGATGTAAAAGACGTAAGATATATTGAGTTGGGCAGGCAGTGTCATAACCTGTGGTATGATGAGATCAACTCTGCAATGAGTCTTTACAGCGTAACCTAGAGGTTCAAAAAGTAGAGGAAGAGAAAGACTACAGTCAAAATCAATCCAATCAACCCAAATCCCCCCCCCCCCCCCCTTGGCTACGCCCGTGCCCAGAAGTGTTCCTTTTATATCTTACAGGGTAAATTGACACAATGTACTGAACACAAGTGTCTATGAAGGACATTTATATTTATTTCAAACATTACGCTTAGAAGTTCTGACACTCTTATTGAAAAACTATGTATCTACTCGTTGTTGTACCCGTTAATTGTTAGATCTTTAATTGTAAAATATATTTCATGAGTTGTCACTGCTGCCCGGACAAATCTAAATAAAGAAAATAAATTATACATTATCTTTCCGTCATGTTCAGTTAAGGCTAAAATATCTTCTCTGTGGAAAACTAGAACTGTTTTGTGTGACACGTTAAATTATTGTTTCAGTTAAATATTATATACAATAAACTAAATTCAGAATTACGGAACAACAAACAAACTAATTTATCGCATCCGTATCTGTACAATCAATTTAATCAACAAAGCTGCGGTTCTCGCCATTCGCATTGCATTTATTTTCGTCGAATGAGGAAAAAAGAATCATCAGCCATCTGGAGGGGGGAGTAATTTGGGGGAATGGGGTTATCAGCGATAGGCTTAATAATTGACCTGTTGAAGGCGCATTAAAGATGAGGGTCTGATACGTCGAATGAAGTGTAACGAGGGTTGCTGACCAGCTTGCCAGAAGTTATACAATTTGTTCAACTAATGGATCGTCAGTTTGATATATGTGAAGTTAAGAATTTCCAAAGCTGATAGCGCTGGTCATTAAGTTCTCAGAATGTGTCTCTAACATAGATTAAAAATAAATACATGAAATATAAATATTTTCGATTATACAAGATTTTTTTTTCGGACGCATTATTATTCTGAATTACATACGAGGGTTGCTATTTATGTATCCGAAATTGATAACAATGGTGTTGCTAGGCGCCATCTGATATATACACCATAAAGTTTCACATTGTTGACTGTATACGTACTCAGAGCTTTTTGTCATACAGACGCTATTTGTGTTGTTTAGTGACTTGAAAATTTCATTTCAGTCAAAAAATGGAATTAACTGGTGAATTTTGTGTGATGATTTGCTACAATTTTTGACGTGGATTATCTCAACAGTGCATCGATCAACTCACTTCGATTTTTGGCGTTGAAGCCCCACCTAAAACCACTCTCAAAAAAGACACATGTGGATTCGTGCAAAGAAATGCTCAAAAAATACAATCGTCAAAAGCCGTGTATAACATCTACACAGGTGAAAAATCTTGGATATATGCATATGAGCCCGAAAGTAAACAGCAGTCGACTGTATGAGTCTTTTAAAATGAACCAAACCAAACCCCAAACAAAGTTGTTCGCGTAAGAAGTACTTCGAAGCAAATGGTTGCCTGCTTTTTTGGAATAAACAGGGATTTGGCTACAGTGCAACTAGAGCATCGTAGAACGGTCAATTCTGAATGGTACGCAACCATTTGTTTGCAAAAAGTCTTTGATGAAATAAGAACAAACAGCTTGCGATGATGAGCAGATGATGATGACGAAAAATGATGAATGGTCTTTGGGCGTATTCTGGTCGCTTTTCTTTTAATGTTCGGTTCAGTTGTTCATCATTAAGATCGCCAATAATCGTTTCATCGGATTTTAGGTTCGTAATACACAGCTCCCCTGCTATGCCACCAAATACACAGCAAAGCCTTCTTTTCATGTATATTGGGCACTGGTTGTGATGTTACTGGTTGACTTGGGTCTACCCATGATTATTTACACTTTGTGCTGTCAAAATAGATCCACTTTTCATCACCTGCCCTGCATCACAACTCGATGCAAAAAACCTTTTTTTTCTGTATGGCAAGAAAAATATTAAAAGTCGTTTTTTTGCTTTTTAATTACTGTAGATGTTCGAAAATGGTGGATTGGGCAACATTCAATGGTTCTGCCAATTGTTTCAACGTATGAGTTGAGCCCTTCATCCAATAATGTTTGCAAATCTGCATCTTCAAACTTTTTCGGCCGTCCTGGACGTTTCTTGTCTTATATCAAAATCACCACTTTTAAAGCGTTTAAATCATCGTTCATAAGTTTTTTGAGTTAGAGCATAGTCACCATAAGCTTCAACCAATAATCGATATTAATCGAGAATTTTCACGGTTGGTAGGCAATGCTGGTAAAACATTTCGGGTATCAATCCGTTTGTTCTGGGAAGAGTCACGACGTTGCATCAAAATATTATTTGGCATTTTCAAGTGTTGTTCGCTTGGAATGAAGAATCCAGTTACCAGTAACTCTATTCCGCTTCGGTATTATGATGAGTCTGTTTTAAAACGTCGGTATCGAGAGATGGTAGACGAACTTCTTCTATCTTTACAACTCATTTGTCCCTGCCGGAACTGTTTCAACTAGAGCTGAGCAGTTGCTGATTAATACGGCACTTTCCCCCTCTATTTCGCAAATCTCACGTGCGGTGTCAGTCATTTTGAAGCCCTTCTAACATAACATCTTAAAATGTCTCTAATATCACGAATTATTTTACTCATTTAATGTTTTTGTTAGAAACCGTCGATTGGATATTCCGCATTGGAATTACTTCTAGGATGATCGGAGATATAATCGGAGGCGAAAATACTGAAAATGAATATTAATAAAACTGTGCGAACAGTTTAAATTACATAATCTGAAAGTTTGGAATGCTTGACAGCTTTTCTTTGTATATTTGTAACGTGTTTAACTCATTATGTTAGTGAATCTCCATAAGAATACTTTTTAACGGCTTAGTCGGTCTTAGTTTTTAACGGATTGAGTAAAGTTTAGTTATTGAATTAAATTAGTTATTTTTTCTATATTGTTTGTTATATTAATTTAATTCTAGATTATAGGTGAAATTTGCTCTTTCTTTTTTAATTACACATTATTTTCTAGCATTATATTAATTAAATTTATTTTTTTATGTTCTGTAAAGTAAATATATTCACAAATTTATGATTTTCAGCACTTTTTCCTCCGATTTTACCTCTTATATATCCTTAATAATAAAGAAGGAATGTTTGATTGTTGGAGCAAAAAGTTGAAATCGGATTAAACTTCCGACGGATGAAATATAAACCTTTATCTTTACACAAAAAAAAACGAAACATTTTTTTAGTTAATAAGTTGCTAATTAACTCGTCAATTCCCATGCCAGAATGAAAAATATTGTTTTTTTTTGCGCTAATTAACGTGTTTACATATTAAAAATATGGAAAAAAATAAGAAAAAATTTCAGCCCTTATTTTTTTTTATAGAGGAGGTGTCACCCACTGGTGACACTGGGCGTAATTTATTCCTTGAACTTTATATGACAATAAAAAGAAAACAACTTATTTCCTTCTCTATAGTTTTATTATTGTGAAAATAATATGAATTTACTTATGTCAGGAATGTATGTATGTTTTATTTCTTACTTGTTGGAATTCGTACCGGCATTTGATGTGTAAACCTATATTACACTTATAACACATTTTTCTTGTGCGTTCATGACATAACCCGCAGCGGCGTTGTGAACAATCTTTCTCCATATGGTCAGCTGAACTGCCTCCTAGTCTAGTTTTAATTAAAACTCTCGATTTAAGAGGCACTCCACAATTGGTGTCTTTAGATGGGGTTTCCCGTATCTTTGTAAATAGGATATTACGACAGCCCTGCAAAACTCGCAGTAGGTCCAGTTACTATCACACTTTCTTTTGATTAGCCAAGAATTTTGGCAAGATGCATCCAACTCGAAAGCAAAAAGTGGAAACCACCATTTTTTTTCCTCGTAAACCTATCCTCATAGAATCGATATTATCATCGAAGCGGTCTACGCCACCCATGTACTTGTACATTTTTATAAATGACAGGCAGTCAACTTGTATTTTGGTCCTTTTTTTTATTACACTAATCTGATCGACTTTTGTCATTGGTGACAATCTGTGACAAATGGAGGTCACATTGACGACACTGATATCATGCCACTTAGCTGCAATTATTGCTTGTGAGGCTTTGTAAAGCAGCTCACCCCTAGGTTTCTTTTTCATCTCTTTATTATTCATAAGGTTACAGTTTTCCAGGCGGTTTTCACTGATAGTTCCGGTTCCTCAATATTGTTCTTGTGTAAATATTTCAGCAAAAGCAAACCAATGAAAAAATTGTTAAAATACAGGTTGTATGGACCAAGATTCTTTGGTAACCTGGAGTGTAGCTTTAAAATGACAGCGGCACCTAAACCATAATCAGATTGTTGCTTTAGAGTCGGACCAGTTGCACCTTGATACAATTCGCAGTTGACGAGGTACCCATGCCGTGCAGCCGCTGTAACCAAATCTGATTGTAACCAAATCTGATGCGCTTCCCGTGGATATGTGGCTTTGGACTATGTCTCCCAAAATACGGTACAATGGTTTCGTCAATTGAAATATGTGATGTTCCTACTTTTTAGAAATTGGCGGTAAAATTTTGAATGAGCACATAAAAGTATCTACGAACCTTAGCAAATTTTATTTCATTTTGCACTACTACCGCATAAATGTAAATACGGTTGTATTTCAAAGATTCGATTCCGCCTCATGCTAGAAGATACAAGTTCATTATGAGCATCGCCTGTTTTTCCCATAACATCCTCATATATTTGAGTGTCAAATATCCGGTCAGCAATAATATTATAATATACTCCCTAATTTCTTCAGGTGTAAGATTCAAGGTTTGATTTCTCTGTAGGGCATAGGAATTGCTCATATCTGATATAAATTTTACTATATCTTCAGTTCCTCTTCCAAGGTGCCTAGAATATCTCCCTCACGATCCCCTTTCCCACAAGAAGAAAAAGAGATGTATTTTGTTTTTCTTTTTTTTTTTTTAGAGCTGGTTCTTGAATTTTATGCTGTTCTTCTTCTATTTGCTCTTTTCTATTATCTTCTTCATTGTTTGTATTAGTAGGTCTAACGTGCACTTCTACTTCTGAATGTAACATTCTACTATGAAGGTAAAGGAAATTGGCCTCATTTTCTCTTCGTCAGTGACGTCACCATCCTCAGAAGGAAATAAGTTGATGTTACCATCTAAGTCATCGTTAGCTTCTAATGACGACTAACTAAAAACGAAACTATCGCTTCTAAAAACGAAACTATCAGCTCAAATAGCAAACTATAGATGGCGTATATATGCAGTTATAATAATACCCAGTGTCACTTGCAGGTGACACGTGCTATTTAGATCGCTATTTTGAATATAAAAACAATTATTTTTTCAATAAAATTAATTACATTACACGTTTGATTATGGAACAACAATTTATAATAACTATTACAGTACTTACCCTTTTGGCATTTTCACAACAATCTAAAGTTAATAAAACACTCCCTTGCAACGAAATGAAGAAACCGTTTGAAACAAATGAATTATTTTGACAGATGACATATGGGTCAGTGTTGCCAAAATAAAATTATAAATACTACTACATGTTGACTTTTTAGTAGTAGTATATTTTTTAATTTAAATATATTATTTAATATGTTAAATGAATTCGGATTAAATGAATCTCGGTCACCTAGAGGTGACACTGAGAACTGACGTGTTAAAGTATCGTCCAAATATGACATCTAGATGTCAGCATTGTCCAACATTATTTATGCCATTTAATATAAGCCATTTTGTTTAAGCAGATGGTACCTACGAAAAATTTTACGATAGAATGGTATATTTTGTACCATTGCAATAATAAATTTAGCTTATTCAAAGTTAAGTATAAAAATTGTATGTGAAAAACTTTCGTCACATAATTCGCTAATGCAAAAATTCGAATAAACTGGGAGTGTTATTGAAAAATCAAAACGTAGAAAATCAAAATTTGTACGCACTATTTTTTAAATTTGTACGCGATCGTCAGGTGGGTTAGTCACTTGCTCAGCAATCGAGGAGCTCCGGGTTCAAATCCTGGTTTGGTTATGGATGTTTGTATGTGTAGATTAGTTTATATATATATATATATATATATATATATATATATATATATATATATATATATATATATATATATATATATATATATATTGAGGGTCTCACCCCCAAGGGGCACACACGACAAGGGAGAACTCATCATCATGATCATCAACTCTAAAAATATCCAATTAGGTCATAGAATGCTATATATTCTGTTTGCTAATAAAAAAAATTAAGACAGATAAAATAATAACATTACATTAGATATTGAAAGTGCTGAAAATTAACTAAGAACATTAATATCGTTCTAAAAAATTGTTTTCATCTTAAGATTTTTTTTTACGAAGGATAAAAATATATGAAAGAATTTAACTTGTCACCTTCAGAAAACCATTTTGTTAAATTAGGCGAAAACATTCACACAAGTGTAGCTCAACCGCAGTTCAATTACCTATTATTTGTGGTTGCGACACAAGCGTTAAACTTTCTGAATTTTCGGCTATATTCTCTCTGTTCAAATTCTCATCTTCCCCAGTTTTATTGCGAGAAATATGGCTCTGCGGCGATAAAATGGATAAAAGATGTTTATGGTTATAGGAAACTGGTATGTAATAGATTTTTTTTTTGACAACAGACCCTAACATTGGCGCTTTTTTATGCCACTTATATAATGGAGTCGGACGAATTCATCGTCCCATGAATAATTTATCCATATTTTTTGTTTACTTCTTTCGTTTTTTGCCTAATATCAAATTGTATATTATTGTATTATCATATACATTCTTGAAATGTTTTAAGTGGGAAAATCGAATAATGGCAACAATGGTAAATTCAATTATTAATAATTATTTTATTGTTTATGCTGATAAAACTTAATGAGTTTTAAAATTAATCCCAATAATACTATTGAAAACTTCTAGTAAATTAAATTAGTTATAATTATTAGATTGTTTATGTTGAACGAAAAACATTTTTGAGGCATGTGAGAAATATAGACAAAGCGTAATAAGTATTAAAATTAATCCGAACAATATCATTGTAATTTAAGATTTTAAGTTGCTATATAAGAAAGGCACCATGTGAGTCTCCTTTGGGACTGCGGTTACAAAAACTCTCATAACAATAAGAGTCCAATTACAGACGATCACCTGTCTATGTAAAAAGCATATTAGTATGATTTTGCTCTTTAATATGCTGAATCCGGCCTTTTTTTGACCGTGGTGAGGTCAGAGTGTTCTACTTCTAGCTCTAACGCTTCGTTCCAGATATTCAACTTGTCATATTCCAGAAAATGATGGTCATTTTTAATCTGCCTCAAAAAGTCAAGACATAATTCCCCCCTGTTATCCGTTTGAGAAAGATTTTTCGGAACCATTTGCGCCAATATTTTCTTCATTCTCAATACGGCAAACAAAATCTGATGAAGGTGTGAGTCAATTTCAAATCTTGCCATTCATTCATATGTCTTCAAATTTATACTTCTACTGTCAATCGATGATCGGAACGTGTGAGATCCTGGATTCTGTGGATATTTTTATCACTTCTTAAAGCTGAAGACCTTCAGCTGCGAGGTTCATCTCTAATAGAGTCTTGGCCTTCTGAGAATAGTTTAAACCATCTAGAAACCTAAGCTCTTGACAAAATATCATTTCCCTGTGTGGTATACCAAAGTGGTATACCAAAATACCACTGTGCCCAACTCTGGAGCAAAACTTGATGGCGCACCAATGCTCGAAATTGTCACTCGTTTTCAGAATGCCCTAAAAAAATCCGGTTCACGAAAATAATTGGTAAGGACCACCAAGTCACTCCAGAGAGCTTAAACTCGTACTGAAAATGCATCAGATGTTGGCTTGGTTTCCCTCCAAAAGGGAAGCCTACAGTATTACTTTATTTACATACCTCATATTTGGCCCCTATATCCATAATTAAAAAAGTGATAACTGTATTACTATTTCCTATGTACTGTTTCCTCGAGAACGTCTGATTCTCTATCTAGTACATCGTTTAATAAGTCTCCGGTCTGACTTATAGATAGCGTCACTTATGAAAAATCCTTATCAGTGATCGATTGTGCCAAGCTACAAACGATATCTTTCAAAATTTCATGACAATCTCTCTACTAGTTTCTGATTATTTTTTATTATTTCATTATTTTCAAAACAATGAAAAAAAAAGAATTTTGTGTGTTATTAAGTATAGTTTTTTGACGAAGAAAAATACTGTTGAAGCAAAACAATGGCTTGTCATTACCCGGATTACCATTATCGGTTCCAGGAAAATCAACCATAATTGATTGGTATGCTGAATTCAAACGTGGCTGCACAAGAACCGATGATGCTGAAAACTCTGGTCGTCCAAATGAGGTGGTTACACTAGAAAATTATTTCGCAAAACCATAAAGTAATGCTATAGGGAATATGTGATATCATAAACATTTGGGAATGCGTAAAATGCTATCGAAATGGGTACCGCGTTTGCTCGTAGTGGACTAAAAACAACAAACGTATTGATGATTCTGAGCAATGTTTGGAGCGGTTTAAGCGAAATAAAAATGATTTTTCAAGAGATATGTGGCAATGGACAAAATATGGACACATCACTATACTCCGGAGTCAAATCGGCAGTCAGCTGAGTCTGACCAAAATCACAACCATCAGCAGGCAAGATTATGGCTTCTGTATATTGGGATGCGCATGGGATATTGTTTATCAATTATCTCGGAAAATTATGAATAGCGTGCTTGTATGGTAAAACTTTCAATAGGGCTACTTATTGGTGCGCTTGAAGACCAAGATCAAAAAAGAGCAAAAAAGGCTCAAAATGGACAAAAAAGTGCTGTTTGAGCAACACTATGCACCGTGACACAAATCGTTGGCTACAATGACTAAATTGCATGATTGTACTTCGAATTGCTTCCATCGCATTCTTGACTAAATTGCATGATTGTACTTCGAATTGCTTCCATCGCATTCTCCAGATCTGACCTCCAGCGACTATTTCCTGTTCTCAGACTTCAAAAATGCTTGCTGGAGAAAAATTTCGTTCCAATGAAGAGGTAATTACCGAAACTGAAGGATATTTTGAAGATAAAGAGAAATAGTTCTATAAAAAAGACGTAGAAATGTTAAAAAAAAACGTTAGAATCATTGGATTTCTCTTCATGGAGAATATATAAATATTCTCTATTATATATTTTCGACCACTGCGTTGTAGAACTTTGTAGAGCAAAGAGAAGTCAATTTAGCAAAAATCATTTATATAAAAGTTCCAGAATAACAAAAACAAAAATGTTACATGTTACAAAAATTGTTCAAAATTATCACCGTTTGTTCAGTTAGCACAAAATCTTGCTCGACGTACTCCTGCGTCACTACACGTGTCAAAAATAAAATCCGATACGGTTGTTGAAGTTCTTTCACAGTGTTCACTTCTCCGTCATGATAAACTAACTTTTTTTAAATAACTCCACAGAAAGAAATCGCGTTAAATCCGGGGAGCGTGCAGGCCAAGAAATGGGTCCATTGCGCCCTATCCATCTATTAGGAAATTCATGATTTATATGTTTGTGAAAATCTCGTCTAACATGTGGAGTAGCTCCATTATATAGAAACCACATATTCTGTCTAACATTTAAAGGAACATCTTGTAATAATTATGGCAGATTGTCAGTCGATCTGGAAGAAAGAAAGGTCCAATAAGCATGCCATTTACTACGTCAGCCCAAACATTTACTGAAAATATGTCCTGAAGATGGGTTCTTTTCACAATGTAGGTTTTGTTTTTGTTTTCTCCAAAAATTAAACACACACTATTAATGAATTATTACCACTGGTCAAATCGAACATGGCGCTCAAAAGAAATATCGTACAAGAATACAAAAAAAACTAATCATACCCAGTACCAGTAACAAATATTTTATGTTTTACAACGCAGTGGTCGAGAATATCAAAAAGTCAGATTAGGTTAGGTTAGGTTTGGTAAAATGACTTATTTTTACGAGTTTTACAACTTGTTAAAATAGATGACTCAACAAAGTTGTGTAGGAAGAATTAGTGAAGAAAGAAAGATGAAGGAAGAAAAATGAGAAAACTACAGATCGGAGACAGAGTTAGGAATGTGACGAAACAACATGTGAGAAAAAGAAAATGACTTTTTTGAAAGAAACAGATGAACAAGGAAAAAAAACGAATGGAAAAAGCGACTATTATAATTAAAATAAGGAAAACTAATCCCAAAAAACTTCTTTTATACCAAAGTCATTGTGGCGCTCGATATAATTTTCTAATATCCACTTCTACCTTTTTCTCGCCTCTTGATATAGTTTTAAACTTGTGTTGAATAGTTAGAAAAAGCAGTAAAAAAAATTCAGGCAGCTCAGGAACTTCTTGTCGTTAATTCCAACTTTTCTGGCTGCATTTTCAAGGAGTTTCAGAACATTTTGCCGCAATATTAACTGGCATATTTCACAAATTTTCCATCAATGGAGATTTTTCGTTCAGCTACCGAACATACCAGTAAAAAACTGCCTTTACATAGTTAAACGCCAACTCACGTAATTTTATTAAAAGTTATTTTAACCCTAAAATATCTATAATATTAATTGATACGGACCCTGATAAAATTTCGCTGATTATCTCATGTACTTTAACTGACTAGACATATTATGTAATAAACTTAGTTTTCACCGTTTAAATATTCATATCACAAACTGATGAATTGTTTTAATGATTGGGATATAATATACAAATAAGGTAAAACAGCTATTGTTTTTGTGCCTCCAACTATTTAAGATTAGTAGATGTAAAATAAAATTGAAAAATTAATTTTTTGATATGTGCTTTTGGATACAATTATGATATATTAAATGATATATGGGGCCTATGGTAAACAAGATTCATCAGAAACAATATGTCCAGAGTAGTTTTAGTGATACAGAAATTGTGATTTATATATGGAAAACTAGTAATTTAGCCAACCTAAGAAGTTTTACGATATTGAATTGGACACTATTACTGCAATTGTTAAAAGTTGTACCAAACACTTATCAATACGTGATGATATTGATGACAATTGGAACTCTCACAACCAGTATTTTGGTCATATCATATGCAACTTGGTGACATCGTATTACTGATTTTTCGGAGCAATGGAATGCACTTTTGTTGATATATATTTTTATAATTACGGAGAAATCACAAAATAATTCTGTAAATGGACGTTTTTAAATACAAGCTGTTCCAAAGGAAAGTTTCTTTTTGATATAGTGATATAGTAAAAAACCTTTATTAATTATTGAAATACATATTTTAGGAAATTACATTTTAAAAATAATGTCATTCAAATGTAAACCTTCACACTCACGGCACTCATCTAAACGAACAGCAAAATTCCTTAGGACGGCTCGGCACATAATCTGTGGACCGGCTACCACTTCGTGTCGGATATTTTCTTTTAACTGCACCAAAGAACCTGGTTTATTGGCATAAAATTTCGATTTTAGATAGTCTCACAAGAAAAAAGTTCACAGGGCTCAAATCAGGACTAAGTGGAGGCCAATTGATGTCTCCTCTCCTGGACATCAATTTGTTTGGGAAATTTCACAAACTCGTGGCAGAGACATGTTGGAAGTGTGTAATGTTGCTCCGTCCTGCTGAAACCATGTTCTTTGATTATACCTAGCAAAGTTTTGCAGTTCAGGCGCCAACAAATTGTTCAATATTTCCTCATAAGGCTCTGAAAAGTACGGACCGATTATTCCTCGCGCTGACATTGGAGCCCACACAGTGACTTTAGGCGAATGTAGGTGTTTTTGATACTTGTGTTTCGTGATTGTTGTACTCCAGTAACGACAGTTCTGTTTATTTACATGACCGTTGAGATGAAAATGAGCCTCATCCAAAAACAATATGTTCAGCATTCAACAAAATTTTGCAAAACGCTCAATAACTTGATTAAAGAATTGAAGCCTCTGACAGATATCTTGGGAGTAGTTATCTAAACACTGTACTGGGACACTCGATGGCATCTGCCATCAAGAGCGTACCAAAGTTTGACCTTTTCCGTCCTCAAGGTCGTTCTTGGCCGAAGAAGTGTCGAAAAGTGTGACCTTTTTTCGGTCCTCAAGGTCGTTCTTGGTCGAAGAAGTGTCGAAGACAATGACCAGAGGCTGTTGAGGAGTGCCGCCTGACCTGGCAGGTGTAAACCTGGTGAAGATGGCTCCGCCCTAATTACCTTTGTGCCGAAGAGATCAGGTACGATCCGAAGAAGAAGTGGTCAATGACCAGAGGCTGTTGAAAACGCCAGTGTCCTTTTGGCAGCAGTGACATCATCGGCCGCCGGGGCCCCCCGGGGCGCTCTGGGGGGTGATTGGGGGTCCCCATTCCACCGGGCTGGTGTTTTTTGGTGGGCCCCACATCGTCGTCGGTCACCTGACCACCGACGAACTGTCAGGTTTGGTCGCCGACGCATGCGTGTGACCTCGCCAGTAGGGTGGAAAAGGGTGGCAAAAAGGCCTTAATAGGGGGTAGTTTTAGGGGTAGTTTTTAGGGGTAGTTTTAGTATGACAAAATAAAATAATGACGGCAAATGGGCCTTAAGCGTATTATATATATGAAAAATGTTTTGTACTGCAGCGGGGTTTGAATTGGGTCCCGTACGCACCAGAGTCCATTGCCTTAACCTATACAGCCAAACCAATTGCAGTATAATATGTGTGTATTGTTAAGTATTCAAGCAGATTCTTTTTAAACTGTTTGATCTTTTATGAATTGTGTCTTTGTTTCTGTATTTAAGGAACATTTTTTGGTTTTTGAAATTTCTTGGGAATTATAAAATTTTTAATGATGATGGTTATTATTGAAATGAAAAGGTTGAATATAACTTTTAATAAACCTATATATACGTTGGTTTCAGTGTATTAGAAATTTCAAAAGTTATTTTATATGATTTTCATTATAATTATATAAAACCAAAATTTAATGAAGCCGTAAAATACCAAATTAAAAGTTATAAAAATAATTATTTTGTTATGAATACATTAAAATAATTTTGCATTCACCTATTGCGCTAAAGAGACATGTTTGTTGCGTATATTGGTAAGTATTTAAACCAGATTAATTTGTTTTTATTGTTTTGTGTTTTTAAAACTTTTTCAACTAAATAGACATCATGAAGGTTTGTTTTTGTAATTGTTCCTTATAGAATGCTCCTTCTATAGTTTCATTTTACATGTTTCTTAGAAGATATGTGGTTGGATTTGAAAAATTCCTCAAACTTTAGATATCCGCACATAATCACCAATTTTAAATTTCATATTTAAATCAGATATTTTAATGTTATTGTAAACTGAATTGAGAATTATATTTTCATTCTTGCTGGAAACATCAACTGGTTTCATTTTTATTGATCTATGTAATGAACAATTTGCGGTAGTAGCTCATTCTCAAGTCATTTATAATTTCCTTGTACATTAAATTCTTTCCACATTGAATTTTTCAATGTTCTATTTACTCGTTCGCAAACGTTGCATATTTTTGTTATTCATAATATGTTTACCAGAATCTTTTGCATCAGAAATTGATAGGATTTTTATATTAATACCTCGGATTCTGTCAGCGGTGATCAATCAGTCAGTCTGTCAGTTACCCTAGAAATCCAAAAACTTACAGAACAAATTGTAAATTATTCAAGACAAAGAAGTCTTGTTAAAAAAAGTTGTTGAATTAAAAAATATGAGACTAATTTTGGATATTCAAGGATTTAAAGATGAAAGAAATATCTTTTTACCTAAGGAGCTTGCAGCTTTTGATGGACATAGAATATCTCATTATGTTTTTAAAAAACCATATCCGTTAGATTTTCTGTCACCTGAATGTCACAAGCAGGCCGTATAGCTAATGGAAAATCATCATTGTATTAAATGGAATGATGGACTTACACCACATCATCATTTTTCAATAATAATCGAAAAACTGACAAATGAAGTAGAATTTGTTTATGTTAAAGGAGGAGAAAAGGCAGAATTTGTGAAGAAATATTCGAAAAAACCTGTGATTGAACTAGATGAACAACCACCTTTACCTAAATCGAAGGCAAAATGTTTTTACCATTCAAAATCAACATCTGTGTGCATTATCAAATGTATTATATGACAATTTTTATGAATGAATGAATAAAATCCACAGAATATTTATTATATGTTTTATTTATTATTAATAAAATACTTTACAAAAATTATGTCTTTATATAATAATAATAATAATAATAATAATAATAATAATAATAATAATAATAATAATAATAATAATAATAATAATAATAATAATAATAATAATAATAATAATAATAATAATAATAATAATAATAATAAGAGAGAACGCTTCAGAGAGTAAGAGAGTAAGATGAGAGAACGCTTCATTAATTCAAGCAGCACGCTAATGAAGTTGGTTGCTAAGGAGGACCGGGGTTTCACCCCGTTGAACCTAGATAAATTGAATCGTGTTGATGGTAGAACAACACTTACGGATTGTGTCCGTGAATGGAAACAACAGACACTGCATGGACGGTATCCAAAGTCACTCGAGGATGATACCATTGATGGACCATTGTCTCTAAAATAGCTGACCGATGGGCTGTTGTACCCAGAAACAGAATGTTTTGCGACATCTATTCAAGATAAGGTAGTAAGAACACGGAACTATGAAAAGCATATACTACACATGGATGTTGTCGACCGATGTCGGAAGTGCGGTATAGTGGGGGAAACGATTGAACACCTTATCGGTGGGTGTGCAGTTCTAGCCCCGAATGCTTATTTAGGAAGACATAATCAGCTGGCGAAAATTATACATCAGCAAATTGCATTAAAGTATTCGCTATTAGATAACGCACCTGCTCCATATTATAAGTACTCACCTTCTCCCGTATTGGAATCATCTGATTCAATCTTATACTGGGACAGACCAATCACAACGGATCGAACGGTCGACTATAATAGACCAGACATTGTTCTAATTAGTAAAAAGGAGAAAAGGGCTTTTATAATTGACATCGCAGTGCCACTCTCTCATAATATCAGGAAAACCGAGTTGGAGAAAACCACTAAGTATGAAAACCTTGCGTACGATTTGAAAAACCAGTGGAAACTGCATAAGGTAGAAATAGTGCCTTTCGTTATATCCGCCGAAGGCCTAATAAGTAAGAACTTTTCAAAAAATTTGAAGAACCTTGGTATCTCAAAATCGATTGCCATAGTGGGACAACGTGCAGTGCTCTTGCAGACGTGCCACATTGTTCGTAAAATTTTATGCTAAGTGAGAGGAGTTGAATTGTTTTCTCATTTTGGCATTGTAATATAGACCAGCTTAGGCTGAGATGCTGAGTTCAGTACGAGGATAATAATAATAATAATAATAATAATAATAATAATAATAATAATAATAATAATAATAATAATAATAATAATAATAATAATAATAATAATAATAATAATAATAATAATAATAATAATAATAATAATAATAATAATAATAATAATAATAATAATAATAATAATAATAATAAGTCTAGCAACACCAAAGACTTTACTACAAAATCAACAGAGAGCGGTAATTAATAATGGAGTAGAAGATCAAAATACCCCGGTACTTGCTGGCTCGCCCCTAATAAGGAAGGCTGTCACTAGGACCGAACGCACTCCACGTATCAGATGGACACGCGAAATGAATATTGATGTAATGCGTGCCTATTACTACGTAAACCAGTGCGGAGATAATCCGCTCCCTGGATGGAGGCATGCACTCCACCAAGAATATAAAAAGAGGTTCCCTGAAACTCAGCTGTCGGAACAAAACTTAGCCGACCGTAAAAATGTAATTCTAAGGAAAAACTATCTAACCGAATCGGAATTAATGAACATCAAGAGAGAAATCGGTAATGAACTACATCAAAACATTACATATCAACAACATAAAGAAGATACTATAGACGTTCTTAACTCGAATACAGAGGAGAAACAAGTAGAACAAACTCAAAATGTATCACCAGAAGCATCATCATCTAAAAATGAAGAATCAATCTCGCAACGTAACTTTTCTAACATACGAGAGAAGTTTTACAGCAATTTGGCCAGTTTTACTGGCTCAAACCCATTGAATAGACCAAAAATTCCAGTACTGCGTAATATTGCAAAATCACGTATTACTCTAATGCAGATTAATAGAGTTTTGGAATCACATCTATCTGGGATGACAAATTTAAGCGATATACATCTTGCATTATATTGTGCAGCAGTGACTGTCATCGAAATTTCAGGTCAAAAGACTTACACCCATAATGCGGCTGGTCGTAGTATCCAGAAAAATACACCTGTCTGGAAAACGCGCCTTGAAAACAATATCAATGAGTTCCGGAGGAAAGTTGACATTATCTCAGAGTATCTTTCTGGTAATCAGTCAAATAAAGTAGCGAGAAAAGCAAAAATAATTGCCAATAAATCTGGCATTGACTTCGATGATTCAAACCTGACAGAAAAATTGTTGGATCTAAAAGATCGATTTAGGCAAAAAGCTAAATCGAAAGGAGCCAGGCTAGCAAGATATAATGAACTAGAAAAGCGAAAACATCAAAATTCAGTATTTGCAAACAGCCAAAAGAAATTTTATAGACAACTCGAAGCAGAAGGTAACAGCAAGCCAGAACTTAAGAATATCGATGTGTCTTCCTTTGCGGAATATTGGAGATCGGCTTGGAAAAAATCAGACGGCTACGAAAAATTGGCTCCTTGGGTTAAAACCATTCAAGAACAGACAAATGCTCTCCCAGATATGGAGTCTAACGATTTCACAGAGATTGACATTTGCACTGCTGTCAGGAAGACTCACAACTGGAAGGCGCCTGGACCAGATGGATTGCATAACTTCTGGATTAAAAGCTTTACAGCCGCCTATCCCGTACTTGCAAATGCATTTAAAGAGGTTTTAATAAATCCAGACACTTTCCCTGACTTTCTAATGGAGGGCAATACATACCTACTGTTCAAAAAAGGGGACGTTAAGCAACCCAATAACTACAGACCAATCACATGTCTGTCAGTGTTATATAAACTGTTCACAGCCCTACTCAATGAAAAAATCTACCAACATTGTGATAAAAACAACATTTTTGAAGAAGAACAGAAAGGATGTATAAGAGCAAGTATGGGCTGCAAGGAACAATTGACGATCGATGCTGTAGTTCTTGAGCAAGCGCGAAAAAGAAAACGCAACTTAAATATCTGCTATATAGACTACAAGAAAGCATTCGATAGTGTCCCTCACGATTGGCTGGTTGAGGTTCTGAATTTCTATAAAATTAGCCCCCAGATTATTAATTCTTTAAAGTGCCTGATGGGGAAGTGGAAAACGAATCTTTTTGTCGGCCAACAATGCATTGCTGCTACAAATATCGAGAGGGGAATTTTTCAGGGAGATTCCCTTTCTCCAATTTGGTTCTGTTTAGCATTGAACCCTTTGTCCACACTACTCAACAACAGCAATATTGGATATAAACTTAACATGAGGAATCCAAGAAAGCTCTCTCATCTACTATATATGGATGACCTTAAATTATATGGAGAAACTAGAGAAAAATTAAACTCATTGATAAAAACGGTTGAAACATTCAGTATGGATATCAGAATGTCATTCGGACTGGACAAATGCTCTACCATTAGTATACAGAAGGGAAAGGTTCAGAGTCAACATTCAACACTTTGTAACATACAACAACTAGAACCAGAAGAGTCCTACAAATATTTAGGAATACCCCAAAAGCATAAACTTGATCATAACCAGTTAAAGAAGGACTTTTCCACTCTATACCAAAAGAGACTTGCAAAACTTTTAAACACCAAACTGAACGGAGGAAACCTCATTAGAGCGATCAACGGTTGGGCGGTGCCAACTCTGACATATTCTTTTGGCATAGTTAAATGGTCAGAAACTGACCTTGATGAGCTCGATAGGTTGACGCGCCGAACATTGACAAAGTTCCAATGCCTGCATCCAAACTCATCTACGAAAAGACTATACATCCCAAGAAAGTTGGGGGGTAGAGGCCTTGTAAACGTAAAAAATCTCTGTCTCAATCAAGAAAATAGAATGAGAAAACACTTCCTTGATTCAAACAGTACGTTGATGAAATTGGTTGCAAATGAGGATCGGGGTTTCACCCCACTGAACCTAAATAAACGGAATCGTATTGATAGCAGAACAATGCTCACGGACTGTGTTCGAGAATGGAAAGGACAGACATTGCACGGAAGGTTTCCTAAGTCACTCGAAGATGACACCATTGACGAACAATTGTCTCTGAAGTGGCTGACCGATGGACTCTTGTACCCAGAAACAGAAGGTTTCGCGATATCTATTCAAGATAGGGTAACAAGAACAAAAAACTATGAAAAGCACATACTGCATTTGGACGTAGTCGATAAGTGCAGGAAATGCGGTACTTTGGGGGAAACAATTGAGCACCTTATTGGCGGTTGCCCGGCCCTTGCTCCTAATGCTTATTTAGGACGGCATAATCAGCTGGCAAAAATTATACATCAACAAATTGCAAAAAAATACTCGCTATTAGAAAATGCACCTCCTCCATATTATAAGTACTCGCCTTCTCCTGTACTTGAATCATCCGATACCATTCTTTACTGGGACAGACCAATCACTACTGATCGAACGGTTGATTATAACAGGCCGGATATTGTTCTAATCAACAAAAAGGACAAGAGGGCTTTTATAATTGACATCGCAGTGCCACTATCTCACAACATTAGAAAAACTGAGATAGAAAAATCCACAAAGTATGAAAATCTGGCATACGACTTGAAGAACCAGTGGAAACTGAGTAAGGTAGATGTAGTGCCCTTCGTTATATCCGCCGAAGGCCTGATAAGTAAGAGATTTTCAAAGAACCTCGAGAGCCTCGGGATCTCGAGATCGATTGCCATAGTGGGACAGCGTGCCGTGCTCTTGCAGACGTGTCACATTGTTCGTAAGATATTATGCTAGGGTGAGAGGAGCTGAATTGCTTTTTCATCTTGGCATTGAAATACCGGCCAGCATGAGCTGAGATTCTACAGTTAAGGTGAGCAGAATAATAATAATATTTCTTCCTCAACTAAGTTACTATATGAGTATCTGCATTAATTAGGTTATTATTTGGGTGTGTGTGTGTGTGTGTGTGTGGGTTTTCATGATCTGATACTTCTTCCTGGGATATTCTCGCACTGTTAATAAATTTATTTAAATATGTTAGTTGACTTATATTTAAAAACTAAAGTCTTTACCATATATTCAAATTTGAGGTTCGGTTTAAGTCAGTTTGGTTCGGTTTCAGACCGAACCAAAACCAAACCTCAAATTAATTTTCCCCCAATTATCTATATAACTATACGGAAATATTCCCTTTTTCGATAATAAATTAAATTCATGCACATCTTTAAATAACTTTTTGTAATTTATTTTTCGGAAAATCTTGTTACGTAGCAGAGAACTTTGTATTACTACCTAATAAAAAAAAATTAATGATAAAATTATAGTTTAAATAAGTAAAAACAAACATAAAAGATATTTTACCTCCAACATCAATTGAGTGATTTATCGTTAAACCAAATCTTGGAGCAATGCGTCCATAAGATCCTTTAGCCAGTTAAATTTCTGCTACGTAACAAGATTTTGTAATAATTTTTGAATTATTTTATTTATTCTTTTATTTTCATATTTCTCTGGTTTTCTGATAGATATGGTGTAAAAAATATCTCGCTAAAGGATGACAAAGTCTTTATATCACTTTCGTATTCGCCAAAAGGTCAGACGTTGAAACGAAAATTTGGAACCCTTCCAGTTCGCTGGGTTAGAACATAATCATCTTCAAGACTCTTTAAGTCATATCCTGCAGCTCTTTCACTACCTTTGGTCGGTAGCTTTGCATGTGAAACTGTTTTCAAACATTTTAAAAATTGAGAACATGTTCTCTTGTTAATTAAACAAAAAATATTTATAATATATATTATATTATTTAAAGCGCAAATATTTTTTATAACTCCATTTCGATACCGCTGTCGCTTTGTGTTCCATTCTCGATATTCCGCAACCTGTTGATCCACATTTGTCTTCTGGCAGATATACACCCCCGTTGAAGTAATCGCATCCTGTGGCGACGATAAAAGGGTTGATAGTATGCCCGGATAATCAATGCCAGTTGTTCAGTGGTTTCTATCGTTGGAAGACCAATCTCCAAGTCGAAAGAAATGTTCTGATTTGATACAGTAATCGTAATTCTGTCTAGCTGTTCCACGAACCGTTTCCCAGTGACCTCCACTGAATATTCTTCTAACGTAAGAGAGTCGTTGAAAGCGTGAAAGCTCAAGGTAACTCTGCAAATGTCCAGTATCTTGTTCACCTGTCTCAAATCCAACCACAACTTGCGATATAACAAACCTCTGTTGTATCTGACTCGTGATAAAGGGTTCATGATTCTGAACCAACGAATAATTATTAACAGTAACACACAACCGTTTAAACATTGAAAAACAAAACGAAAACTAATTTATACCCAATATAATCTATATAATGATGTCATAGCAAATTATCTTATATATGTTATGTGTTGGTGGGTAATAGTTTACCGTCAACACAAGATTGGCCTAGCTGACCGAACAATATCTAATGGTGAGTAATAGTTTGCAGTCAACACAAGATTGACCTAGCTGACCAGACAATATGTAATCACACCACATGCGACTTTTATTTATTATTATTATTAATAAAACAAATCATATTTTTCATACATTTCTTCAAACAACTAATAAGTAATATTTTGCATTATTTCAAACTGATAATGTGATTAAAAGATGAACACCAGTTTTTTTCAAATTAACCGATTTAACTACCTTAACAAAAACACTGGTTTGGAAAAATTAAACCAATTACCAGACCAATATCAATCTGTTATAAAGAATATGGAACACAGTTTTGCATTCAGAATTAAATAAAAAAATAGCTTTTGAACAGGTTTTTGATCCGGTTTTGATCAGGTTTGAACCGATTTTGATCCGGTTCTGAACAGATTTGAACGGCTATAATCAGTTCTCTGATTAAGACACTTCTGAAGCGATTCCATTTTAAGTGAAACATATATAGTGATCGAATCCCATGCGATAGCGTCCATTGTTAAGGTCGTCCTCTTTGAAAATTGTAAAAAATCCATGCATCGGGACCATATGCTTTTGAATACATGATTCAAATTCAGTTCGTCTTGTTTAAAAGAACATTAGTAGAGCGAGCGTGAATATACATAAATATTTTCAAATTTTAATCCATTTTCGTGTTCTATCAGTGAAATCATAACGTTGGTTTTTCCACAATTTGAAGGACCCACTATAATGCAACGCAAAGTAGATGGAAATAAAGGTTCATTTTTGCAAATCATTATTTTCCACATATATCATGCAAATTGGTGTTATTTTCTTCAATGTAAAAATTACGGACTATTGCTAATAAGCTTAAAGTTTTCCGTTACTGATAACTTAAATTAACGATATTAGAAGAACTAGATGTAATGTAATCTAAACGTAATCATTTTTTTCTGCAGTTACATATAAATAGTTCAAAATTTCAATGCTTTCCATCATCGTCTACAGAACAGCAGAATAACTACAATAATACAATGAATGTTCCATCAACTTTTATCTTTGAAAGTTTAAATAATGTAAAACTTTCAAACAAGTTGTTGGTGGTTTTTCTAAAAAACCTATTTACGTAAGTTTTTAAAATGTATGAATATATTTTCCTTTTAAAGAAATAACTATTTATTATTATTATTTTCAATATTAACATTTTAGATATGGAAGGAAAGATATAAAAATTACTAATGGGAGGGTGCATCTATACCTTACATATTCGCCAAAAAATGTCACCGTGGAGGCAAAAGTCCGTGGGTTACCAGTGCGCTATCTGAGAATTACCGCAGATAATGAGGATGAGTTACAACTCTTCCTCAAAGGTATGAGAGAATTTTCAGAAGTGGACTTTTATACTAATATGATAGAAGAAAATGTGAACTCCTCATCCTCTTCTTCTTGTACTAATGAACACCATCGGCAGCCGTAACCTGATGATGAAGGATTACCAAAAAAAAATTAAGCTTTTAGAAAATAAAATTTTAAAACCAGCAACCTCATCGTTTATAGAAGTATATGATGTTGACGCTGATGAATTTGAAAATCAAAAATATACTGTATTGTAATATAAGTAATAATAAATAAAACATTGAAAATTACTTATGATGATTTTTATTTCTAACTCAATACTTAACTCAACTCTAACTTCAAACTAAGCAAATTAACATTTTCATTAATATAATATTTATAATATATTTTTACAATAATAGAGAAAGTAAACGTTCTCTTTACAACAGTGTAGATGATTATATAAGTGTAAGTTACAATGATGTGATTTAAGAAATATTTTTAAATTTTCTAATGAAGGACATCCTTCAGTATATAAATCTATAATATTATTATTTCTAAACTTTTCCAACCAGCTTTTCTGCTCTAAACCTTTAACTAAAACAGCAGAATTGTCATCAAGGTACTGTTTGAGGAATGAATCAATTTCTTCATAATCAATTACACTTGAAGAAGGAGTAGCAGGAAAATTGTTACCGCAACAATCACCCCATTCATCCTGTGAATTGCTGTTGTTGTTTATTCCGTTTTCCCAGCTTAAACCATGTAGGTTGTTGGTTAGCCAGTTCATACGTTGTCGAATTTTATAATTATATTGTGCAAGTGACGTTGGTAAATTTATCATCCTATGTTCACAGGTTTGAGTTGATGTATCCAATATAGCAATTTCCTTGCATAAAAAACCACTTTCTCCACTCCATACTGAAATCCTTGAATGTCAATTACAAACATTTTATCTAATACTTGTTGGCTGGTCATCTTGGTAGGTGGGCTGGTGTTGGTGTTGGTGTTGGTGGTACACTGCTAGGGTAACTGACAGACTAACGGACTGACTGATCGGCCACACTGACAGAATCCGAGGTATTAATACAAAAATCTTATCAATTTCTGACGCAAAAGATGGTATTGTTTTGATCGAAAAGTAGAAAGTTCAGAAAAACAAGTGCAAATTCTCAATCATTATCTACATTTACACATTTTTTCTTTTGCTCTTCCCGGTAAACATATTATGAATAATAAAAATATGCAACGTTTGCAGTGCTACAATGTTGTGCATTTTTTTTTCTTTACCACAAACCTTCACGTGTTGGAATATTTCTGCTGAGCAATGTGAATTTCTTGTTATTAGTTGTTTTGCGTGTTCGTGGTCTTCTCCGAAGACAAAATCAATTTTCCACCAAAATGAGCACTCGTTATTGTCAAACAGATATTTCTTTCAGTAAATTTTTTAATTTTTTTATTTTATTTTATTTATTCTTTTATTTTCTTATTTCTCTGGTTTTCTGATAGATATGGCGTAAAAGATATTTCTTTGAAAGATGACAAAGTATTTATATCGCTTTCATATTCGTCAAAAGGTCAAACTTGAAACGAAAATTCGGAACCCTTCCAGTTCGCTACATGCGAATCAAAATTGATAACATGGAGGACTTTAAAATAATGGAAAAAGTAGTGCGACGTTACCGATTCAACTTATTGGATGAAGAGTTAGATTCTAACAACTTACCGAAAATAGAAGCCGGAAAACGAAAACGGTACAATTTTACCGCTTCATTAAATTTTGGTTTAATATAATTATAATGAAAATCATATAGAATAACTTTTGAAATTTCTAATACACTGAAACCAACGTATATAGGTTTATTGAAAGTTATATTCAACCTTTTCGTTTCAATAATAATCATATCATCATTAAAAATGGTTAAACTATGAAAATTTGGTTTGGATATGTATTGTCTTTGTCACCATATCGTCCTAACCAAAGAAATATAACCCCAATTGGTCTCCAGAGGTATTTATTATTAGACAAATTCAACTAACAATTCAACTTACAATAACGGATATGGTTTTTTAAAAACATAATGAGATATTCTATGTCCATCAAAAGCTGCAAGCTCCTTAGGTAAAAAGATATTTCTTTCATCTTTAAATCCTTGAATATCCAAAATTAGTCTCATATTTTTTAATTCAACAACTTTTTTTAACAAGACTTCTTTGTCTTGAATAATTTACAATTTGTTCTGTAAGTTTTTGGATTTCTAGGGTAACTGACAGACTGACTGATTGATCACCGCTGACAGAATCCGAGGTATTAATATAAAAATCTTATCAATTTCTGATGCAAAAGATTCTGGTAAACATATTATGAATAACAAAAATATGCAACGTTTGCGAACGAGTAAATAGAACATTGAAAAATTGAATGTGGAAAGAATTTAATGTACAAGGAAATTATAAATGACTTGAGAATGAGCTACTACCGCAAATTGTTCATTACATAGATCAATAAAAATGAAACCAGTTGATGTTACCAGCAAGAATGAAAATATAATTCTCAATTCAGTTTACAATAACATTAAAATATCTGATTTAAATATGAAATTTAAAATTGGTGATTATGTGCGGATATCTAAAGTTTGAGGAATTTTTCAAATCCAACCACATATCTTCTAAGAAACATGTAAAATGAAACTATAGAAGGAGCATTCTATAAGGAACAATTACAAAAACAAACCTTCATGATGTCTATTTAGTTGAAAAAGTTTTAAAAACACAAAACAATAAAAACAAATTAATCTGGTTTAAATACTTACCAATATACGCAACAAACATGTCTCTTTAGCGCAATAGGTGAATTCAAAATTATTTTAATGTATTCATAACAAAATAATTATTTTTATAACTTTTAATTTTTTTTTTTTTGTGTGTTTGGGTTAGAGGCGCATCAGCAACTAGGCTATTTAGCGACTGAACCTACAGCTTAACGTGGTTTCCGAACCACGATCATCAGCTTCCGACAAACCCAGGCCAGCACCCCCCTCGGGCTATAATCCCTTGGTTATGTGCCAACCCATAAGTCTATCAGGAAACCTACCGACTGGCGAGTGACCAACGTACACTTCTCAGAAGGCATCCGGCCTTACCCAGCCTTTAACTGGCGTGACTGAGGGGTCATTCGTAATCGGATTTTACGCTCTTGCCTAGAAACAATCCCAAACATTTAGGAAAGATAAACGGACAAAGAAAGAAAAATAACCATCCGAGCGCTGGAATCGAACCAGCTATCGCTCCAGCGCGGATTCGGCAAAGCAGGCGCTCTTACCGCCGCACCAACGCGACCGGCACTTTTAATTTGATTTTACGGCTTCATTAAATTTTGGTTTTATATAATTATAATGAAAATCATATAGAATAACTTTTGAAATTTCTAATACACTGAAACCAACGTATATCTAGGTTTATTGAAAGTTATATTCAACCTTTTCATTTCAATAATAACCATATCATCATTAAAAATTTTATAATTCCCAACAAATTTCAAAAACCAAAAAATGTTCCTTAAATACAGAAACAAAGATACAATTCATAAAAGATCAAACAGTTTAAAAAGAATCTGCTTGAATACTTAACAATACACACATGTCATACTGCAATTGGTTTGGCTGTATAGGTTAAACGGTCAAACTTTGGTACGCTCGAAAAGATCCGGATTATCACAAATGGACTGATTTACTATTTCCTCATCTTCGTCACTTCGTGATAACTTTAGTCATCCGGACTTTTATCCATAGTTGAACCGATTTCTTCAAACTTCTTAACCCATTTTCTGATGAGGGGAACACTTGGCGCATCTTTAATGTTACGCAAACCGTGATGACTGCAGAACTTTTTCTGGATTCTTCATTATTTGTGTAAAATTCTCGCACACACAGGGCACAGTCTGCTCCCTAGAAACACTCAATACCTACTAAATTACTAAACGCATTGTTATCGATTGACATGCGTCCCGCGCTCCACACAGTTGTTTTTGCGCAGTGAGCCTTTCTTATGGGATACCTTAAATGAGGCAATTTTTTCCTATCTAATTTTCCCGATAAGGTTGGAAGAAATTATAAAAAGCTAATGAAAAAATATAAATCATAATATTAAATTGCCTTTTTCTTAACAAATAAATAAATAAAATAGACAGAGATTGTTTTGTAGCCAGCTAATGCGCTTGAGTTTCTTTTTCATTTTTTAAAATCACAAGTTTCTTTCTTGGATGTGTTTCTTCATTAGCTCTTAGAACATATTTTATACAGCCCCATCCAAAATTTTTCTCAGTATTCGCAGATTCTGTATTCGATTCACTTTTTCGGGATGCAGCCTCCCGCGAATAGTGGGCTTGAACTATTTATTTAATATATTTAAAATATTATTAGAATATTGACCACAGACAGCCTCTCTTAAAACATGATTCAAACAAGAAATTATTACGACTAACTTATTTAAACATTTTCCATTGGTATCAATATTTAAATGAAATTTCAAGTACAACATGAAATTGTGAGCAATACATTGACATATGCGTAACGGATAGCTTTTTGGAAGTACTTCAATATACATATAATAAGTATTTTCCAGTATACCTCGCCTAAGGTACCGGACGGGTTACGGGTGGTGGATAGTGAAAGTTCCATGAGATATTAATGGACAGCTGCGAATATCTCAAAATAAGCAGCCCCGAACCAAGGCAAAAAAAAATTAAATCCACTTAGCGTCTGACTTGTATCAAGCGGTTGAGTGGTCAGCGTCTGTTCACCAGTGGTGCGGCTGATATTTAAATTCTGGAACTAACCCCTCCAGTCTTAACCTCTGAAACCTTTAATTCAAAGTACAAGATGAAGCGTTCTAGTAATCACAAAATTACCCCAGGAGGTAGACAATCATCTGCCAGCTTTGCTGGTACAACCGGACTTTCGGATTCTGGGGCGTCCGGGCTTAAACGCAAAATCTTTCAGAGGGAGTCGGAGACCTCTGGCCAACGTCTGAAACCGAAAACAAAAACTTTCTTTGGAACGGTAAATATTAATTCTCTCCTGCGTCCAGGAAAACTACCCGAATTGGGGCGAACATTAAATCAGCAAAAAATCCAAATTTTAGCTTTGCAAGAAACCAGATTGACAGATGATAACACCTTGGAATTCGGCAACTGCAGACTTTTTAAAAGTAAAACGGACAAAAGAATACTCAAAAATACACTACATCTCGGTGCTGCTTTCGCTGTCTCAAGAAACATTCTTGGTTCTATAACAAATGTTCAGCCAGTAAATAATCGACTTATGACACTATCCCTCAAGTGTGCTAACAAAAACTATACATTAATCAATGCACCCGTCCCAGTTAACGAAGAAAATAAATCTAATCCTGAAAAAATAAATAAGTCCTGTTAAACTCTGGAAAAGACTATCTCTAAAATTCCCTCTAACCATGTAAAAATCCTATTGGGCCATTTCAACGTCCAACTAGGGAAAGAAAAAAAGTACAGGAAAACAGTCGGCAGTTTTCCCGCTTATAAATGGACTAACCATAATGGTAGAAGATTAGTTGAACTATGTTCGCAGTTTAATCTAAAAATAATATCAACCCATTTTAAGAAGAAAATAACAAAACAAAAGACCAGGAGGTGCTCAAACACGTACATGGGTGAATTTCAAATTGACCATGTTGCCATTTCGTACCCAAATTATAAAGAGATTTTGAATGTTCAAGTCAGGAAAGGAGCAAATATAGACACGGATCACTACTTGACTAAAACTAAACTTAGCTTAAAACCTCGAAAACTTATTCAAAAGAGGCTGCTAATACCAAAGTTTGACCCAACGAAAATAAAACCAGCCCTAACAGAAGAACTTGATAAACAACCAGCACCGAACTGGCAAGAATTGAAACAAAAAAATTATTAAAATAGCCTTAAAGTTGGTCCCTTTACAAAAACGTAGAAAACATCTGTGGTGGGATGAAGTTTGCGAGCGAGCAGTATTAAGCCGAAGTAAATCATTCAAAGATTGGAACAGTCGAACAACAGCAATGAACTATAACATCTTTTTGGAAGTAAGAAAAGAAACATCGAAGCTAATTAGACAAACTAAAAGAAAATATGAAAACAATCAACTTAATGAAATAAAAAAAGATTTCCAAAAAAATAACACCCGAAACTTTTACAAAACATTTAAAACTAAATTAACAGGCTATCAACCGCAGAGTCTTTGCTTCCAAAAGGAAAACGGACAATTAGCTCTAAATAACCAAGACAATTGCAAAGAACTTGCGAAATATTTTGAACAAATACTAAACTGTCCTGAGCCTTTAAACAAATTACCAACACTAAACCCTAAACAAACAAACCCAGATTCATTACCACCGAATGCAGATGAAATAATTAGGCAAATCAAGCGGCTTAAAAATGACAAAGCTTCTGGTGAAGATGGAATCACTGCTGAACTTTTGAAATCCGCTGGTCCAGGTACAATCAAGGAAATAACCAAAATTCTACAAGAAGTTTGGCGAACCGAACGGATTCCGGAAGATTGGAAAGATGCTCTAATCCATCCACTACATAAGAAAGGAGATAGAACGGATGTAAACAACTATAGAGGGATATCTCTTCTCCCAGTTTGTTACAAGATTCTATCTCAATGTCTACTAGACAGAGCACAGGGACAGTTAGAACCTAACATTGGTGAATATCAAGCAGGTTTTCGACCGGGCAGATCCTACCCTGAACAGATCCTGAATCTAAAGTTGATCTTAAGACATCAAAAGCTGTACAATAAAAATCTCGTCTGCACATTTGTGGATTTCAAAAAAGCATATGATTCTATTGACCGCGAATCCTTATTCCGAATCTTGAAAGAACAAGGGCTAGATCTGAAAACGCTGGCAATTGGTGGTTGACGTTTTAGGCGTGGCGAGTGGAAACTCCATCGCGAACGGCTGCCAAATAAAGACTGAGCATCGTAGACAGCTCCGAGTAGTGAGGATTTGTAGGCGGGTAACTAAGCTACATGTCAGTGCTGCCGGATCTTGCGTTAAAATGCTCCTCGCGACTCCAGCGCCTTAGATACCTTACTTTACGGACAACCCTCATACAAAGAACATGTTAACAACATTATAGACACAACGAAAGATAAAGCTGAAAGGGTTGGAATCTTATTTAGCTTATGACAATTTATTTTTAGCAGTTTTATTTATTTTATTTATTCCTCTGCATTTTTACCTTTGGGTGTAAGAATTTTTATTTAAACGGATTTTCCTGCCATATTAATCCTGTCATATTTTTCCTGCCATATAGAATTAAATAATTCTGCATCGCTTTCCATCCTATGTCATCTGCTTAATACCTACCCACTCTATTGCTCTACTCTTTGCTCCTTTAATCCATTTAATCCACCTTTTTTCGGCCTTGTATAATTTTTCTGGCTTGCTTTCGTTTTGTTCACTACCTACCTTCGTTAGCCTGTTATCTGGCATTCTGCACATGTGTCTGAGCCATCTAAGTTGTCGTCTCCTCTTGTTTTATTTTCGATTTTACATAAAAATCGTATTTTCATTGCATTAGTTCATATCTTGTGTTTTTTGAACAATGCGCATGCCTCACTACTATATATCGTTAGTCTTACTATTTTCTTTACTATTCTTGTTTTTATATTCATTGTTTAACATGGTTCTTCATCATATTGAAAATTTTACTTCCGTTTCGCATACGTTTATCTGTGTCTTTTTCTATTTTGCCATTACATTCAATTATTGTTTCTAAATACCTATAATTTTTACCCGTTGTATTTCTTTGTCTCAATCTTATTTTGCGTAATTTCTGTTCTATTAATATAATCATGTGTTTTCTTTTATTTACATTTATTTTCATGTTTATTTTTTCTAAGGCCCTATATTTTACTGTAGATCTTTTTCTGAGTCAACTGTTATTACCATATCATCTTCGAATATTAATTTCTTTAACTGGGTTTCGTTAATTTTCCTATATCTCAACTTTAAGGTTTCCGTTTTTTTTTTTCGCTCTTTTATTGCTAAACCTTGTTTTATTGTTTATTCTTATTACATTTCCGTTATTTTTGTACATATTCTTTATTATTTCTTTCTAGTACTTCTATTTATTTCTCGTTTTGAGTAGTTTTGCCATACTAAAGCTCTCGTTCACTCTTCTCTCTCGGTTTATTTGGGATTTGTTTGTTTAGTAAATATAAATGCCATAAACTGTAATACATACATTTTGAGTTAATTTTTTTTTAGAATAATTTAGTATTTGTTTAGTTTTTTTTTAGAATAATTAAAATGTCGGTACTTTTAAGATAGGGAGAAAGTGTATATAAATTTATTTTAAAGTGTGTGGACTTATTAGAAATAGGTAGGATACATTAATATATATATATATATATATATATATATATATATATATATATATATATATATATATATATATATATATATATATATATATATTCATATTGTTTATTAAATTAGTCTCTATTTTGTCATATCAACATTCTTTTTGTTTTCAGGTAAGGAATCATTTTAACTGAGGTTGATGTCATATACATTGAGTGAGAAAATAGAAGAGTATTTAACACTATAACTGGTAACGTATCTATATAAAACTATGTACTTTTAAACTGAAGGGTAATTCACAATTCATTCATGATTGAATTTATAAATTTTTACTGCCACTACTTAGCGAGTATACCACTGGTTAAACATATATTAGAAAGGTAAATTTAAAAGTTCATAAAGAAAAAGAAAAAAAACCTGTGACGCATTCTGAAATAAATATTGTTTATATACTGAATGATTTTTGGTCAATACAAATCTATTTAAAAAGATTTTTTAAAGAAATGTTGGTATACGAATTTTTACTTTAAAAAGAAAATATACTTATCAATATAATATAAGGAATAGGTTTGACAAATACGTTCGTTTGGATTATTTTTCGATATGTCATCTGAAACACCAGATATCAAACAATCTTGCGAGTATATTTTAAAATAAACGGAAAAAAATTTACGTTATGATAACAAAATGGGTATTACAAATGCCTATTCTATACTAAATGTCTATATATCGTGTGTCAAATCAGAAGGCTTATATTAAAAACGGTAAAAAGGAGCTTAGGTTAGGTAACAAAGAACTTTTGGTCATTTCCTCTGGATTGGTTGTGCTCATAAAAGATCTGGTTTGCTGGATTATTTTTTTAAATTATAGAATTAACACTGCACTCTCTTTCGTGGGATACCAACAGTATTCTTCTCAGAATTTGATTATTTGGTTGTGTCGTATCATCTGGCATCCAGTTGTCCGTATATATTTTTTCCTCAATAATTTTCAACATTTTTGTTTTTTTTTTCATATACAAAACGGAATCACAAAATATGGTGTTACAAAAAATTCTATTCTAACCTGAGTAATGACAATTATTAAAAATATTCTTTTGAATTTGTTACCGTCTTGATATTGATAAGGCACGTTTCGCTCAGCTCCAATTTTTTGAATCCCATGAAATATCATATAAAAAGTTATTCTCTACTTGTTAAAGATTATTATAGTTAATTTTCTTTATATGCCAAATATATTCCCTTGGTATGTTTGGAAGACGTCCCATCATGCCCTTGGGGGATATTTTTATATCGAATTCGTACAGCGAGAAGCCTAAGATAACATGTTCATGAACAAAACCTCGTATTCGTTCATAACGCTGATTTTGAAATATTATTCATATCCTCATAATGATAGAAGTAATGTTAAACCTAAACCTAGTTCTTTCATACCAATCTGTTCTTTTTTCATATTTGGATAATTGTCTGATATTTTTAAAACATAACTTAATTAAAAGATAATTTAAATATAAACAAGCAAACAGTGAATAAGTCTTTATGTTCAATATACGGATGCAATGACAATATTTTCAGTTTGATTCAAGTACAATCAAAGCTCCTTATTTGTGAGGGATACATGCCGCCGGAAAAATATTTCGCGAATATAGAAACCGAGAATACGGAATGGTAGAATACGGAGTGGTAATAAACGCAATTTATAGATAGATTTTTTAACAATATTAATAATAAATAATTGTTTCTTGTTTTGCCACTTCTGAAAAGTCTTTCAAATCTGATTGACATTCGGCTGTGGCATTAACAGTTTGCCTTTTAAAAACAAGACTTCCTTCTATAGACGGATACATTTTTATGAAAAAATCACAAAGCTCAGTTATCATTCATAAACCATCATTCAGGTTTTTTAAGTTTATGTCACCTTTTCAGTACTCTTTGAGATTTCTTCAAAATCTTCAAAATTTTTTGAAATTCTTTGAGATTTCTTCAAAATTTATTTTTCTTCAAAATCTTCATTTTGCGATTCATGCGATTCATGCCACTATTGCATTTGCTTTCTACTATGTTTTTAGTTAAAGTTTGAATTTACACGGATTCTCCATCATTTCCGACAGTTAGATCAGACTACAGTTTTTTCCAGCATGATTTCAATGTGTATGGCTTTAGCTCTTGTAATGATTATTTTATGTTAACAATGCACTTTGCTATGATAACATTTTTCCATCATTGCATAACATTCATATCAGGATCACATTCCATGATGTCTACTATGATTTTAAAGGTACGCAGCGGGTGCGTAATGGTTCTTTAAAATGTGTTTAATGGTTCTTTAAAGTGTGCATTTATAAATAAATTGATACTTGTGTGTTTTGAAAGGTAACTGTTAAATAAATACATATTCTAAAAATGCAATATGTATCATTAGTTTTGGATCAGCGAATAAAGACATTTTCAGCTGTAAATACAAGAAGTGGTCACAGTTTTTTAATCCGCGAATACTAAAAACGGAAATAAGGAGAACCACATATAAGGAGCTTTGACTGTATGTGTTCTAGGTGTCGCACTTTTTTTTGTTCCACGATATATAACACATTCACATTATGTGTTTCATAGTTCGAAATAATTATATTAGCGAAGCCATTTTGTAATAAAACTACATTTTAGATATTGTAATTATACTAATTAGGGCAAACATGAGTCTTGCTATACAGAGATAATACAGATAGGGATATTGTCGAGCATTGTGTGTCATATAATTTTCCTCACAGAAGCTTACTGTTTGCTAATTAGTTCAAAGGGATTTGGTCGATTTTAAATAAAAGAAATTGTTTGCTTCTGTAAAGCATTATTATAACCCACTAGTGTAGTAAGATGTAGTAGTTTACTTATCTAAAAGGAATTTTACATTATTTATATGTACTATATTTCTAACTGAATGCAAGCATTGGCTGGTAATTTTTAATATTCCTACTATATAAATGTGCAAAAATGAACGAAATAACTTGAACTGGGACTAGATAGACATGTTACCTACACACTGGTTACACAGATGCACATGTATGATGAAAAAGATCTATGAAAAAGCCAGAGTAACAGTAAGATTAGAGGAGAGGGGAATTAGACAGGGTGACACAATTTCACTGTAACTGTTCCTATTAGCCATGGAGGAAATTTTCAAAGAGATGGACTTGTCAGGCTGGGGAATAGTGATAAGAGGAGAGAGCTTAACATATCTAAGGTTCGCTGACGAACTAGTCTTATTTGCGGATAATGCCCTAGAGCTGAAAAAAAAAAGATTATATAACTGGTTAAGAAATCAAAAAGCATAGGGTTAAAAATGGATGTATATAAAACCAAAGTCACGTGTCCGGAACACTCCAACATCATAATAAATAAGAAAAAAAATAGAAAATATTAAAGATTACATATATTTGAGGCAAATAATAATTCGGGGCAAAGAAAATAAGGACACTGAAATCAAAAGAAGAATCAGGCTAGCATGGACAGCATTTACGAAACTAAAAAATATACTTAATGATCAGTGTAGATTACCTGTAAGTCCCTATGGCGCTCAAACTTGCACCTTTTCGCGGCAAATGGTAAACAAATTTAGTATCTGAAAAAACTGCAAAAAGAAGGATACATGGTCGATAGGAAAATAAAGGAGTACATCTGGAAAAACTAGGATATACACAGGACACATCGCTCGAATAAGGGATAATTGGTAGAAGGGAAGAGTGATGAGGTGGAGATAGATCGTGAATGGGTAGAAAATCGAGAAGAAGACCAGTTGCATGGTGGTATAATAACATTAAAAAGGTAGCGGGACTATTCTGATACAAAGTGCGCAAAACAGAACAAATTGCAGGGGACTAAAGAAGTCTAAATAACGTCTGAATGATCGTGGCGTGTTCATATATTTGTTTCTTTTTTTAGGTTTTTCGCCACGATCTAAAACAAAAAATATCAAAAATATCTGTTCTTATTTAAATAAAGAATCACTGAGTAAAAACAAAAAACCAAACGGAGACAAATTTCTCAGTGATTCTTTTCTGTAATAAATTTGCCTAACGAACAAAATTTTAAAAATATAAAAATTTTCTAAAAAAAGACAAACTTTTAACGTTAACATTTCGAGGGTCCTCTCCCTCCGTTTTCAAAACTAATCTAAAAAATAAATTATATTAATTTGTAATATATAAAATAAAGAGTGGATGTAAATATGTATTTTTTTTTTTGGGTATGTCAACGATACTTACATTGACAACAAAATTGTTTTTTTTTTCGTTTCCTTTTAATCTATCTTTCTTTTTTCTTTAATATTTTTAACAATATCTTGTATATGCATCGGGCAACATTATAAATCATTTGCTGTACCTGTTTTCATGAAATAACGCACAATAAAATATACAAAGGTCCAATAACAGGAACAATCGTTCATTTTAGATAGAAATAAATACACAAGATATCTTCCGAAAAGTTGGAGTTTAAATATTAATTTGTGCTGGGTATCACACTGATTAACAAACTGGAGCACACTAAGTACGTAAAATAAGCTAACATATTTTAGAATGTTCAATAAATCCTGCAATTAATGAATGATCAGCACAAAATTTAGAAGATTAAAACTAATTAACCGCTTTTTTCGTTGCTTCAAATGCGTCTGTTCAAAGGAAATTATCGAACTTTGGTTAAAACTATATTTTGAAAGAATATTAACCGACTTTAGAAGGTCAATATTGTTTTTGCAATATTAGTTCCCTTAGTTCAAGTTCCACATGAACAGAAAATGAACCATAGATAGAAGCAGGTAAATCAACTATCAATAAATTAATGAAACCAAATCTGAGCAATATTATTCCTTACATGAATCTATGTACAAGTATGCATATTTTGGCATTTATGCAATAAATATAAATTCCAATAAAAATGGATTTTCCTTAAAAGCAAATCTGGTACATATTTTAGTGTTGTAGTTTGTTATCTCTAAAAATGGCGTTTGACAACATGGAAAAACATGTACAATTTCTCAAAATGTACTCAAAAATGTTTGTTATCCTTAACGGATAATATAGAAAAAACAAAATTCTCATCTATGTAGTAAAGAATAATTAAAGATAATTAAACTACCATTATATCGTCAAAGATTATTGTTTGGTGTTGTTTGTGGCCTCTAGAAAAATGTAATCCTTTCTTACTCTAGCGTAAACTTGGCAACGAAGAAATCATCAAAGTATTTCAACAAGAGGCGGATGTTTGAAAGAATGAAAGAGAATTTAACATTAAAAATATGAAACATTTTATTTAATTCATAATATAAAAAAAATCTTTTTGAAACGCACGGTCTTTAATATCAAACATTAAAAACATGATAACCTTGAAAAAATAGTTCTCGATTTTTTACTTTATTTTAAAACTGTATCATAAATATTATTGATAATCGATGCGAAAAACTTTTTAAAAACTTGTTACAATTAATTATAAATGAATTCAAATGTACAAAATTTAAATAAAACTCACGTGACTACGAATTCGCCCCGATTAGCTGCTATGTTTGTGACGTCAGAATACTAAAGTGTTTTCTCGTCAGTACTGTCAACGACTTCTATTCGTATATATACTGTCAAAATTATTGTTGGTTTAGTGCAAAATAAAATATTGTTGATTACTAATTTAGTTCGGTAATGTGTGACAAAGGGTTAATAAAGACTAATTCTGATAATATACCTGCTGTGGATATTTTTATGGTCACAGATTTTCTGAAAAATGGTATTCGGTAGTAGCTAAAGCATCGATGAAATTTTTTTTAAAATAATAATAATATAAATGTAAATAAGAAAAAATATTTCTATTAAATATAATTAAATTATTTGTAGGGTGTCACGAGAAAGTTACGGTAACAAGGCTATAGGGTTTGTTCAACTTAAACGCACGATATTTGTATTACGTGTATTTGCACGGTAAAAGGACTTGTATGTCCAGAACATAAAGTTCGGAGTAAATCTTTTTTACAGTTACCTTGATTATTATTGAGAAATTAAGAAAAGTCCAAGACACTCAATGTCATGATTGTACAGCTTCAACAGGTAATAAATACTCAAACAAAAAAATATATAATGTTTTAAATAGTAATCTTTTGTATATATTTGATGACAGGTGGTTGTAAACATGCATTAGCACTACTCATGTAGACACATAGGAGAAACGAAGATCCAACACCCACTGAAGAAACATGTTAAATATTGAGTAACCAAAAGATATTTTCTAGTTTTGTAATTATTTTTTGAATGAAAAAATAATGTAAATTATAATTAGAAAAACAAAACAGATACATACTGTTTAAGTCACTAATTTTATTTCAATAAAAAATACACTCTTAAATATACATAATAAAATTTCCCCTAACAAGGATAATATGGATACTACATTAATAATTAATTCAGAATAAAATAATCACTACCCAAAATTATATACAGATTTGTTTTATTGCATTCGTTGAAGTTTGCAATACTTTTAAAACCACATCGATTCTTCAAACCATCACACTAAACTATATTAACAATATTTTAAAAAATCCATCCATACTACATTATTGCTTAGATTAAGGTTTTCTGTATTTTTAAAATGATGGCGATTTTCTGCCTTACATTTTTTTACCAACTATCACATTGGACACTTGATATAATAATATTTGCAAATATACGTACATCTGGCTGCTCTCTAACTCTAATGCATGACCAGCTAGAGATTTCCCAAATAAGAGAAGGCACCTAAACCATTTTTTTTTTTGAGAGGAAAACTTATAGTCGAAGTGTGAGATTCTCCTATTAAGGTCTACCCACGAGAAAACCACTATATACTACAACATATTCTGGAACCACTATCAGCCTACCATCAGTCTTCAATGCCAATAAATTCCTAACCTATGTTTAAATATACCCTATCAAATGAATATTTTCAATCAGTAGATGAAATGTACCAAAATCATGAAATACACTAAATATTTTAACTGTTTTGTTTTTATTTAGAATATAAATATACCATTTTGTTTACTTTCTGTTTTGATTCCAAACTGCTTTGCCAGTCCTTAATTCGAACACCAACTAGTTGGTGTTCATTCAACTGATCACACAAATTTCTGTACTCTTCGACCATCTACAAATTAAATTATCCTGTAAAACTTTCATAAGAATAAGACTTTTCATATACGATTTCCTTCCAAATTGGTAGTCGAATTTTGTTCCTGTCTATTCTTGTCTAATTCTTGAATATTATTATTCATATCCTACAAAATAGACGACCCTGTAGGACTCTCATTGTTACTACCCTCGGTTGTGTTACTACATGTAAATTCTTTGCGGATACGCAGGAATATTCCTTCTTATAAATTTGGCACGTTAATTTGTTTTCTCTACATGAATTAAATAATATAAATAAGTTTTCAAAACGAATGCAAAAAACAAAAGGATTTCATTCTGAACTTACCTTTGAGGCTGCATATCTTATGCAAATATATATGAGTATAACGTTGAAAACAGCACCGAAAGCCTAAATAACAATTAAAAGCAAGTATATTTTCAAATCGATAGCAAACCAACAAAAGCAGTCAAGGATATAGTTTAAACCTATAGAACAATGACTAAGTTCGATAAATTGTTTTATTTACCCCAGACTTTGATTCTCTCCGAACGTTCAGAAAGAGCGCGAAAGAAAATTTCGGTATAATTTGAATGCCGAATTGCTCCGAGCCGATCCGATATTGGCGATATTAGCCTTCGGTAAAATTGTGAGGTCACAATGGTTCCGGTTTTTTTCAAGAATTATCGGCGTGTCATCGGTACTAGGTTTAAAACTGTATTTTCAATTTGATATAACTTTTTAATTATAAGGAGGAAAATTAAAATGAAAATAGTTTTGTTATAAAACTTATATACGATTTTTCTTTTTATGACAAAAAAAAATTTGTTCAAAAGCTCAATTGTCCGACATAAAACACCAAGATATTTGTTTCTTGTCGATTAATTGTAAACGTTGTTTGAAATATAAATATCACTCATAGAGTGCTGTGTTCAGTACGTTGTATCAATTCACCATGAAAAGATAACTGGGTTCTGGAAGGCGATCTACATTTTGGGAAAAAAATAATATTCTTCGATGTAGCACACCTCTGAATTAATGAGTTAGTGAACAAACAACTGCGGGATTTGGGTCGATAATCCTCAAATTATTCGGGAGTTACAGCTTCATTCTCAAAAAGTCACTGTTAGTGTCGTTTTTTGGCTGAAGAAGTGATAGCGACCTTATTATGTTGAAGACGATGAAGAATATTATTGATGAACGCTATAATAATATGCTAACAGAATAGCTTTGACCTGAACTGATACTTGTGGATATATATATATATATATATATATATATATATATATATATATATATATATATATATATATATATATATATATATATATATATATATATATATACATTTTCTTTTAATAAAACGGTGCGATATGTCATATATCATGCCAGACAATCGATTGATTGCAAGAGAAGTTACCTGGACGCGAGAAATGTTAATGCCTACTTGCCACCAAGATCATGCGATCTTACGCCCTTGGATTGTTTTTTTTTGGAGCTATATTAAATTTCTGGTTTACAGAAATAAACCCTGAACAATTCTTGACCTTAAACGAAATATTTAGGCCGCCATTGGAAATAAACCACGCGATATGTGTGAACGTAATTATCATTGTACTCCATTTTAAAGTTGAGACAGTCTTATTGGACAAATTTTCATATATATTTTTACTTAAGATATTCGTAGTATATGCAAAACAAATCCCAATCTCTCTAAATTTTTGAAACAAAATAAATCAGCAAAGTTTTAGATAACATTCTAAATATGCAAATCTCTATTATAAACAAAATTCTGTTTAAACCTCTGAAGGACTCTGTAATGAATTTAAATCTCTACACTGGTAGGTTTCGTTTTAATATAAGACATTCACGTTGTCTGTTTCATAATCTGACATAATTATATTAGCAAAACTTTTTGTAATTAAACTACATTTTAGAGATTGTAATTGTATTAATTAGGGCGAACCTGAGTCTTGTTATACAAAGGTAATATAGATGGGAATATTGTCGAGCATTGTTTGCAGTAGAAATTTCCGCATAGGAGCTTATTGTTTGCTAATTAGTTGGGCGCGATTTGACCGATTATACTGCTAAACAAAAAATATTTGTCGTAATGCTGAAAAAGTCGATTTTGGATATTTTTAATGTACTGTTTCTACAAAAGACTTGATTATTTTCGTAATACTTCTAGTTTTTCAGATATATACACGATATTTTATAAAACTTTTGTTTTTTCTAATACGTATAATTAAGGAAATAATGGTATACTCAGAAACAGAAATCAAATTCATTTGATTTTTAAGTACTGTGTAACTAAATAATAATTAACCTGCTGAGAACCTATGTTGTATATATATATATATATATATATATATATATATATATATATATATATATATATATATATATATATATACCGAACCTGCTGTTGTATATATATATATATATATATATATATATATATATATATATATATATATATATATATATATATATATATGGCAAACTTTACCAGCGTGTTCTACGGCTTAAAATATCGGATCGGACACGTGGAGTACGGATGGAAGATTTCTGTTGTTTTAATATATATGACGGATTTTTCCAAATATTTTCGAATTCGTTTACAATAAAGTTATGAAATTTGCTGAGTGTTGTAAACTTTATGCGCCGAATAGAAACGTGTATTTCAAATTTTAAAATTTTATTCAGAGGCGTGACATACAAAGCGATTAAGGTAAAAATAGTCCGATTTTTTGTACGTATTTTTATTTATTTTTATTACAAATTATGAAAACCCCGATTTGTTACGTAAAAGAGGTACTCTTAATTCGCCTCGATAGGATGCACCGTTTTCGAGTAAATAACTTTTCGTGGACGAAACGTGGACGTACAGTAAAGCTCAATGTTTATAGCATAGTAATAATAAATGTGCCATGATTGGAATGTTTCAAACAATAAAACTTTAATATGCTATGTCAAAATGACATTTATTTTTTGGATGTTTTTAATTTGCAGTCTTAAAATTAAAATAAAATCGGATATTAGTAAGAGATCATGATTATGTTTAATAATGTGGAATACGCCGATATACACATTATCTACGGATATTGCAATGAATATGCAAAGATGCAGTGCGCGAATATCATGGACTTTTTCTAATAGAAGTTTGCCTTTAAAACGAATTTTTATTCGAACTCACCAGAACTTTAGAAACTTTGGACTTAAAACGCATAAGGGAAATAGAGTAAGGCTAAAGGCGAATTCATTTTTGTAAATGGTTTTTAAATGCGGCGGAGGAAGATCCTAATTTTAAAAATAAAATCATTTAGGCTGACAAAACTACATTTATCAGCAGTGGATCGACAAATTTTCAAAATTTTCATGACAATTTTAAAGTCATGACAATTCTCTCATAATCTGCCTTTTTATGGCTTTTTAAGAACAGTTAATATTAACGGGACTCTTTGCCCCCCATTTATCCCACCACGATTAAATAAAGCGCTATTTAATGATTTTTTAAATGACAATTTTTTCGAATGTTTCGAAGATGTTTCGCCAAATTAAGGAATGAATGCTGGTTTCAAAGGGATGGTGCTCCATCACATTATGCTGATGAAAATCTATGCGGCTAAATAATAATTTTCCCGAACGATAGATCAGTCGGTTATGACCAGGGCTGTTTACCGGACCAGCCACCCTGTTTACCAGACCTGATTTCTATCGATTTTTTCATCTGGTGATATTTAAAGGATAAGTCTATGCAATCTCCGTAAATATCAGAGATGCGTTGATCCAAAGAATTCAAGACGCCTGTGAAGATTTGCTGGTTATTCGCAACGTCATACAATCTGTTGTGCAGAGATGTCAGAAATATGTTGAAGTTGAAGGAATACACTTTGAACAATACTTGTAATTTGTAATTCATCTCAATTTAAAAAATTGTCTAAGAAAAATAAATATGATTTTAAATTATAGCAGTTTCTTGAAATTTCTTTTTTTTATTTGGATGCGGTTTATAATGTTGCTAACGAAATCAGCATAGCAATCGTTTTATAAAACGAATTGAGTTTCGTCGTTTTATCTCAAACAAATTTACAGATTTACTTACGAAATACGTTGAGTTTTGAAGTGACAAACGGTTATACAGTAACAACAAAATTAATCAATTGTCCATTTTCAGTTGAATTCTGATTCTTTGCATAGCACATTGTATCGCAATCGACACAATTAAATTGAATTGACACAATTTAATCGCATTACAATTTCACCAATAATACGGAGCAATTTAGGTAGTAGAACTTGCAATGCTACAAACCTAAAGGAATTTTCGATCTAATCAAACTGCAGAGCAACCCGAAGAGCGAAATGAAATTGAACGGAATCGATTATCACAAATTCGTTCAGCATGTACACAAGAAAAAAGAAAAAAATGTAAACAAAGATGATATGCATCGAATGAGACATCATCAGTCAGTAGAAACCAATCGCGCGACAATTAATTTGAATAATCGTGCAAGAAGACAAACAAGAAAACAGACAAACAAATTTTTACTTTGTTTCCACATTTCCAATAGCTTTTCACAATTTCACAAAACAATCACTAACAAATTTATTGAAATTTGGGCAGGACGTCTGTCGGGTCAGCTAGTATAAAATAAAAGTTGTAAAATTATTAAATTACCAATCGAAAAGCTATGAAAACAATTCACATTTTAAGCAAATATGTATAAAAGCATATTTGGCAAATATTAATTGGTTATTAATAATTATTTAACGAATAAATTACAAATACATTAATGATGTGCATTAGTTAATCCGTTCGAGGCAATGTCGCATTGACTAATTGAGATGATCCCTATGACAAAAAGTGTTATTTCAAAATGGCGACAAAAATGATTTCAGTGTTTATTAGTGAGTTATTATTAATATTATCAATATTTTGAGTTATTATTAAAAACAAAACCATTTAAAACCAAAAATGTATTCTCTACGAGAATATCACGATATGCTTCTTATTTACGGAGCAGCTTGTACCAAGAAGGACATATTTTTGCTTGAGAATGCCAAATGTGACTTTGGCAAATGGTCGGTACTCTTCACAGAACGAACGAACCGATACCTGAAATGATTTAGGAACATTCGATAGGGGTCGCCGTCAAACGAACTGAGTTTGCGCGCAGGTATGTAAATTTGTACCTCAATAGTCTGGCAAATCATCATGGAATGTTTAACATCAGAGTAACGCTTACAAATTGTCGAAATTTACTATCAAAATCAGTGGCGTGAGCGCCGAATTTATAGAGCAGTTCGTGAATTTGAACTTTCGATGTATTCACCGAATTATCGATACATTTCGAACGCATTTCACGCTGCTCGATATTAAAATAAAAACAAGAAAAAACGGTGCGTTCTGAAGAAAATATCGCCGTTCTTGCTCTCAGAAAAGTCTGAGTTTCTCATGAAAAGTATATTATGAAAAAAGATGTTAATGATATACGTCGGAAATGCAGAAGCCATGGATATGCTATATACCACATAACTGCTGGATGTTCAGCGTTATCAGAATCCGCCTATCTTCTCAAGGCATAATCAGGTGGCGAAAATTATACACCGGGAATGGGCGGTGAAATACAACCTTATCAACAATCCACCACCATACTACCAATATACCCCGGCACCGATTTTAGAATCCAGTGATTGGCTGCTCTATTGGGATAAGCCAGTAATTACAGACAGGAGAGCAGACTATAACAGGGCAGACCTTATATTGATTAATAAAATAAATAAAAAAGCCATTGTGGTTAATGTGAGTTGTCCGTTAACGCAAAATTCGGAAAAAACGGAAATGGAAAAAGTCCGGAAATATGAAAATCTCTCAATAGAGCTCAAGCATGTGTGGAGTTTAACCAGTGTGGAACTGACCCCCATAATAATATCGGTGTGTGGAGTAATGACAAATAACCTTAGAAAAAACATCGAGCCTTTGGAACGGTTGAAATTTTTGGAATTTTGGAATTTTTAGAACTTGGAATATTATTCAAAAGTTCCTGAATTTGTAGCTGGATAGGATGAATTTCCTCTTTGATATATTTAAAATCCCAACAAAAGAATAAAGAAAATAGATGTAATATATAATTAATAATAATAATTAATACATTAAACATGATTAATAAAATAATTAATATAGTTAATATTAAATAATAATTAAGCGCGTAGATTTAAGCCACCGATATGAAGAAAAATTAATTCAGCTTTCTCTTTTTGATTAAATAACTGGTACATCTTAGCAACTGAATTAAAACGTTATTTATATGCACATTCAAATACAACAGCGTTCAAACAAGACATTGATAGCATAATAATGATGGCTCCTTTTAAACAACACAATTTTTGTTTAATTTCCAAGGCCTACTATTGCTATGTTAGCTACTTTTAGTTCCTGTCGACTGCAGATTATTTTAGGTGTTTTTGTTAATTGTTCTAAAACGGCTACTCTAATAAAGAAATGTGACATAACATTTTTTATTTCCAATGTTAATATTTGTCAAAGTATGTTAAAAAAATACGTTGTTACCATTTTTTAAAAAACATTGTTTTAGTAGCTGCTGAAGAAATGTGGCAATACCGGAAAAAATTGTTTATAATTTTTTCTTAGTTAAGTTATTTCCTACAATTTTACATTTGGTAAAGTTTAAGGAAGTAAAGTATTAGTTTATCAGTTCATATAAAAAAGTTATCCTGTCTGGTTTTAAAAAATTTACACTATATATATATATATATATATATATATATATATATATATATATATATATATATATATATATTACATATATATATATATATATATATATATATATATATATATATATATATATATATATATATATATATATATATATATATATATATATATTATATCTTCATCATCATCACTCGTGTGGAATCACTGCAAGATGAAGGCCTGCTTCCAACTTTCACGATCCTGGGCTTTCATCTGCCACTTGGGTTCAATATAATTAACGATGTTATCAATCCATCGTGTTTTTGGATTTCTTCGCCGACGTTTGCGATCAAGCGGTATCCACTCCAGGATTACCTTGGTCCATCTCCCGTCCCATCGCCTCTCTATACGGCCTGCCCATCTCCATTTCAATTGCTTTACTATTCGAATGATGTCACAGACTTTCGTTTGCTCCCTGATCCATGCGCAGGACTTTCTGTCTCGTCTTGTAATGCCAAGCATACATCTTTCCATTCCCCTTTGTGCACCCGAAGTTTTTGAATTGATTGCGTGAGTGTCCAGATTTCACTTCCATATGTCATAACGGGCATGACGCACTGATCGAAGACTTTTCTTTTCGGGCAAAGTAGGAGTCTGCTCTTAAACACTATGTTGAGCCTACCAAATACCTGTCAGCCACATTTAACGCGCCGTTCCACCTCCCGGGCGGTATTCCGCTCCATTGAAATCCTCTGCCCAAGATATATAAAGCAGTACACAATCTCCAAATCTCTTCCTAAAATTGAAATTCTTCTATCCTGAGCGAAGTTATTGAACATAACCTGACTATTTTTTGGGTTTATTTTCAAACCAAATGGTTCGCCAGCCCTTTGCACTTCTTGTTTGCGTTTTTGCAGCTCCTCTGCGTCTTGTGAAAGGAGAAGGATATCATCTGCAAATCTAAGATGGTTTAAGTTTGCACCATTGATCTCATGGATCCCATCTCATGATTGAACCATACTGTTCCCAATCCAATTTACGGAATACTTCTTCAAGGCCAGCCGAGAAAATAATAGGCGATCTTGCGTCACCCTGCCGTACACCTCGTTCTACATTAATTCCCACTTCAAGATCATCAAGGTGAATTGTGGCTGTAGCTCCATGATATATCCATCCTAATAGGTTTACATATTCTTTATCTACCCCTTGGCTAAGCAGTGCATCTATTATCGCATGCTTTGATATGGAGTCAAATGCTTTTTCGTAGTCGATAAAAGCCAAGCACGGTGGCATGGTCTATTTGGATAGTATGACTATTATTTAATTTTTAATGGAAACTTCTAACCTTCTTCTGTTCTTATTTATTTTATTTATTCCTTATTCTCCTATATACACTGTCCTCTTTTGTTACCCTTTAGTATTCAGGAGTTCTTGTTATCCGTGATTATGATATTTTTCATAATCAAATATCAGCAATGTTCAATATGAACATTTCTTTTGGATTATAAAAAAATATTTATTTTGGGCTAGGACTAAGAAATGTCAATTAATATTAATTTATATTGTGGAAAACTGCTGAATTTAATGATGGTTTACAACATATAGCATTATACATCTGTGTAATAGTAAATGTAGTATTTGTATAATGGTCGGCAGTTATATATTTCATGCATTGCAAAATAAAAATATCAAATCGCAATTAAAAATGTTTTTTTCACAAAATGTATTCAATGGAGTTTCAAAAAAAGATAACAGTATATTATTGAACAAAATAGTGAATATAATACGGAATTACTTTCATGCTATAAAAAAGATTAGTTTACAAAATAAAATTTAATTAAATTTTTTAAAATTACTTTCCGGACAACCTAATAATAACATAACTAATAATAATAAATCTTTGATGTGTACACTGGGATATCAAGATACTAATTCCAAGTTCTCCTGCATCATTTTCAGCTTCGGAAATATTCGTCTTAGCTAGAAAAAAAAATTGATGTCGGCGATTCTAGACAGTTATGTAAAGAGTAATAAAAAAAAAGAATGAACCGGCTGTCTCATCGTTAGTCCTCGCCCCACATAATTCAATTATTAAAGCTAATTAACTTCTTAGTTATTTATATTAATTAAGATTTCAGCGTGATAGCTTTGCACAGATTTTTTAAAAATTCTCTTTAATTTGCTTAGGAAACGCAATTAAACAATAATATGAAAACAACGATAAAATTATGGAGTTTGTGTTTGACAAATGTACTACCTTATCTATGAATACAGGAAAAATAACATCCATCAAGTGCGTAAGAAGTTCAAAATAGAATCGACATGTTGTACCCCGGAAGAGTAGAAAATATTCTAAAGTTTAATTTTAATAGCGCCACTATCATCAAAGCCATAAACAAATTAATCGTGAGATATTTTGTGAGAATAATTAACTGGACTGGAAAACATGCAAAATCGCGATCTACAGCCTTCATCTTCACAGTAATCTCGCATTGAAGGAATACAGTTGCAGCAAGTAAAATAGGATGGCGGAAGAAAAAAAACCAGGTGTGTGTGATTTTCCTCACCAAAGGTGGCATGGTCTATTCTAAAGTCAAGAAAAATACCTTATTTAAAACCCTAAAAATGAAGTAGGCATACAAAGAATATTAAATACGCAAAAGGAGGTAAATATACCGCTATATGTATATATATATATATATATATATATTATATATATATATATATATATATATATATATATATTATATATATATATATATATATATATATATATATATATATATATATATATATATATATATATATATATATATATATATATATATATATATATATATATATATATATATATATATATATATATATATATATATATATATATATATATGCATATATATATATATATATATATATATATATATATATATATATATATATATATATATATATATAGATATCATCATCATCATCATCATTATCAACCCGTATCAATCCACTGCAGGATGAAGGCCTCTTCAGCATGCTTCCAACTCTCGCGGTCCTGAGCTCTCCTCTGCCATTCGGTCCAATATACTTAATAATGTCATCAGTCCATCGTGTTTTCGGTCTTGTCCGTGGACGTTTGCGATCCAGCGGTATCCAGTCCAGGACCGCCCTGGTCCATCTTTCGTCCCACCGCCTCGCTACATGGCCTGCCCACTTCCATTTCAATTGCTTTATTCTTCCAATGATGTCACTCACTTTCGTTTGCTCTCTGATCCATGTGCAGGTCTTTCTATCCGGTGTAGTAATACCAAGCATATATGTTTCCATTCCCCTCTTGATGACCTGACTCTTCTTCTGGCTTATTTTCAATTTTTATTTTCAAATGGTTCCCCAGCCCTTTGCAGCTCTTGTACGTGTCTTTACAGCTCCTCTGGGTCTTGTGAAAGAAGAACGATATCATCTGCGAATCTAAGATGATTTAAGTATGCATCATTAATCCTTATTCCATCGTGTTCCCAATCCAGATTACGGAACACTTCTTCCAAGCAGGCTGAGAAAAGAAGAGGCGATATTGCGTCATCCTGCCGTACGCCCCGCTCTACATTTATTCCAACCTCAAGATCGTCAAGGTGGACTGTCGCTGTAGCTTCATTATATATCGATCCTAGTAGATTTACATAGGCTTTCTCTACACCTTAGTTAAGCAATGCATCCATTATGGCCCGCTTTAAGATTAAATCAAATGCTTTTTCGTAATCGATAAAAGCCAAGCACAGTGGCATAGTGTATTCACACACAGTGGCACAGTACATCTTGTCTTTCTATGGCCTGCTGTACAACCTGGATGTGATCTATTGTAGTGCAACCACTTCTGAATCCTGCTTGTTCTCTTGGTTGTGCGTCATTCAGTTTTTTAATGTTCATTTAGAAATTATCTTAGTGAAAACTTTGTACATTACTGATAGGAGGTTTATTGGACGGTAGTTCTTTAAATCTTCATGTGCTCCTTTTTTATGTAAAAGGATCAGTTCTGTATTATTCCATAAGTCAGGTACTTTTTGTTCTTTGAGGCATTTTGAGTGTAGTTTTACCAGTGTTTTATGTAACGTCCGACCACCAGCGTTTAGCATTTCGTCAGTTACACTGTCCTGTTGTAGCGTTGTCTACAAACTGTAGACAGTAGCGTTGTCCTTTTTCATCGATTCTATAGCATTTGTTACTTCCTCCACTATTATATCTGGCATTTGTTCTTCCGTGGGTATTGTTGTCTTTGATTGGTTCTGATCTTCATGTAATCTTCATATATATATATATATATATATATATATATATATATATATATATATATATATATATATATATATATATACCCAACCGCCTGTGACACTCAGCTACTGTCGTCTCATTGGACGCTGTCCAAAGAAATCTAACATTTCATATATGCGCCATCGGACGGGAAGTCGGCGAAAGTATAGTTTGTTGACTATGGATAGAGTATTCCTATTCTTGACGGGAGAGCATGTGTCGGTACCCTGATGTGCCTGAACATCAACATGGCGAAACATATGCCCTCCAATTGAAGGGATGGGTGGGGCTCGTCCCCAGTCAAGCACCTAACAACAAAGTATATACCTTAAAGATTTGCATCGTGGACCCATGGAAAAAATATTCATAACCAAAGAATTTTTCATAGTCCACGTGGGTGCTTTTCTCCTTCCTTGCGTCATCACTGAATAGTTACCAAGTATCTTTCGAGGTCGGTTTCTGGCCTAAAAAATTTTAATAACACTAGAGGATATCTTATAGTAGTTTGGCATTATATCATGTGTTTTAATGTGTGGTTTGCTGTTCATCACGTAAAAGGAATGATACAGAAGAGCTTTCTTCACGTTGTCTGTTTTATAATTTTTTAGGTGAAATCATTATTGACACATTTTTACAGCAAACCTAAAATTAGAAAATTAAATTAGTTAAAATGCAGTTTTGCGTTGCTAAACTAACATTATGCAGGTGGAAGTGTAGTCAAGCATTATTTGGAATATAATTTGCCGCATAGAAACTTGAGTTTTGCATGTTATTCGAAAGTGCGATCGATTCGGCCTTTACATAGGGAAAGCGGTTGTATTTAACGTTTCATATTAAATTAGTAGTAACATTTAAAGAGGTTTTTTCTAATAACAAATAATTTAATTTGTAAATTGTATACATATAAATGATAAGCAATTTATGCATTACATTATAGAGTTTTGAAAGAAATTCTAGAGAATTGTAAAGTACAGATTTTTATGAGCAGTTGATTAATGAGTTATAGAAGTGGTGGTTCTGTAAAAAAATATTTTGATATACATCAGCATTAAAAATTGTCATATGTGGTGTGAGAACATCCAAGCGAGATTTGTATTCTTGAGGTAATGAGTAAAATTAATATTTCTTAATAAAATGTAATAAATTTAATGTTATTTTCTAAACTTCAAAATAATTATGACTAAAACCAAATCACCTTTTTTAACTGCTCGTTTCGCTAACCATGTTAGCATCATCTGGAGGTCATTCAATGTAATTTTTCCCACAAATATGAATAATTAACTGCATTATATCCTAAATGAGGCAAATTTCATTCTAAATAACGTACTGTACTTATACTTTGAAATGAAAGTGGAAACAACCGTTTTGGGCTCATCTCAATCTCTGCTTGGAATTGCTATATGTGATTCTGACTCAGTAGGAATTTCTGAAAACGACAAAATCTATTTTGGTCCATCCAAAAGTGGGCAGGTCTTCCAAAATCTAACATAAAATTTGTATGGATCCTTTATTATAAATCGAAGAATATAAATTTTGAATATCATTCTGAATTTAGAATTGATATGTTCTGCTTAATAAGTAATAAATTCTTACTACTCGAAAGTAAATAGAGTTATTTTGAGATATCCTAAAGTGTGCATGTCGTACCGAATCTAACATGAAAATATAATGAACAATTCATTATATTTCATGACACAATTTTATACATTCTGAATAATGCTCAGAATTATTCAGGACTGACTAATCAGTAGAATATCATTTGGTGAGCATGTCGTGCTAAATCTAACAAAATATTTAATGGAGATTTCATAAAATCGTGCATGTAGCAAATTTCATTTTGATTAACGCATTGTGCTTAGAATGTGTGTATTTGTTCTTGATTAATCAGTAGGAATTTTGGAAAGTGATAACGACCAATTTTGAGAACAGTAAAAACACACGAACAAAGTGTTTTGTGTGCTTAGAGCATTTTATATTTGAAATCGCTTGTAGAAATTAAAAAATAAGGCTATTAAGATTTTTTTTGTATTAAACAGTGTGTTTATTTTACATATTAGTCTGAATATATTTTTTTAATACAAGTAAATATTAAAATACATGGATCTGTTTTTAAAACATGGCATTAAAATTTTGATACGTAACAACCCTAAGCAACAAGTACGTCACATTTTATTACGGCTTGGACCGTAATGGAACTGTTGGTCATATCAAAATTTTATGAGGCTGGTCTGTTGGGTAAAAAAGTTACACATTTTTAAAAACAGTAGCCGAAAAATATAAGGAAAAATGTATACATAGTAGATAAAGTATAAATAATTTTATACTTTATTATGATAAAATATAACAAAATAAAATTTATATTTATTCAATAATTTGATAATAAATAATAATAATTTGATATGCTATATATTGTTATCTATTGTATTTATACTAGAACAATAGACTTAGGCACAGTGCGACAAACTCTGGGACCCATCACAGTTGCGATGGAAAGCGAGAATGAGCATATCCAAGATTAAAAACATAGTGATTTGCTAATACTAGCTTGTGTCTCAACGGCAAACAATATCTGGGTGGTGCTTTATAACAATGTGGATTGCCGCAGTGATTTCAATGAACGGATTTTTGCCAAGTACCATCAAAATAGCTTTGCAGCCCCCTTATACAGCAGATTTGAAAAACTTTATTCACCAGACGGTAACGGGTTTAAAGTACTCTAAGTTTGAAATACTAGTACCCTAAGTTTGAATAGCTAAATTTCATCGATTCTACAATCTGATTCTACAATCTTTAAAAACAACAGATACAATGTTATCTATTTATACATATGTATTTATGTTCTCGAAGACCCCCCCCCCCTTCGTGAACTTGAGGTATGCCGAAATCTGCGGTCGAATTGTGACATTCCCTTTGCCTTTGCTATCACGGTTCGTCTTTTGTCCATCTGTAAAATGTTACAGAGCAGAATGTGGTTCGGTCCTGGAGTGCGTTAGAAGCAGGAAGAAATATCAAATTTATTTTGTCCCAGCTGATTAAATATAAGTGATTAATTCTATTTTTCCTCCGATCTCTCTTTGGTTCAACGGCTCAACCATCTTTCGTCAGTTTCTGGGGACGCGGCTATTTTTGTGGGAGATTACTACCGGGTTTTCGTAATATCTTCACATTTGGGAAGTGAAAAGTCACTTTTCCAATTAAGCTTCGTAGTGGAGGGCCTCCATGGCGTAATAACTTAGTTTAACGTATTTTTATGGATTTGCACCTCAAGACCCCATCCATAAGACCATAAGAGAAGTGCATTTCGTTATGTGTTGGAAGCTTTTGGGAGCATTTGGAACACCCAACTCATGGAAGATTTACTATCACCCTGTCATGGTGTCCACTACACCGGGGCAGCATTAAAACTCTTTACGGCTAATTTCCTTGTTTTCTCTTCTTTTCCTTTTGTTTTGTGACTGAATTTCATTCATTGAATGAATACTCATGTTATATTATCATAAAGCAACCTATTAAGGAACCGTATTCAAAAATTCGGGTATATGCTGGTTATAAAAAAATATATATATTCAGGGATTTTTCTTGTCAAATTTCTTAAAAAATATTTTTTTATTTTCGAAACAGCTCAAGATAGGTATAGCTTATGTTACATAAAAAAGTGTCAAAATACCTCACAGAATCTAAAAATGTAATATTATATAAGGTATTCTATTTTAAAAAACAAAGTTGGTATTAGCTTCCAGGAAATTTGGTGACACGACAGCGCAAAAAATATTTTAATTGAAGAGCTCATATTTATTTATATAAGTATCTAAAATTTCAAATCTTTACTTTAAGTAGGTCTCCGTAAACATCTAATGTAGCATTCACCATATATATATATATATATATATATATATATATATATATATATATATATATATATATATATATATATATATATATATATATATATATTATATCTACTAATATTTTCACGGATGGTACAATATGTTTCTATATCATTCCGGATGTCGATCCGTTGATTCTGTGAACAGTCACGACGTTTCGCCAAAATCTCATTTGTCATTTTCCACTCAATGTTCGCGAATTTATACTTACAAACCTAAAATTTGGCAGGAATGTCCCTCATGCATCGTAGATATTCGCTAAGTTTGAGAGTTCATAAAAATGAAATCCTTAGGGAGGGTTGCAGGGGCGTAAAATATAATTATATACACCAGGTTTTAACTTTAACTCCTACGTACTTGAAATTTGGCAGACATGTTCTTTATGAGTAGTATATATTCGATAAGGAGGAAGGTTTATAAAAATCCACTTCTAAGAGGTGGGGGGGGGGGGGGGGGGTGAGTGTAAAATAAACAAAGCTAATAAATAAATTTAAAAATGTTCAGGCAGCTAAAACTTTTGAAAGCAAAATTTGAAGCTAAAAATATATAATTAACTAACTAAAAATTTACATATGTTTGCTGAAACTAATAAATCATAATATTGTATACAGAGATGTATTGTAATAAATGATATTTTTTACAAATTTAACTATTTGTTTCATATTTATTTTTATAATTTTGTGCCATAAAAAATACTTAGCGGAAATTTGAAATTTGGGATTGTATCGCTGTGAATCCCTCGAAATTTTGTCTTCATGAAATTTATAGAAAAATATATCAAATAGCAGGTAAAAGATACGTAATTCTAAAAGCCATTTTAATCACACAACAATGAATTATTTTTAAATTTTAATTTACACCGGGCAAAGCGGGCGGGTAACAGCTAGTCAATAATATGTCGCCTGGAATTGCGTTCTAACAGTACGAATACACTTTACGAATTATTGTTCCTGTTTTATTGGATATTTTTTAGTGTAGTTTTTTAAAAGGTTAATACATTTGGTATATCGATTACAGATGGCTTCAACACATTTAGGAAAAAATCCTCGTTTTTGGTTGGTATATTGAAGTTAAACGAGTCAAAACACCGATATTTAGAGACTGGACTTAGAGCTTAACATAGGCTTCAAACCATGGTCCTTAGCTACCAAACTCCGGTCATAACTCCCTCGAGCTATCAACATTGGTTTTTATTTATTCTATGTTATAAAATATCTCTCAAAAGGCATCCGACCTTACTCAGCCTCGAACTAGTGTTTCGGCTGGACCATATTTTGTGGGATTTTAAAAATTATTGAAATACAGTACCCAAGTTTGTTTTATCATCAGAGGGTTAATCATCCAAGTACCAACCACTACAAGTGACATTGAATACGACAGCAAAATATTCTTATAGGAAATAAATATTATCGATGAAGCCAACTTTCAAGTACAAGAAGGGTATTTGTTTCTAAATGGTCATTTCAGATGTTAGCCTAACCTAGATTCATACCTAAGTATTGCTGCATTAGCTGCTGCGTTATCTTCATATTATCTGTCAATATTTTAATTAAATATTTTTTGGGATAAGATGCAGATAATATTGTCTTGTGGTGGCGTATCGATATGTTCACAGACAAAAAGCACCATTTCAAAGTCTTAAAATATTTTGCGGTAGACTTGCTGATATAAAAAGTGAGCGTAAATTTTCCTAGATGCGGAAAAGATTTATAGGACAATCTACTTTTGGATCTAGATTAAAGCAAAACGTGTTTAATTCATCATGATGATCTTAACCTATTTGATCTACCTTTAACATTCTCACCACCCAATGAACATATACTTTTTTGATATTCAATTCATATTGTATTTTTTTATACTACCTAGTAAAAATTTTTTGCTATAAATTTAATGCAATTCCTCGATCACAAAGTACAATTACATGGGCCCAATCAAAAAGTTTTTGATCAAAATACCTCTCGGGGCTCTTTTCTGAATTTGAAATATCGGGATCATTGTTTAACTACTTGATATGAAGAGGCAGTATCAACTATAAGGGGCAGTATGGCTTCTCGATAGGCATATGGCTTCTCGATAGTTTTATTATAAAAAAAAAATACAACTATGAATTTGTTGTTACGCTGATGGTATTAATATATCAAACTATTTAATATGATATTATTTACAACCATTAAAATACGAGGGTTGCAATTTATGTATTGGGAATAATAAAAAAAAAATATTTATTATTGAAAATGGTTTTATTGTTTTTCAAAATATTCTTCGCGATGTCAATACACTTTTGCATACGTTTGAACCAATTTCCATAGCACTTTTTTCATTTCGATTGAGGTATCTCCAAAACAAGTATTTTGAGCGCATCAACCATTTCTTCTGGCACCGAAAATCGTTGACCATGTAGTTTATTCTTCACGGATGGGAACAAAAAGAAATCATTGGGTGCCAAATCAGCACTGTACGGTGGATGACCCATCAATTCGATATTTTGACCCGTCAAATATTGAGTTGTTCGGTCTGATGTGTGAAAGATCACGTTGTCACGGTGAAGAATCATTCTGCGTCGCTGGTTGTTTTTTCTTATTGCTTCAAATATTTCTGACAAATGTTTGTGTATCATTCATAATTGACCGTTCTACGATTCTCTAGTGGCACTGTAACCATATGCCCATTTATCCCAAAAAAAACAGGCGACCATTTGCTCGAAGTGCTCCTTGCGCGAACAATTTTTTTTGGGTTTGACTCATTTTGAAAGACTCATACAGTTAACTGCTGTTTACTTTCGGTCTCACACGCATAGCTCCAAGATTCGTCGCCTGTGTAGATGTTATACACTACTTTTCATGCACCACGATTGTTTTTGTTGAGCATTTTTTTGCATCAATCGACATGAGCTTTTTTTTGAGCGATTGTCAAATTATGGGGAATCCAACGCACCATTTTTTACCAAGTCTTTTTCACGGCTAAATATTCATGTAAAATCTTGTTTATGCTTATCGTACTAATGCCCATGGATACTATTGCCCTTAATTTCACGGTAGGTCACATGACGATCTTTTTCATCAGTTTGTGCCCATTATCAACGTTTTCTGACACATCAACGGATTTTGGACGACCTTCTTTAAATTCGTCTGTGAGCGAACGACGGCCACGATTGAATTCATTAAACCAGTGATATACAGTAGTTTTAGATGGTGCTAATCCACGTCGAAAGTCGTAGTAAATTTTCACACGAAAATAGTCATGAATTAATTTCACTTTTTGATTGAGATGAAATTGTCAAGTCACTTAACAACACAAATAGCGTTCGTATGACAAAACGTTCTGAATACGTATACGGTCAATAATGTCAAACGTTATACATGAAATTTTTTTGTATTAAAATATTTAGCTTTTTATTTATTATTCCCACACGAATGCCAGATGTCAATATCACTTTCTAATATGTCTAACTTTTTCTAAACACTTGATTTTCTTCCAGACTAACACCGAACGACTGATGAATAAATAAATCGGAAACTTTTGCATGTTTCCTAAAAACTTCTCGTCGTTAATTTTAAATTTCCTCGTGGCGTTTTCATGCAAGTTGTATACATCACTGATTTTTAATGTATATCTATTTTCATCCGATATCCAAATTTCGTGTAAAAGCAGAATAGACACATTTTGAAAATATAAAATGTTCCTAAACCATAATAAATGTTTTAAAACCAGTTTTTAAATAAATTCTATTCTATCGGGTTCTGAAAGTTCATAGGGATTTTTTTTAAGGGAAAGAAAAACTTTAGAAATTATTTAATAAAGTATTATGTAATAAAGTATTTAATAAATAAAAATTAAATAAAGTATTTAAATATTTATTTTATCTATTATGTAATTATCGTTATTATTTACAGCTTTTTGACAACGCACCATTTTTCCGAAAATTTACATTTTTATTGTCAAAAAATATTAAAAGTTATTTTTGACATATTCTTGCGTCTTAAAGGGTTTTCCATATAAATATCCCAATTGAAGCTCAACAATTTTAGTCAGGTCCTGATTTAAAAGTGTGGTCCTCTACTGTCATCATAAAATATGACGCCTTTTCTGTTTGCTAATTCTAACCAGTATTCTTCAATTAGTGCCTTCAGCCCATCTAATTGTAGATAGTAGAGGTTGGTGTTGATGGTTTGGTTGCATGGAAAAAGCTAAATGTGCTTGGGTCTATTCTAATCTCACCAAATGCAAAGCATAATTTTCTTCGGATGAAGGACGTTTTTCGCCGTTCTTATAACCGCTTACTCTGGCAATCCTCGTGACTATTTTGGTTACAAGTTCTTGTATACAACCCACCTTTCATCACTAGTAGCTATCCGCATATTTTTCAGCAAAAGATCACACGAATAATTCTGTCCAGTAGATTTTGCTCACTAAGTTAGAGTAGGAAGGTTATTTTTTCAGATGTTGAAAACGATCAATTTGTCAATATTCAATTTCTCTGCTTTTTCTCTCTTTCTCTTTAATCTCACGGACCGTTGTGTGTATATCATCAACTATTATGCGTGGATGGATATCGACATCAGTGCTTGAAGGACAGCCAGATTGATGCCTGCCTTCCAGGTCAAAATCTCCGCCCCAGAGCGGACCAAACCACTTTTACACAGTGGTCTTCCCAACAGAACCGCCTACGTAAACTGCACAAATCTTGTATTTTGTTTCGACAGTTACTGCCATGTTTTAATTAAAAAGTCATAATGTGGTGTTAATAACAAGTTATCGACAGATATTTTTAATTTGAATCAATTTGAATAACTGAAGGCAATTCAAAGCGAATCTGAAAGTAAACATTGTAAATAACGGGCCTTTCAAATTAAGCGGTTTTTTTTTAATTCTTGAATAAAACACAGATGGCGTTGTGAATTAGCCTAGATCTAGTCTCATTTTAGAAGTGTAATTTATAACATACTTGATTTTACGTTTATTTACTTGTTTTTTGTACATACTTGTATTTATATATTTTATGAAAATGGGCGTTTAATAAAAAAGAAAGTGTTTCAGAAAGTATTCAGTGTTTTTACAAAATTATGTAATATTTACGGTTTGCACAATCGTTCATCTGAAAGCCCTATCAATCGAATTTGTTCGAAAAAATTTAAAGAAACTGATTTGGTGGAAAAATAAAAGAAGAGCAATATATAGTCGTAGTGGTCATTCACAAGAGCATATTGATTTCGTAGGTGAACGTTTTGCTGAAGACCCATAAATTTCCATTAGTCGACGTTCACAACAATTTAGACTTAGTGAATCCACAACATGGTGTATTTTATGAAAGGATTTAGCTTTGAAGGCATATGAGGTTCAAATAACACAGGGATTAATGCCGCTGGATCATTAAAATACGTGGTGCAGTTGTCAGTTGGATCAAAGAACAAACAGATGATTTTTCTCATAAAATCATCTTTGCAGATGAAGCACAATTTGAAATTGGCATCTGTGTTAATAAATAAAATTGCCGCATTTGGGTTGAGGAAAATCCACGATTGATTCATGAAACACTTTTACGTCCTAAATGAGTCACTGTTTGGTGTGCATTATTGGGAAGAGGTGTAACTGGGCTGTATTTCTTTCAGAATGCTCCTGGTCAAGTTGAAATTGTGAATGGTGTTATCGTGAGATAACATTCACACACTTTCACAACTTCACAACTTTCACAACTTCGTGAGATGATTTTTGTGGCTGAATTGAACTGTGTTTTATTCAAGAATTAAAAAAACTGCTCAATTTGAAAGACCTTTTACCTCAGGAATACGTAAGTAAATTCAACACAGATTTATATTTCCAAGCGTTAAAAGAGCAATTAATGCAGGATGAGCACTGCAGGATGAAGGCCTCCCCAACATGCTTCTAATTCGCACGGTCCTGAGCTTTCCTCTGTCATTCGGGTCCAAGGTACTTGATGATGTAATCGATCCATCGTGTTTCAGGTCTTCTTCACGGACACTTATGATCAATCGGTATCCATCCCGGGATTGCTTTGGTCCATATGTCGTCACATCGCTATATGACCTGCCCACCTCCATTTCAATTCCTTTACCTTTCCAATAATGTCACATACTTTCGTCTGTTCTCTGATCCATGTGCAGGTCGTTCTGTCCCTCTTTGTAATGCCAAGCATACACCTTTCTATTCCCCTCAGGGCTACCCGAAGTCTTTGAATTGATTGTGATGTGTGTCCATATTTCACTTCCGTATGTCAGAAGAGGCAGCATGAACTGATCAAAAAGTTTTCTCTTCAGAAAACTTTATAAAATATACGTTAAACTATTTTAAGTAAAATCCATGGATCAAATAAAAAAAACTTAACACGGACTTTTTCTTATTTTATTATACAAATATTATTATATACAAAGATAAAGGAAAAAGTTATAGATGAAACAAACTAGCCACTGGACATTTCAGAAGCTTCTCTTCCGTGACATTCTTGAATGTATTTTCGAAAAGTCTCTTTTTAAACTCCAGCAGTTATCTGCCATCATATGCATCATATGCCATCATATCTTCCTTGGTAACAGTTCTGCACAGTTTTAATATCCTGGTGAAATCTTTCAGCTTGTTCCTCAGTGGTATCTTCTAAATTTTGAGGAAAACGGTCTAAATGGTTGTGTGAATAGTGCACCTTAATACTGATGTTACAGCCAAGGGATCGGAAATTGTTAAGCATTTTGTTTATCTAGTTTTCAGCTTTGCATTTGCCCAGAAAATTTCCGATAACTGGATCAGTTAACTGGACAGGATCCTTAATGAGTTGTCTTATTTGTGGGGCGTCAAATATTCCTGATTTAATTTTTTCCATACTCAACTGAGGCATTTTTCCCCTATATATGCAAAGCATGATCCATTCTTATCAAGAGCATTTACAAACTACTTCATTAGGCCCACCTTGACATGTAATGGAGGAAAGATGATTTTCTCTCGTCTAACTGAGGGGTCGTTAATTACATTATTTTCCCCAATGTCCATGTTTTGTCTCTTAGGACACTCTTTTCTAACCCAGTAGTGTGTACTGAGTACTAAATTTAGCGCCCAAATATAGCTAAAATCAGTTCTAAAAATCCTAGGCACCAAATTTTTTGTTAAGCCTGTGTAATCTTTTAAGATGAAAAATGTTTCATTCTTGTATCATAAAAATCATATGCAGTTTTTTAATGTGCGTCCAATCAGAGGGAGATATCACGTTAAAGATGTGCACGTCTGCCCAAAGTAGAGTACGTAAATTTATGAGACTTTTTTTAGACTTAGTACTCCAGAATATACTTTTAAAATTAACATGAAAAATCAAAAAATCTATTTTAATGACAATAAAATATAAATAGGGTTTTGTGGTCTCGTTAAATTTTCTTGGAGTAGTATTAGTACTCAATATAACTTCCCTATTTCTATCTCCAACTGTTCCTCGTCTTTTTATTTCATTTTAAACTACCGTCGAATAGTTCGTGAAATAATTTATAAAAAAAACTGAAAACAGCTATTCTAGAACTTCTCGTTGTTAATTCCAACTTTTCTTGCTTTATTTTCGTGTAGCTTCAGAAATGTTTGTCCTAGTTTCGATAGGCTGATTATATAAATATTTTGTGCACGTCCTTTTGGTCAGCTATCATTTGAGCAATAAAGAATACGTAGAAAATTTCAGTTCATCATTGAATGTAAAATTTTAAACTAACTCATTAAAATGTAAATACAACTGAAAGCCGACATTTTTGTGGAGTATTTTATATACCAGGTGTCCCATTAAGGATGGATAGCGGCCTTATCTTGAAAACTATTTATCCCACAGCTTTGGGGAAAAAAAAATTGTACTAAAAATAATCATGAGAAATTCCTAGTAAAAAGTGTTTTACCTATTTAGATAAAAAGTCGTCTAATGTCCGTTTGCCTAAACCGATTTTCCTCAATTTGGATTCATTTAAAAGGCAATTGCTGGGACAATCAGATAATCTGGGAGATAAATTATTTAGTTTATAAATAAAACCGCGAGGTGGCGTCACTTTCAACAATAGTTTTTTTGAAGTTTTGCTCAGTTTTTTCAAATGAAATGGTACAGCTTTTATTACATGGCTAGAAAGGTAATATAAAGAGGAATCATCCAGTGAAAACCCGAAATCGATATCTCTGACATGTCAAGAGATATTTCGATTTTTTTTATTCCTCTTTAAATTACCTTTCTTGCCATACCATTCCATTTGAAAAAACTGAACAAAACTTAAAAAAAACTATTGTTGAACGTAGCGCCACCTCGCGGTTTCATTTATGAACTAAATAATTTATATCCCAGATTATCTGATTGTCCCAGCAATTGCCTTTTAAATTAATCCAAATTGAGGAAAATCGATTTAGGCAAACGGACATTAGACGACTTTTTATCTAAATAGGTAAAACTCGCCCCCACTTCTTTATTCGCGAAGTTACGACAAAATGTCATAAAACAAAGTTGTAGGAGACAGTTTGCTAATTATAACTGAGAATTTTTCTTACTCTGTTAACACTTGAAAATACACACAAAAAATTATTTTTAAAAATGTTTAGCTCGTCACGCCCTCTTGCGGTCGTTTTAGAAGCTTAAAAATATGTTTGGTGAATTTCTCATGATCATTTTTAGTACAATTTTTTTTCCCATAGCTGTGGGATAAATAGTTTTCAAGATACGGCCGCGATCCATCCTTAATGGGACACCTGGTATATATGTTTCTTTATTTGTTCAAATGGCTGTAATATGATTATAACTTATTAGATATAAAATTAAATTTTATTAAATTATATTAATTCATATTTATTTCACACCACTTAATTTAAAAAATATTGGAACATGTTTTCATTCAAATAATAATTCAAATAATGCGCCAACACGAGTAATAATTAAACTTTTTCTGAAGGTAAGAGTAATTCTAATATTTGGGAGATAATAGTTCTAAATACGAGGGTTACTATTTATGTATCCGAAATAATAAATAAAAAAAAATTATCATTGAAAACGGTTTTATTGGTTTTCAAAATATTCTCCGATCCGATATACTTTAAATTTAAACAATAAATTTTACTTTAATTATTAACAAATTTAAAAAAGATTATACTTTAAATTTGCAGGATCATATTCCATGGTGTCCACTATGATTTTTAATTATTTGTTTATAAAGACCTCGATATTTGTTTGTCTTAAAAGGTAACTGGTAAATAGATACATATTAGTCTAAGAATACAATATATATCAATACTATTGAATCCGCGAATAAAGAAAGTTTGAGCCGCGAATATAAGAAGTAGTCTGAATTTTTTAATCCGCGAATATTGAAAACGCGAATAACGAAGGCATAAATAAGGAGCATTGACTTTATGTTTATAGTCATTTATTCCATATGCTATGGAATGATACCATACAGAGCCATCATTCAATAAGCTATTCACGTCAGATTAAGAAAATCATTAATTGTTTTATTACACTATATATTCAAAATATCAACCATTTGAGTCTGGCACCGTTATAACTTATTTTTCCGAATCTGTTAAAAAAAGTCCTGGCATATTTCTAATCCGGTTGGCAGCAACTTTTCCGTCAATAAGAAGTATATCGCAATATTCATACACAAACACTGAAATATTTTTGGCGCCAACACCCTTTGTCGTGGAGTTTATCTCAATTAGTCAATGCGGCTGTGCCATTTCTATTTTGGCTGATTAATGGTATAATTCTTAATTATGTTCCTTAATTTATTTATAATTTATTCATCAAATGATAGCCCATTATTATTGATTATGCTTTTATACACATTTACTTAAAGTTATATCTCTTATTATAGTTTTTCGATTGGTGATCGAATTTTGCAATTTTTTTCGCGAAAACCGTTACATTTTGTATTATTGTTGTAAGCAACTTTTTTCTTTCGAATGATGAAAAAAATCTTTAGTTAAATTATTGAAAGTTATTTTCCTTACACCCTATATCTTATGTAAGTGAATATTTATAAATTAATTTCATAGTACATATAAAATTTATATTATAATGTTAAAAAAATTATTAAATTTGCAATGTAAATATGTCAGGTTTCAAAATTAATTGGAATTTAAAATGTTTTAATTATACAATTTCACGAGGCGACGTTCAATAATGAAGCAGTTATTTCCTTCTTTTTCTTTATTTCTTATTCAAGAGCTAACTAAAATCGCCTCGATAAAATATTTGAGTAATAAGCTGATTGAAACTAGGTCGAAAATTCCGAAACTCCATGAAAATGCAGTAGGAAAAGTTAGTGTTATTGGGCAAAAGTTCTAGAGCGGCCTCCATTTTTTTCAACTTATTTTCCGGTATATTTATCGTTAATTTAAAGGAAATAAAATGCCAAAAATATGGTGGTGGGAGAAATATAAGGAAGTTATATTTCTTTAAGAATTAACGCTGCTCTTCAAAAATTTAGAAAGAGCACAAAATATGTCTATGCTCTATTTTCTATTTTTCTATCCCTGTGTAGTCCTTTACGTTCGTTGATTTACGTTCTTTACGTTCGTTGATCTAATTTTTTCCTATTTTTTTTCTGTATCCAAACAAGTGTTATACATAGAATTTAATTTCATACAATTAATTTCCAGCAAGTTTCGGTTACCTCAGTTAAATTTATTATTAAAACTTTTTTTTAAGTAACCACATAGTCTACACAAGTCGAATATAATATGTTTTATATTGTGTTGGATTCTTTAGTTATTTACGGACATCGACTCCAGCCGAATTGATCAAGGCTATAGATTAAATCATCTCCTGATAATGCAAAAATAGTTAGAAACACGTGCATCGGGAAGTTAAAGAAAGTGATTTGGTGTTTAGTGGTAAATCTCTTCGAGTTTAGCGTTTCACTGGACAAAAACCATTTTCGTAGTTAAAATACTTTAACTGTCACAAATTACCATTTGCGTTTGTTATATATTGACGTTTTACTGCTTGTTTGGTGATTAATAAAAAAATACGAAAATAGGCATTTATCTCATAACACTCAATTTACATAAACCACCAACAGTATTTCTACTATAAGGGCGAGTATCGCTGAAGATGACTATTAAAATTATTTGACTCAAGGTTAAGGAGAAAGAGAAAGAGATAGTAATATGTATTGGGTTGATTTAAAAACTCGTTCCATTTTATTGAGAAAAATGTACCGTTCTGTTCGATGACCTTTTTCTATCATCCGGTAGCTGTCCTGAGTTCTGAGATTTCTGACTAAAAACTGATTCAGTCAAACAAATGGTAGTCGGAGAGCGCAAGGTTAAGATAGTACGGTGAGCAGACCAAAACATTCCGGTCAAGTTTGTGTCGCGTGTTCAAAAACCCGTGTGGTCCAGCATTGTCTCTATGAAACGCAATTTCCTCTCTATTGGTTAATACAGGCCACTTCTGGTCGATTTCTCGCTGTGATTCACTTACTTAGTTGTAAACAGTATTTCTCCGAATTAATGGTCTGGTATTCGGGTAGCAGCTCATAATAAACGATTTCCTTCCGGTCCCACCAAATGCATCGCATAACCTTCTTCGAATGTAAACTGGTTTTGCACTTATTGAAGGATCATCTCCGCCCTTACACCATGATCTCTTACACTTAATATTAATATACACAATCAATTTTCATCCGTTTTAAAATGGATCGATTTCATTGCTCTTCAATAGAGAATCGCAAGCAGAAATTAACTCATACGGTAGCCATACATTGTCCTTGCTAACAATACCCAGTTGACGTAGTTGTCTTGACACTGCTGACTGGTTGATTCCAAAAATTTCTCCCATATCCCGGGATGTTCTACGTCGATTACTTTCAATTTGCACTAATAGTTCGTTAGTATCAGTATCGGCCAGAGTCATCCAGAACGTGATGCATGACTGATTAAAATTGTTTTCACGAAACTTTTTTTACCACTTATGGCACTTGGAATCTTTAACGACATCCTCATTCCACACAGCACTTATCTTCTAATGTGCCTGTAAAGCATTGTTATCAGTTTAAAATGTCCAATGGGTTTTTAAAATATTTAATTAGCTGGTTTTAGGGAATAGGTTGCTTATAATTTGACTTTTTCTTGATCAATGCCCTTTCACATCACTATCTACAATACCCAGTATTAAATACATAAAAAATTTACTTGGAACATATAAAAAACCATTATATTGAATACTTGAACAACAGTTTATTGTACCAATGGCAATATGTAGATTATTAGTTAACATTCCAATATAATTTCAGAAAATATTTTGAAACATAGAATTTATAAACAGGGAAGGATATTACCGAAGTTGTACCTGAAACAAATGTTACGAATATTTTCGCTTAAAATACAAGGCTACATTAAAAGTGAATATTTGTTTAAAACTAACAATGGCAAATTTCAGTTTAAATCTGAGGAAAAATAAGCAAAACAAAAACTAATATTCCCTTCAGGTTGAGCATAGTTTCATGTAATTCCATTATTAAAACCATATTGTAACAAAACTGCAGTTAAGAGTTTGGAATTAAATTAATTAAAACTGAGCTGAAAGTTTGCTAAATTGAGATAATACAAGCGTAGGACTTGTCGAGTGTGTAATTTTCAATGTGAGAATTTCCTTCATGTTTTTTTATGTATTAGTATTTTTTAACTTCCCAATATATTTATGAACTGTAATTTAATGATAATAAATGGTTGAATTATATACAAAATGTTTGCAAGGAATTATCCTGTAAGTTCCTATAGGTTTAACATTTAACAAATATTAATTTTCTAATCCGAGATCTGAGTAATTAAATTATAGTTAATATAGTTGGTAGGTTGCGTCTTCGGTTTGGTGTAGGTATTATCAAGTTGTTCGCTAAACTGTTGGAATTATTTTTCAGCTATTTACCGTATTTTTGGGAGTAGTTGATCCTTGATGGCCTTTATAAGATTACGAGTAATAAAGCCATTGTATACATACGACGGTAGTCTGAAAAGATTCCAGCCTAACACAGAAACAATGTTTTTTTGTCAAATTCAGTTTAAATTCTCTACATAATTTCCTTGTAATTCTATAAACTTTTCCCAGCGATGCTTCCATCTTTTTAATCAGCCCAAATAGTAGTTCTGCAAAATACTCGTTTACGAATGTGATGGCCTCCTCATTCGATGAAAATCTTTATCATTCGAGCGAAACTTTAGCCTAGGAAAGAGAAAAAAGTTGCTGGGTGCCAAATATGGTGAATACAGTAGGTTGTCAATAAATTCGAAATCCAATTACTGAAGGTTTGCCGTGAGGATTACATAAGTCTGAGACGATGCGTTGTCTCGGTGGAACAAAATTGAATTGTATTTGAAGGAAATCTTCTAATGCGACAGTTTTCCGCAATGTCTGTCTTCAGCTTGTCAAGTAATGATGCGTAGTTTGCCCCTGTTATTATTTTTCCCATCTTCCTTTCGACTATATTGAAACTATAGTCGATTAACACAACTCCATGACTATCCCAGAAAACAGTCGCCATGGCTTTCCCGGTCGATAGAACAGTCTTCGCCTCTTTCAGAATCAATTTACCCTTCGAGTCCACTGTTTTGACTATGCCTTGGTTTTAAGAGTGTAGTGGTGTATCCAAGATATCGACTCCAAAACACCGACTTATTTTACTTAAACTGCTTCAACAGGGCCTCGGAAATATTTATTCGAATGCGCTTTTGCTCCTGAGTGAGCAATCGCGGCACCCAACGCGCGGTTGGCTTTTTATGCCGAAATCTTCAATCAATATATGACAAACACGTTCTTTCGAGCTGCCCATCGCCTCTGCTATCTCTTTAACTTTAATTCGATGTTCATCTAGCACCATTTAGTGAACTTTCTCAATGTTATCGGTAGTTATGGCAGTTTTTAACCTTCACAAATGTTCATCGTCAACCAAGTTCACGTTTAAATTCAGCTTTCCAAAATTTCACGATGGTAAATTATAGTGCAGCGTCCCCATAAGCAGCAACCATCTCGGCTTTAATTTGCGTACGGGTATTACCTTTCAAATGCCAGAATTTAACGTCTTGATATTTGATTATTTTCTATTTTTACAGAAGCACTAACATCGACTGACATAAATGACTGTTAACAACTGAGTATATGGCTGAAATTTTCAAATTATAATACCTGAATATTTTTAACGAGTAACGCCATGTTCATCTTGAGGCTGGAAACTATTCAGACTACCCTAGTATAGAGTAATTTTTTTAGTACGTCCGAACTTCAAATTCAAATAAAACAACAACCAAATTAGACGCATTGAAACTATTTATTTTATGTGATACAACATTCAATGGCATTAAGGAAAACAATTTCGGACAAATATCCGCCGCGACTACTTCTGACAAAGTGCATTCTGTCAATCCAATTTCCGAGTACTTTATCAAGCAATTGAATCTTATGTCTGCAATTGTGCTAGTTATGTTGGCCTTCAAGACATCAATAGTAGCTTATTTATTGGTATGGACCAACATATTTAATATAACACTAAAGAAAATAATCTACAGGCGTTAAATCGCGTGACCCTGGTGACCAATTAAGAGGTCCAGTCTTCAAAATAATTTTCTCACCGAATTGTTCGCTCAATAAATCGATTGTTACGTTGGCCGTATGACATGTGAAGCCGTCCTGTTGGAACCATATCTCCTTCCAGATCAAGACCATTAAAATTCGGAATTAAATAATCCACGTAGTCGAATCACAAAGTCCAACTTGCTGCGAACGGCGACGAATTGATAAATATGGATTCTCATCAACACTGCTAACAACAGCGGCGATAATTTCTTCGAAACGCACAGCTTTTGGTCTTAAACACAATTGCACAGTTGTTTTTGTTTTAAAATCGAGTAGCGTGAAATCCGTTCGGAATTTGTCTATAATTTGGCGAATACATCGCTCTGTTGGGCGATTATGCGCACCATGAAATTCACGAAGTGATCTATAAGTTTGGCGCACATAACACTGGCTTTGATTATACATTTCGACAATTTGCAAGCGTTGTTCTGATATTAAACGTTCCATGGTGATTTGCCAGACTATTGAGACACATATTTTTAGACTTGCGCACAAACTCACGGTTTGTTTGACATCGAAAGTGCACATTTACTAAAAAATCAGGATTTACTATAGTGACTTTGTAATAATACGGGCGACTTTTGATTGGAATCTCCCGATAACTTCCGTGTTTGAACTCAATAGCTAGATTCCGTGATCTATACTGCTTTAATAATTGATTTACATACTAAATTCTTGTTGGTTAGTGATAGCTGTGTCTATTTCATAAATATATGTTTCCTTCACATAAAGCTGCCATAAAAATACATACCTAGATATTCGACATCTTTGTAGAAATTGATAGATTAATGTTACGTGGATTAACTTGCTTTTGTTTGCTTTAATTCGCTATTTTCTTAGACATCTCTTTTTTGTCATTGTTGGTTTGAATAAGTTGAAAAACAATGTTAGGTATTTAACGTGACGTCACAATTGCTTATAACGACATTATGGCCGATAGGATAATCTACTGGATAACTCTTTATATCCAGTAGTTTTTTTTTAAGGAATTTTTCATCATTGAAGGTAAACTGGTTGATGAGTTGATATAATTTAATATCTTTGGTAGGTATACCTAACTTGGGAATTAAAATAATTTGCGCCATCTTCCACAGAGGAGGAGAAAACACCGTTTTAGAATATGGGTACTATATTCTAATACGGTGTTTTCAATGTGATAAATGACACTCTGTGATATCTCTATAATTCATCTGTGATAAATATTGCACTGCTTATTTTGGTAATCCTTTAAGGATGTTAACAATGATTTGGTCATATCCTGAGGAAACTTTTTCGGGGTTTATATCTCTTCGGATTTTCCAATATATTTGTTTATTTGTTATCTATTTTTAAGGAGTAATTGTTAACTAAATGGAGAGTTTACGAACTGGACGTTGTGGTATATTAATAAAAACATTGAATAAAACAAATTAAATAATTACAAAATTGAAAAAAGTGTTCCCATTTGAGATATTATATAACAAATCTGATTTAATTGATTAGAGTATTCTTTGTACATAAATGCTTTTTTATACATATTTACTTGGAAAGCCAAAAGCAAATAAAAATATATAACGACATACATAACATGACATACTTACAACAATCCCATATTTCCATTCCTAGCTTTTATCCTTTATTAATTCTTCTTAAACCATCATAGTTTATAAAATAGTTCGTAAAATAAGTTGAAAGCAAAAGCTCGGGGCTCAGCTTCATGCTATTAAATTCAACTCTTTCTGCTGCATTGCCATGGACCTTCAAAAAATTTTGTCCCCGTTTCAAACGACATAGTTTATAAATTTTTAATGGAAGACGATTTTCACCAGCTGGGCAACAAGAAAAAAATGCTATACCGTCGCTGTACATTATCTAGGGTAATCGTATTATTGAGAAGCATTTTTGATATAAATTTGTTTAAGAAATTAATAATACAGATTAAACAAGAAAAATGGGGTTCACTTTTAAGGTTCCAGATATGCTTTAGAGTGAATGAATTTCAGTTCAATTTAAATATGTATACTGAGTATTCCTCCCTTTTTTGTTTTCCATTATATATTGATGCAAATTTTTATGTTGATTTTGGTATTTTGGTGCAAATACTAATATTGATTTTGTATGTTGTAAATTTAATTTAATGTGAAAAGTTATTTAAAACACCCATTGGTCTTACATACTTGGCTAATTATGGAGCTAATTATGGGGATATTATCACACAAATTCGGGTGAATATTTCCAAGATGCAGATTTATTCCAAGGCAGCAACTGAAGCTGCAATTGAAACAAAAGTTATGAATAATTTAAAACTTGATCTCAAAATATAGTGTACTGTTGCTTAAAAGTTTAGAGAAAATTTTGAACAATAATTATAAATTTACTTAATATTTACATTATTTTTTGTAGATAAACAAAAATGCTTTCTTAACGTTTTCAAAGTTTTGCGTAATTCCGTTAACAAAACCTTTGTGTAATAAAATTACAGCTTAAAGATCGCAACTAAATTAATTAAAATACTGCTTATTTGGAATATTCACTGATGCATCTCGTATAGCGTAACTTTATTCAAAACCCTATAGATGGATACACCGAGAATCTAATTTTATAATATATACTACTTGATATAGAGAGTGCAATATACAGAAAGGTGTGTTAAAACAATTAGGTGCTACTGGCAATAGTAAAATATCAAAAATTCAGAACCAAATATCAAATATTTTACAATTTGTTTGTACACTTTAGTTATCAACGTCTTGACATGTGTATAACATTGATTAACTTTGCATCAAGGGTCAAAAATCTAAGGGTCCACAAGAAAAGATGAAATCAAAGAAAGTTATTAAATCCCCAATCGAAAAGTTATGATAAGAATGAACATTTTAAATAAATATGTGAAAAATCACATTTGGCAAATATTAATTCGTTATTATTTAATAAATAAACTACAAATAAACTAACGATCATAGTTAAAACATTTATTTAAATTAATAATCAGCCCTCAAGGATTTGACAACGTCGCAGATCGCCACGACAAGGATTGTTATTTCAAAATTGCGACATATATTATTTCAGTGTTTCAGTTCATTCATTTAAGTTAGATAATAACCAAAAATATATGCTGTCCGCGAATATCAGGATATGCTTCTGATTTACGGGTAAGGATACCTGAAAAAGCGCTTCCAGCTCCGGAAATATTAGTCCACGTTTCTCAAAGACTGATACGTGTAGTGTGGTTCCAAAATTTCAAGAATATACTCGAAGTGTTAGACGACAACTTGGAATTTCCAATTGGATTGTACATAGGATACTAAAAGATCAATTACTCTGCTTTGATCAGAAGCTAAGGTAACCTTTTTTTCAGAAGTTCGCGCGGTTTACCTATTGATACAACTATTCATTTTTTATGAATGACTGTCTTTACATCTGATAGAAGTTTCATATAATTTTGCTTGTTAAGTTGAAAGCTATAGATTTTTGCAATTGATAAAAAATTTTGTTGACAATTTAATAAAATGGATTTGTATTCAGTGTTAATTTAAATAAAAAAAACTTAAATTTTAATACGTTAAAAATATTAAGAAAGTGTTATGACGATAAAGTTATGCAAAAATGTTTGTTGATGAAAATGAATGATATGAACCTCGTTTAGGAACATTTTCCATGTTAACCCATAAAAAACATAACTAAAATTAAGGATCTTGTTAATATTCTTCAATTAAATGTTAGAACCCATCCGAAAAAAAGTGGAGATTTATGTCAAAACAATTAATGTTTTTTTGTAATACAATAACGCACCATGGCATAGCCTCAATTTCTCCCCAAAAGTCAATTTTTCTCCCCAAAAATCAAACAAATACTGTTCCTTAAGTACTATATTCACCAGGTCTGGACCTGAGGACAAATGAGGAAGTGGGAGGCATGTGCAAGGAATACGTATGTTCGGCAAGGATAGGAGGATAGCGGGTAGCAGCGGGTAACAGAAGAAAATAGGAATAAATAATAAAGAAAGTCGAAGCCATGGGTCTTTACTTTCCGGGCTGGCGAGCTGCCTTATTACAATTACAAAATTTGAAAACAGACCTGACTTTTTAATATTCTCGACCGCTGCACGTAAGCACGTAAAGTATTTGTTTACTGCTGATAGTGGGTATGATTCGTTTTTTGTATTCTTGTACGATATTTCTTTTGCGTGCGATATTCAATTTGACCAATGGTAATAATTCCTTAACAGTGCATGTTTAATTCTTGGGTACTGTCTGCGATTAAAATACCACACGTTTATGACAACAATGAACTAGTGGACATAATTTTAACTTACGGGGAGTTCCAACAAAATGCAGCCGCAGCATGTTGTTTGTACGCGGAAAGGTTTTCTATAAGAAATCATAACAAATCAAGAAATTTTGGAAATTGTCGAAAACGAGCCAACGAGCACTAGGTCTATAGCAGGGCAAGTTGTTCGTCATAGTGAAGTGTGGAAGACTATACCACAAGAACACTTTTATCCCTATTATTATCAACGGGTACAAGCGTTACAACCCGAAGATCATCCTAGAAGAGTTGAATTTTGTCAGTGACTTTTACATCAGAACAACAGAAAATAATTTTTTTCCAAATTTATTTTGGCTACCGACGAGGTCACATTCACAAGAAATGGAGTAATTAATTTCCACAACAATCATGTTTGGGCAGCAGCCAATAATCCGTATGTTGTGAAAAGAATCCATTTTCAGCACAGATTTTCAGTAAATGTTTGGGCTGGCGTAGTAAATGGCATGCTTATTGGGCTTTTCTTTCTTCCAGATCGACTAACGAGTAAAAATTATTAATTAGACTTTCTTCAAAACAATCTGCCACAATTATTACATGATATTCCTTTAAATGTTAGATAGAATATGTGGTTTCTACATAATGGAGTTCCACCACATTTCGAGTCGAGAAGTTCATGAACGTATAAATAATGAATTACCTAACCGATGGATAGGGCGCAATGAACCAATTTCTTGGCCTGGACGCTCCCCGGATTTAACGATTCTGATGACGATTAACGTCTTGCGATTTTTTTCTGTGGGTTACTTAAAAAAAAGTTTATCACGATGGAGAAGTAAATACTTTGGAAGAACTACAACAGCCCATCGAAAACACTTGTGATATTATTCGTGGACACCAGGATTTTATTTTTGACGCATGGGTACCCCGAGCAAGATTTTGTGCTAACCCAACAAATGGTGGACAATTTTTGTAACATGTAACATTTTTGTTTTTGTTATTCTGAAACTTTTATATAAATGATTTTTGATATAATTACTTATTTTTACGAATCCTACAACCTGTTAAAATAAATGACTCAACTTTGAAAACTGCCTGCATATATATTGTGACATCATCAGAAGGGTAAAGCAATTGAAATAGAGATGGGCAGGTTATATAGCGAGGCGATGGGACGACAGATAGACCAAAGCAATCCTGTAGTGGATACCGCTTGATCGCAAACGTCCGTGAAGAAGACCGAAAGCACGATGGGCTGATGACATCGTTAAGTATATAGAACCCGAGTGGCAAAGGGAAGTCCAGGACCGTGAAAGTTGGAAGCATGCTGAAGAAGCCTTCATCCTGCAGTAGATCGACGCGGGCTGATGATGATATATATATATATATATATATATATATATATATATATATATATATATATATAAGCATTTTGTTTGTTGTTTGACTGCGGAAGAGCCCCATCCATCCCTTCAATTGGAGGGCAGAAGTTTCATCTCTTGATGTTCGGGCTCTTCAGAGTACCGATATACATTTTTCTCGTCAAAAGGGAGGAGGGAAGACCCTATGCACAGTGGATAACCCATACTTTCGCCTATTTCCCATTGGATGGCATATATATGTTATTTTGCAACTTTTATATAAATGATTTTTGGTACATTTACTTATTTTCACGAATTCTACAACTATATATATATATATATATATATATATATATATATATATATATATATATATATATATATATATATATATATATATATATATATATATATATATATATATATATATATATATATATATATATATATATATATATATATATACATATATATATATATATATATATATATATATATATATATATATATATATATATATATATATATATATATATGTATATATAATTATTGGATGGCATATATATATGCAAATATATATATGGCAAATATATATATATGGAAAAATGTAGAAGTGATCCTTTTACATAAAAAAGGAGCACAGGAAGATATAAAGAACTACCGTCCAATAAGCCTCCTATCAGTGATGTACAAAGTTTTCACTAAGATAATTTCTAAAAGAATATTAAAAAAACTGAATGACGCACAACCAAGAGAACAAGCAGGATTCAGAAGTGGATTCAGTACAATGGATCACATCCAGGTTGTACAGCAGGTCATAGAAAGGCACAACGAATAGACCATGCCACTGTGCTTGGCTTTTATCGACTACGAAAAAGCATTTGATTCCATCTCAAAGCATGCGATAATGGATGCACTGCTTAGCCAAGGTGTAGAGAGAGCCTATGTAAACCTATTAGAATCAATATATGATGGAGCTACAGCCACAATTCACCTTGATGATCTTGAAGTGGGAATTAATATAGAACGAGGTGTACGGCAGGGTGACGCAATATCGCCTATTCTTTTCTCGGCTGGCCTTGAAGAAGTATTCCGTAAACTGGATTGGGAACAGGATGGTGTAAAGATCAATGGTGCAAACTTAAACCATCTTAGATTTGCAGATGATATTATTCTCATTTCACAAGACCCAGAGGAGCTGCAAAGACGCATACAAGAACTGCAAAGGGCTGGCGAACCATTTGGCTTGAAAATAAACCTGAAAAAGAGTCAGGTTATGTTCAATAACTTCGCTCAGGACAGAAGAATTTCAGTTTTAGGAAGGGATTTAGAGATTGTGGATAGCTTTGTATATCTTGGGCAGAGGATTTCCATGGAGGGGAATACCGCCCGGGAGGTGGAACGGCGTGTTAAATGTGGCTGGCAGGCATTTGGTAGGCTCAACATAGTGTTTAAGAGCTGACTCCCACTTTGCCTGAAAAGAAAAGTATTCGATCAGTGCGTTCTACCCGTTATGACATACGGAAGTGAAACCTGGACACTCACATCGCAATCAATTCAAAAACTTCGGGTGGCACAGAGGGGTATGGAAATGTATGCAATGTATGCTTGGCATTACAAGACGAGACAGAAAGTCCTGCGCATGGATCAGGGAACAAACAAAAGTCTGTGACATCATTGGAAGAGTAAAACAGTTGAAATGGAGATGGGCAGGCCATATAGCGAGGCGATGGGACGACAGATGGACCAAGGCAATCCTGGAGTGGATACCGCTTGATCGCAAACGTCCGCGAAGAAGACCGAAAGCACGATGGACTGATGACATCGTTAAGTATATTGGACCCGAGTGGCAGAGGAAAGCCCAGGACCGTGAAGGTTGGAAGCATGCTGAAGAGGCCTTCATCCTGCAGTGGATCGATACGGGCTGATGATGATATATATATATATATATATATATATATATATATATATATATATATATATATATATATATATATATATATATATATTCTTTCGAAAATATATTTTTTTTTATGACTTCACCCTTCATTAGTATATTTAAGTTTAGTTCAATCTCATCCGAAAATACTATTAAAAAAAAGTAATATTCCCTTGGGGTTGAATATATCATACTTTTATGTAAGTCCTTTATTAAAGCATTTTTATTCTAAAACATAGATAAGCAGTTTTAATTAAAGTAATTGAAACAAAGTAGTACAAAGAGCATTGTTCAACTGAGATAATACAGGCGAAAGGGTGTCGAACGTTGTTTGCAACATAATTTTCCGCATAGGGACTCGTGTTTTGTAACTAAGTTGAGGGTGTAATCGATTTGAAACTCAACTCGAGAAAATGTTTGACTATGTGCAAACTTTCAGTGTTTAGTCTTTCATTTATAAACTACTTAGTTTGCTTTCACGAGTAGTGTAATGGTAATGACTAAGCATGTATTAAATCTTCGCTTAAGTGCCTTCTCATTTGAGTCTGTCGACTATTATTGCGTATTATTCTCTGTTTTGAGCATGATGAATTAACGTGTTTTCTTCAATCTGGGTCCAAATTTTATATTCTACAGCCACGAATTTTTCTTCTTTTCTATTTTTCCGTTTTTTCTAATAATATTCGTTGTAGATGCTGAAATTCTATGGATTGCATTACACATTATCGTTATACTTACTTTAAGACTTGAAACTGAATCCTGCTGTGTGTTCATTTTTAATAATACTCATTTAATTGTTCTGTTCGTTTAGCTTATTCATAGTATTCGTGGATACATACACATACCAAAAAATTCAGGTTTTTATTGTATTATTTTAAAGTCCACGTTTCACATGCATGCATAACATATTATCTTATTTAATATTATTAAACGCGACAGCTTTCGACGACACAGTACTATATTACTGCATCATCATCAGACTGACATTATAGCCCAGGGCGTACCTTATATATCTTTCTATTTTTATTGTTTTCTTAATTTTATTTCTTTTCTTGTTTCCTTTGTGTTCTAATTGTTTTTAAAAAGGAATAAAACAATTTTACACTTTGTTATATATCACTTTTATATCTCTATAAAATTATTATCACTATAAAAGTGATAGATAACAAAGTAAAAAATTGTTTTATTCCTTTTTAAATAATTAACTATCACAAAGTAACGGACAAACGGAAAACTCGGAAAAATCAATAATTTCTAATTGGTTTTAGTTCTCTTATATTTTTGCCACGTTTCTTATAATTTCGATTATATTTTATTAAAATTTTTATATTTTAACCCGCCTAATGACTTTTTAAAATAATTTAGTTGATTAAGTTATTATTATAATTATTGTCATGACTAAAGTGATTTAGGTAACTATTTCTAAAGCAGCAATGAGATATTTGGGTTATCATATTTTTAAAATATAAATGACCACTATACAAATTTCGAAATATTTTGAAAATATATCTAAAATAAACATTTTGTTCAATTTTTTGTCTCCTATTCTAGAATTATGTTGCCTTGACTTATATAACGTATGTAACTCGAAAACTGACACGGTAAGTTTTGGAGTTATTTACTTGCAGTTTACCTAATTTTTCCATCTCTTTTGGTTCTGGGCCTACCTCTTCAAATCGCTTGATATACGAGGGTTGCTATTTATGTATCCGGAATTGATAACAATGGTGTTAGCAGGCGTCATCTGATATATACATCGTTAAGTTTCATATTGTTGACTGTATACGTACTCAGAATGTTTTATCATACAGACGCTAATTGTGTTATTTAGTGACTTGAAAATTTCATCTCAGTCAAAAAATGGAATTAACTCGTAAGAATTTTCTAACGAATTTTCGTTTCTCAACAACATTGCATAGATCAGCTAAAACAGTAGTATATCACTGGTTTAGTGAATTCAATCGGAGCCGTGGTCCACTCACGGGCGAATTTAAAGAAGGTCATCGAAAATTGTTTGTTGTGCCAGAAAACATCAATATTGTGCACGTACCGGTAAAGCAAGTTCGTCATGTGACATAACGTGAGAATGATGCATCCCTGGGCATTAGTATGACAAGCATACACAAGATTTTATATGAACATTTAGCCGTGGAAAAGACTTGTGCGCGTTGAATTCCGCATAATTTGATAATCACTCAAAAAAGCTAGTGTCATTGATGCAAAGAAATGCTCAAAAAATACAATCGTGGTGCGTCAAAAGCCTTATATAACATCTACAGTTGTGACGAATCTTGGATCTATGCGTATGAGCGTGAAAGTAAACAGCAGTCGATCAAAATATCTTTCAAAATGAGTCAAACCAAACAAAAGTTATTTGCGCAAAAATCAGTTTGAAGAAAATGGTCACCTGTTTTTGGGATAAATGGACATGTCGGTATAGTGTCACTAAAGAGTCGTAGAACAGTCAATTCTGAATAATACACTACCATGTTTGCCAGAAGTCTTTGAGGAAATAAGAAAAATAACCAGCTACGCAGGATCATTCTTCACCATGGCAACGCGAGCTCTCATACATCGGACCGAACAACTCAATATTTGACTGGTCAAAACATCGAATTAATGGGTATCCGTCGTATAGTTCTATTTTGTATCCAGTGATTTCTTTTTGTTCCCATCCGTGAAGAATAAACTACGTGGTCAACGATTTTTGACGCGAGAAGAAGCCGAAGCAATTAGAATGGAAAAAGTGCTAAGAAAATTGGTTATCGTATGCAAAAGTATACGATCATCGCGGAGAATATTTTAAAAAACAATAAAACCATTTTCAATGATAAAAATTTGTTTATATTTATTATTCCGGATACATAAATAGCAACCTTCGTATTATCTCTTTTTTCCCTTTGTTCTCTATCCTCTCTATCCTCTCTTTCCATGTTTCTCCGAATTTGTTTCTCTCCTTTTCTTCTTCCTGTGATGAATTTTTTTTAATGTTTATAGGCTGGCATTCTCACTAACTGGCCCTACCAATTTAACTGTCTATGTTCTATCTATACTTAGACTTATTTTCTCCTACTTCGCTTTCTCTTTCTCCCGCTCTTATTCGCTCAGTTTTCACTCAGGCAGAACCATTATGAATGGTTTATTCGCTAAAACCAAAATAATCCAAATTTGTTATTCAATATTTTTTCAACCAACGAAGCTTATTTCGCGAGGAATGGGATTGTGGACATTTTGAAGAGTTAATGCAATAACATAATTAATCAGGCATTTCTTAGTGTGACGTGAAACGTTTAAAAGTGATATGATGAGAAATATTTCCAGAAATTTATCAACTTTAACATTAAACAAGGATAATGTTGTGTCCGCCACAATGCCACAAATAATTAGACAAATATTATATTATATTTTCAAATAGACATTGCCATTATATTATATATATATATATATATATATATATATATATATATATATATATATATATATATATATATATATATATATAAACAAGGTACTTAAAACACAAGTATCCAAAATGCAATCATTTCCTCGTAGGTAATAATGGCAATGTCTATTTGAAAATAAAATATAATATTGAATACGTGTTCATATAAATTCGGTGGACATAACATTATTCTTGTTTAATGTCAAAGTTGATGAATTTCTGGAAATATTTCTTATCATATCTCTTTTTAAACGATTCACGTCATACTAAGGAATGCCTGATTAATTATGTTATTGAATTAACTCTTCAAAACGTCCACAATCCCATTCCTCACGAAAGAAGCTTCGTTGGTTGAAAAAAATATTGAATAAAAAATTTGGTTTTTGCGAATAAACCATTCATAATAGTTCTGCCTGAGTGAAAAATAAGCGAATAAGAGCGGGAGAAAGAGAAAAAGAAGTAGGAGAAAATAAATCTAAGCAAAGATAGAACACAAGTAGTTAAATTAGTAGGGCCAGTTAGTGAGAATGTCAGCCGATAAGCATTAAAAAAAATATTCACAGGAAGAAGAGGAAAAGGGGAGAAACAAATTCGGAGAAACATGGAAAGAGAGGATAGAGAACAAAAGGAAAAAAGACATAATACGAAGGTTGCTATTTATGTATCCGGAATAATAAATATAAACAAATATTTATCATTGAAAATGGTTTTATTGTTTTTCAAAATATTCCCCGCAATGATCGATATACTTTTGCATACGTTTGAACTAATTTTCGTTGCACTTCTTCCATTCTAATTAAGGTATTTCCAAAACATGCATTTTGAACTCATCAACCGCTACTTCTCGCGTCGAAAATCGTTGACCACGTAGTTTATTCTTCACGGACGGGAACAAAAAGAAATCAATGGATGCCAAATTAGAACTATACGGCGGATACCCATTAATTCAATGTTTCGACCAGTCAAATATTGAGCTGTTCGGTCGGATGTGTAAGAGCTCGCGTTGCCATGTTGAAGAATGATCCTGCGTAGCTGGTTATTTTTCTTATTTCCTCAAAGACTTCTGGCAAACATGGTTGTGTATTATTCAGAATCGACCCTCCTACGACTCTCTAGTGGCAGTATAGCGACATGTCCATTTTTCCCAAAAACATGTGACCATTTTCTTCGAACTGATTTTTGCACGAATAACTTTTTTTGCCTTTGACTCATTTTAAAAGACCCTTACATACTTTGACTGCTGTTTACTTTCACACTCATACGCATAGATCCAAGATTCGTCACTACTGTAGATGTAATGCACGGGTTTTGATGCACCACGATTGTATTTTTTGAACATTTCTTTGCACCAATCGACACTAGCCTTTTTGAGCGATTGTCAAATTATGCGGAATCTAACGCACACAAGTCTTGTTCACGGCTAAATGTTCATGTAAAATGTTGTGTATGCTTGACATACTAGTGCTTAGGGATGCCTCAATCCCACATTATGCCACATGACGATCTTGTTTTACCAGTTCGCGTACAGTATTGATGTTTTCTGGCACAACAACCAATTTTCGACGACCTTCTTTAAATTCGCCCGTGAGTGGACCACGGTTACGATTGAATTCACTAAACCAGTGATATACAACTGTTTTAGATGATCCATGCACTGTTGTTGAGAAACGAAAATTAATTCTTTAAATTAATTAATTTAAATTAATTCCTTTAAGTTAATTCCATTTTTTGACTGAGATGAAATTTTCCAAGTCACTAAATAACACAATTAGCGTTTGTATGATAAAATATTCTGAGTACGTATACAGTCAACAATATCAAATTTAACGATGTATAGGTCAGATGACGCCTATCAACACCATTGTTGCCATTTCCGTATAGATAAATAGCAACCCTCGTATATTAAGCGATTTTAAGACGTAGGTCCAGAACATATCGTAAACTGCAAGTAAATAAACTCCAAAACTTACCGTGTCAATTTTGGGGTTATATACGTTATATAAGTCAAGGGAACATAATTCTAGAGTAGGAGACGAAAATATTTATTTTAGATATATTTTCAAAATATTCCGAAATTTGTAGTGGTCATTTATATTTCAAAAATATGATAACCCAAATGTCGCATTGCTGCTTTAGAAATAGTTACCTAATTCACTTTAGTCATAACAATAATTATAGTAATAACTTAACCAACTAAAAATTTTAAAAAGTCATTAGATGTCTTAAAATATCAAAATTTTAATAAAATATAATTGAAAGAATAAGAAACGTGGCAAAATATAAGACAACTAAAAACAATTAGGACGCAAGTAAACCAAGGAAAGAAATAAAATTAAGAAAACAAAAAAACTCGAAAAATATATAAGGTCCGCCCTGTAAATATATAAATATATATATTATATTATCTTTTGATATTTTTTAATCTGTCGAATTTGTTTTAATTCCCCGATTGCTTTAGTTCTTTAATATTTTTGCCATACTTCCATTTATAATTTTAGCTTTTCTTTCAAATTTCTGATCTACGTGTTGGTTCTTTCTAAACTAGGGACGGTTTTCTTCATTCCACAATTTTTTTCCGCTTTTATTTATAACATGTAATTTAGTGTCTGTGTCGAAAGGGGGAAAATTAGGTCTATATTTCATTTAATTTTATAGTTTCTAGTTTCCTCTGTTTTTTCACTTTGTGCTTATATTTTTTATGAGTAATTGTTCTTCAATTTCTAAGCGTTAATTATTGTATAGACCTCTCCATTTTTTTTCTGGTATTTTGTTTATGGGTAAATTTGCAATCAGAATTTCATTGTTTAACCCTTCTACTGTGTAAATATTTCTTCTCTCATAGTAAGCTTCTTTAACAGGTTAAGTAATCCGTAATGCTTCTGATTATTTTGTTTTGGATACTAGGACTATTATTTAATTTTTAATGTAAACTTCTAACCTTCTTCTGTTCTTATTTATTTTACTTCTTCCTTATTCTCCTATCTACCCTGTCCTCTTTTGTTACCCTTTAGTATTCAGGAGTTCTTGTCATCCGTGATTGACATTTTTTATAATCAAATATCAGCAATATTTAATATGAACATTTCTTTTGGATTATAAAAAATTATTTATTTTGGGCTAGGACTAAGAAATGTCAATTAATATCAATTTATATTGTGAAAAACTGCTGAATTTAATGATGGTTTACAACATATAGCATTATTCAACTGTGTAATAGTAATTGTAGTATTTGTATAATGGTCGGCAGTTATATATTCCATACATTGCAAAATAAAAATATTAAATCGCAATTAAAAATGTTTTTTTCCCAAAATGTATTTAATGGTGTTTCAAAAGAAGATAACAGTATGTTATTGAACAAAATGGTGAATATAATACGGAATTACTTTCATACTTTAAAAAAGATTAGTTTAAAAAATAAAATTAAATTAAATTTTTTAAAATTACTTTCCGGACAACCTAATAATAATAATTTTTTTATGTATACACTGGGATATCAAGATACTAATTCCAAGTTCTCGTGCATCATTTTCAGCTTCGGAAATATTCGTCTTAGCTGGAAAAAAAAATTGATGTCGGCGATTCTAGACAGTTATGTAAAGAGTAACAAAGAAAAAGAATGAACCGGCTGTCTCATCGTTACTCCTCGCCCCACATAATTCAATTATTAAAGCTAATTAACTTCTAAGATATTGATATTAATTAAGATTTCAGCGTGATAACTTTGCACAGATTTTTTTAAAATTCTCCTTAATTTGCTTAGGAAAATCAATTGAACAATAATATGAAAACAACGATAAAATTATGGAGTTTGTGTTTGACAAATGTACTACCTTATCTATGAATACAGGAAAAATAACATCCATCAAGTGCGTAAGAAGTTCAAAATAGAATCGACATGTTTTACCCCGGAAGAGTAGAAAATATTCTAAAGTTTAATCTTAATAGCGCCACTATCATCAAAGCCATAAACAAATTAATCGTGAGATATTTTGTGAGAATAATTAACTGGACTGGAAAACATGCAAAATCGCGATCTACAGCCTTCATCTTCACAGTAATCTCGCATTGAAGGAATACAGTTGCAGCAAGTAAAATAGGATGGCGGAAGAAAAGAAACCAGGTGTGTGTGATTTTCCTCACCAAAGGGGTGAAATAAACTTTACTGAAAGTTAAGAAAAATACCTTATTTAAAACCCTAGAAATGATGTAGGCATTCAAAGAAGATTAATACGCAAAAGGAAGTAAATATACCGCTATATGTATATATATATATATATATATATATATATATATATATATATATATATATATATATATATATATATATATATATACAACAATTATAAAATTAACCCAATATACTACATTTATCATAAATCAATTATTCTACTGAAACCATATACATATACACAGATATATATATATATATATATATATATATATATTGTATATGTATATGGTTTCAGTAGAATAATTGATTTATGATAAATGTAGTATATTGGGTTAATTTTATAATTGTTGTATATATATATATATATATATATATATATATATATATATATATATATATATATATATATATATATATTATATCATCATCATTATCAACCCGTATCAATCCACTGGAGGATGAAGACCTTTTCAGCATGCTTCCAACTCTCGCGGTCCTGAGCTCTCCTCTGCCATTCGGGTCCAATATACTTAATAATGTCATCAGTCCATCGTGTTTTCGGTCTTCTCCGTGGACGTTTACGATCAAGCGGTATCCAGTCCAGGACCGCCGTGGTCCATCTTTCGTCCCACCACCTCGCTACATGGCCTGCCCACTTCCATTTCAATTGCTTTATTCTTCCAATGATGTCACTCACTTTCGTTTGCTCTCTGATCCATGTGCAGGTCTTTCTATCCCGTGTAGTAATGCCAAGCATACATCTTTCCATTCCCCTCTGTGCTACTCGAAGTTTTTGAACTGACTGTGATGTCATGACGGGCTGTGACGGTGCATAACGGGCAGGACACACTGATCAAAGACTTTTCTTTTCGGGCAAAGTGGTAATTTGCTGTTAAACACTATGTTGAGCCTGCCAAATGCTTGCCAGCCACATTTAATGCGTCGTTCCACCTCCCGAACGGTATCTCCTTCCATTGAAAACCTCTGCCTAAGATACATATATAAATAGAAATTTATCCTTTTGTCCTCAGCAAATTTATTGAACATGACCTGACTTTTCTTCTGGTTTATTTTCAATTTTCATTTTCAAATGGTTCCCCAGCCCTTTGCAGCTCTTGTACGTGTCTTTGCCGCTCCTCTGGGTCGTGTGAAAGAAGAATGATATCATCTGATGATGAAAGATGATTTAAGTATGCATCATTAATCCTTATTCCATCCTGTTCTCAATCCAGATTACGGAACACTTCTTCCAAGCAGGCTGTGAAAAGAAGCCCCGCTCTACATTTATTCCAACCTCAAGGTGCACTATCGCTGTAGCTTCATCATATATCGATCCTAGTAGATTTACATAGGCTTTCTCTACACCTTGGTTAAGCAATGCATCCATTATGGCCCGCTTTGAGATTAAATCAAATACTTTTTAATAATCGATAAAAGCCAAGCACAGTGGCATAGTGTATTCACACAGAGTGGCACAGTGCCACAGTACATAGTGTCTTTCTATGACCTGCTGTAGGACCTGGATGTGATCCATTGTGCTGAATCCACTTCTGAATCCTGCTTGCTCCCTTGGTTGTGCATCATTAAGTTTTCTTAGTATTCTTTTGGATATTATCTAACATCTCCACAGTTATACTATCCTTTGCCTTGCCTTGCCATTTTTCATCGAGCCTATAGCCTTTGTCACTTCCTCCACCAGGATATCCGGCACTTGTTCTTCAGTGGGCACTGCTGTTCTTGCTAGATTCTGGTCCTCATATAGCTTTGAATAAAATCTTCGGACAACCTCTAACATTTCTGTCCGTTCGCTGCATATTGTACCATCCTCACGCATTAAGGAAAACATTTGTGTCCTTTTCTTTCTTAGCTTCTGCTTATCTTTGTTAATTCCCCTGTTTTCTTCCTTTTGTACAAACTGCATGTTGAATCGGCGAGCCTCCTCTCGAATACGTTTTGTTATAATTTTACAAAGTTCAACGTACTCGATCCTGCCAAAAGGACTATCTGCATTCTTCATTGTCCGGACGTTTTTTCATTAAATTAATGGTCTCATTGGAAATTTTTGACCCTTTGAAACAATTATCTTCTGATGCTATTGAAGCCGCCGTTTTAAGCACATTGTTGGCGATTTCTTCATATTGATCTGTAATTTCCATCTCCTCCGGGTCTTGTAATACAGCAAAGCGATTCGACAGAGCAATTTCAAAATCTCTGCCCCTCTCTAGCAGCTTCCCAGAATCCACTTTGCCCCTTTTTGATCTTATCATTCTTTCGCGCTCTTTTCGGCAGTTTATCCTAATCTTTACTAGTACCATTCGGTGGTCACTTCCCACATTAAAGTGGTTAAGGACACTACAATTGCAAAATATTGCTTTGTCGTTTGACATCATGTAATCAATTTCACTTGTGAGTCCAGATGGACTTTTTCATGTCAATTTTTTGTTGATATTTTTCTTGTAAAACGTATTCATAATATAGAGTTCTTGTCCTTCTGCAAAGTCAACCAGCCTGTCACCTCTATTGTCCCGCTCATCATTTCCATACGGGTCAGTTGCATTTTCACCAGTTCTTGCTTCTCTGATTCTGGCATTAAAGTCGCCCATCAGGATTTTATACCTACACTTCCCTTTGTCTAAAAGTTGTGCCACATCGTCATAAAATTCCTCAATTTCCTCATCTCTATGGCTTATAGTTGGTGTATAAGCCTGAGGCCTCTGCCTCGATCTGTCCGGCAGGGATGACTCTCCCAGGAACTTACGCTCCAGACAGCATAGCTCAAAGCTTCATCGTCCTACTCAAACTCCTTTACCACGTCAAGGTCTGATCCCCAAAAAGATAACAGAATATATATTTATATATATATATATATATATATATATATATATATATATATATATATATATATATATATATATATATATATATAATAATTAGTGGTTACAAAAAGGAAAGCTAAACAAAGACCCGAAAAGCCTTATTCTAGCCCCGTAATATTAATAAAATAACAAAATATGAGCAAATGCCGCTTGTTCAAAAAGCCGGAAGAAACCATCTGTGCGGTTGCTTAAAAAAATCCCTGTTTGACTACTAAGAGCAGCACGACAGGGTAACCGTAATGATCCACTGGAATATCCGAAACTTTCCTTGGTAGTGTCTCTACCCTCTCTAATTGAGATTATCTTTGGAGTAAAAAATCTACCTCAATATTCAATGTGGAAATCCATTGTGCTGAGCAGCTGAATAATATGTGTTAAAAGTACATCTGACATCTCCGGATACCGAGCGTCGTTTTTGAAAATAGGTTTTCCATGGTAACGAGGGCTCTCTTTTTGGTGATTGGTGATTTTTCTTGCTATTCATGGGAGCTACATGGAATCGATAAATCAGTCAACCCTCGATTTAAAGCTGATATGCTAGTCAGAATTAATCCAAAAGCTTTTCAAGCCTCCCGTTGTAGCTGGATCTAGCATTAGTGTGTTTCAGGATCATTACATATAGGCAACCGATTAGACTTCTCAAAAGCAGTCGAACCAACGGAAATATTATATAGGAAGCGGTTACATGAGATATTATGAGATTCATATCCAGAGTTAAGTCACATATTGCTTAGAGCTAAGTCAGAACTTTTCCTGACCAAGTATCTTTCCTTTGTCAACAGAATAACTAGCAGTAAAAATGAGTACAGAAGACTTTCTTTTTCCTGTCTCTTCTAAAATAATTCAGATTTGGGAGCGGGTGGTAAATAGACTAAACCCCGAACATAATCTCTTTACGTAATTTACTAGTGCTTTTAATACCGAATACACACACACAATCAATAATTAAAACCGATTAGCATTAATGAATGATACTAATAACAATTATGGTATAGTAATTATAACTCTACTACTTCTACTAACTGCTGATTCTGATATTACCGAAATAAACGTCGTTATATATGCTGTCACTTAGTTTTATGCCGAGCTTGGAAAAATATTCATAGAAAGCGAACTGAACAACTGAGCTTAAAATAAAATCAAAGTAGGTAAGAGGCCTCTCGCCTATAGGGCAGGAAGTCTCTTGCTTCGCTTACTTTGCTTACAGTAACGTGCCTGATGGTGAATGTGTAGAAACATCACATGCTGAAACTAACCATTTTCGTGTTGCTGATAAAGCAAACTACGGATATAATTCCCTCGCTGGCCATCGCGAAGAGAAATGTTTTTGATCGACAAAAATGAATTTTACTTTTTAAATCCATTGGAATGGTTTCGCAAAAGTAAGAAAGCTTAAAACGATCTACCAAAACCAGTGGATGTGAAGGAGCTTCTTTGTAGAGGGGCATCTATGAAAAAACTCAGTAATACGATTTTTTCACTCTATAATTACCGGATAGCAATCGAGAGGGAAACCCAATGCCAAAACAATAAAAGTGAAGCTGAATAAAAAGTTATTGCGGGCTTTATAAACAATTTCTTATCGATTTGTGTAATGCGTTAAAAAGAAAGGAACCTCCGTAAGTAAAAATAGCTAAGTATTTTTGGTGTATGAAAATGGTCATCAATATATTGTAAAATTGTAAAAGGGGCATCATTAAGAGATTGGGTATAAACACATATCTATGTGTATATATATATATATATATATATATATATATATATATATATATATATATATATATATATATATATATATATATATATATATATATACTGACTAAAAACACATTTAACACACTTAACAAGCATTAATAAAACACATTTTTTATTTTGTTATCTATCGCTTGCATTTTTAACTTTGTGTGACTAGAGTTTCGTAAAACAATATTACATTATCAAATACTAGTTTAAAACGATTAAAGATTCACAAAGTAACAGACAACTCAATCAATAAGTATAACAAACTTATAGTACAAATCTCATTTATGTATGAGATACTAATGATAAATATATAAGAAATATAATGTTATACATGTTTAAAGTACTTCAAACCGACCAATAACAAAGGTTAAAACAGTTGCTTCCCGTAGGAAGCGCATTATAAATTAGCATACCCACGCAACGTCAGATGCAAATTTCTAAACATTTAAGTTATTAAACACAAAGGAGCTAAACAGATCTGCAGCATAAACAAAATTTAATATGGAAAGCTTTGGCATAGACGAAATTCCGTTTAAAACCAGAGGAAATGTTTTGAAATAGGTAAAATTTTAATTAACACGAGGAAATTTCAAAAAAGAAACAAAAAATAATATAGTTACTTTGTCTGTACCACAATGCATGAATTATTGATATTTATAATACATTATTAATATTTTTATAACTAATCTAAATATAATGAAATTAAGTTAATTATCATATAACTTGGAAAACTGACATAATAGAGATAAAGGTATTGTTAGACCGAGTGACAGGAATAATTTCAGGTTCATTGGGTATTTTTCATTACGAAGCATTCAATTCTACATGGGATGTTAAAAAGGAATCAAGTTTACTGGCGAATCATCATTTTGATGACAGCTGGGTATTAATATAATGAGAAAATATTGAGGAGAAATGATCAACCTTCAAATTTCTCTGGGCATATGCTTTGTGCCATAGGAACTATTGCCTAGGCGATCTCAAAGCAGTGTTATATACAGAAAATCCCAAAATATCACTTATTGTCATACCTTAAATGCTTTATAACTCCATTTTTCAGCAAGACAATCTACACCTCCATTATAGAAAAGCAACATTAAATACATTAGATCGAAAAATGTTATAAAAAAGTTTCCATTTATACTAAAACGTATTGGAATCATTCGATAAAGTTATAAAAACCTATCCCAAACGATCAGGTTTTCAATTGGAATCTTCGATGTGGTATTATTGTAGTATAATGTGTATTGTGGTATATTATTTAACTTCTTGACGCGCCTTTCACTAACCATGCTAGCATTTTCAGAAGATGATTTAATCAAAGATCGATTTTCAGTGAAAGTGGTTTCGTAGTTAGTGGTAAATATTTTCGAGTTTGGTTATCTCAAAGGTTAAAATAATACAAAAATATTTGTGCATTTTGAAATGTCTATTTAACCAAATTATATGCACATGTCTCAAGGGAGTTGGACGTTAGTAGTTGGCAATGCACTCAAGTACAAAAACATTTTCGTTCACCAATTTTTAACCCAAAAACTAGCGTTACTCGGTAGGTCGACTGATCGAATAAAACGGTAATCCTATGGCGTCGAATCTACAAAATATGCTGAGTATGGGAGAACTCCCCGCTAGAATTCCCATAGTATTTTCTTCACAAATTTTACGGCACGTGGCACATGATATAATACGAGGGTTGCTATTTATATATCCGGAATTGGCAACAATGGTGTTGCTAGGCACCATCTGACATATATATCGTGAAGTTTAACATTGTTGACTCTATACGTATTCAGAACGTTTTGTCATGTCATGCTATTTGTGACTTAAAGATTTCATTTCAGTCAAAAAATAGAATTAACTCATGTGACTTTTCATGCGATGATTTACTATCACTTTCGACGTGGATTATCTCAACAACGGTGCATCGATCAACTCACTTCGACTTTAGTTGATGAAGCATCATGTAAAGCCACTGTATATTACTGGTTTAGTGAATTTAAACGTGGCCGTCGTTCACTCACAGACGAATTTAAAAAAGGGTGTCCAAAATCGGTTGTTGTATCCGAAAACACTGATACTGTGTACAAACTAATAAAGCAAGATCGTGATATAATATACGTTAGATTGAGGCATCCCTGGGTATTAGTATGACAAGCTTACACAAGATTTTATATGAACATTTAGCCGTGAAAAAGATTTGTGAACGTTGGATACCGTATAATTTGACAATGACTCAAAAAAACGCTCTTGTGGATTGCTGCAAAGAAATGCTCAAAAAATATAATCGTGGTGAGTCAAAAGCCGTATATAACATCTATATACGTGTCGAATCTTGGATCTGTGCGTATGAGTCTAAAAATACATAACAGTCCACTGTATGGGTCTTCATATCGAAGCAAATGGTCGCCTGTTTTTTTGGGATAAATGGGCATGTGGCTACAGTGCTACTAGAGAATCGTACAATGGTCAATTCTGAATGGTACACAACTATTTGTTTTCCAGAATTCTTTAAAGAAATAAGACAAGACAAAACAACCAGCCACGCAGGATCATTCTTCACCATGGACTCGCGAGCTCTCAACAAGAACTCAGTATTTGATCGACCAAAACATCGAATCGATGAGTCACCCACTCTTGAGGAATTAACTACGTGGTTAACGATTTTCGACGCTAGAAGAAGCTGTTGATGCGTTCAAAATGCATGTTTTGGAGATACCTCAATCGGAATCTAAAAAGTGCTATGAAAATTGGTTCTAACCAAAAAGTATATCGGTATATTCAATGATGAATATTAATAATAACATACATAAATAGCAACCGTCGTAAAATAATTAATTTTTGCCATATTATGGTTATAGGTACCTTCTTGTTATGTCAACCTATTATTAAGTTTCGGACTGGAATCATCTACAGAAATTTCTACACACCAATTTCAAAAACGTCTAATTTAATAAGTAGAAACCTAGTTTAGTAATTATCTAAAATCAATTCAAAAATTAAAATTATATAAAATAGTCAGTTATCAGATACACAGATTAGATTACATAAGATTTAAATTGGATTAACTTTTAATATAAATTAATTAAAATGATTGTTGATGATTTAACTGAAGTACACGAAATTACTTCTAAACAAAGCCTACGGATATTCTACGGAAATCATTAATGATTGTTTTTAAGTTGCTTTTTCACATCTTTATAAAACTTTTTTCGAAATATAATTATAGTACAAAGATTGTAATTGAATTAATTACGACAAAGCCGAGTGTTGCTAAACTATGATAACACAGGCCTAGGTATTGTCGAGCATTATTTGCAACATAATTTTCCGTGAAGCTACTAGTCTTTCCACGTCAACTGTTTGCAGCACTTAGTGGTTGATTCAGCAGTTAGCGTTATCAGATCCTCCGCAATGTAGTTATTTTTTATTACTATAATATAGTAATAGAAATACAGGGGGAGGCACAAAGTAATTAAAATGATATTCAAGTCCTGACAAGGCTTTTTAAGAAATACTAATGGTGGCAATGTTATATAATAGGCAATATTGGCAAAATAAAGGCAATTTTTTTGTTATCTTCTGATTTTCATATGGATGATTCCTATGGAAATTAATAGATTATATTAATAACTTATTAAAGTTGTTAAAAAGCAAACGGGTTGCGAAATGTGTCAAAAACAATAACATACTCCATTATCATTAAGTAATCATTGGTACTACACAATATATTGTGTACAAATGTGTGGTGTGGTTCTACAAATATGTTGCAATGGAAACAATAGAAAAGGCATGCTATATTTTATAATTCTTAAATAAAATGCAATGAATTATAATGATGTTTCACTCAGAATCTATTTTATTTTTTGTAGGAGTCATTCTCAAACTTGCCAGTCTAAAAGTATATTTCGATTTTTGTAACTATTTGGGCTCATATTAAAAATCACATTTTATTTAACCAGGAATACGAGTGTGGTTATAATCAAAGGCGGTTCAAGTTAAGTTAAGTTTCTTCGCGTTAAGAGCCTTCACCTAAGCGGTAAACATTTTGGGGCCATCAAACTTAAGTTAGAAATAGAAGTTGAAAGAAAACTCTAGTAAACGTATAAACCTAAAAGAAATGTAATGAAAAATTTCATATCTTTAAACATTAAATACATTTATTTGAAAATATATGGTTTAAAATTTCCTGCTCTATGCAGGGTGTCCGGAAATAACGTTGAAATATTTTGAGAGATAACTTTAGGGATTAAAACATAAAAAAATGTTCTATAAACATACCCTAAAAATTGTTTCTTAAAGGGGTTAGTGCCCTTCTTAAAGAGGGAACTCTGAATATGGTTTTATCGCAATATTTTCGAAACGGTTTATAGTAAAGTTGTGAAACTTGGTATACCTCAATAAATTGGAACGGAAAAACGTTTTTTGTGTTAATAATTAAATATTTTAGTCAGAGGAGTCCCATTCAGGAGCATCTCGATGGTAAATGCTGCCATAACTCTTTTGTTTGTAATATGTTTTAACTTTTTAAATAAAATTATTGAATCGCAAAGATTTTTAGGTAAAAAAGGTCTTCCAACCGTCTTCCAAATAACTGATTTTTGTTAAATCGATGCACGGTTACATGGATATCGAAATGCATCTTAATAATTAATTGGGTGGCTGTCACTGTTAATCTTTGTCTTTGACGTATCGTAAAACTGGACCATTTACGCAACAAAGTGTAGATGTTTAATTTTTAAACTAGAAAATGGCCCATTATTTCTTCGAAGAAATGGCGAATATGCATTTTATGTACGGGAAGACGTATGGAAAGGCGTATGAAGCTAGAAGATTGTATGCAGATTCTTTTCCCGAAAGAGTATTTCCTTCTACAGAAACATTTACAAACCTGCATATAAGATTATGCGAAAACATATCTTTCATGTCTTCCAACATTACTGTGCCAGAGCCAGAGTACCAGAAGTGTAGAAAATGAAGAACGAGTTTTAGAAAATGTAGTAGAAAACCCAGGAATAAGTATCAGAAGAATTGCTGTTTAAGAAGGCATTCCTAAAAGAACCGTGTGGGAAATTGTTAGAAAGCAAGCGCTCTATCCATATCATTTGCAGAATGTTCAAGCCTTAAAGCCTGATGACTTGCCACAAAGAATTCAGTTTTACCAATGATTAAGGGGCAATTGCAAGCTGTGTTCACGCTGTTTGGTGTTTAATGGTAAATCTCTTCAAGTTTAGTGTTTCACACCAAAGGTTCCAATAGAATTGCATTTCAAAAGAATTGAAGTTTTTATAATCTTCTCGGAAATTATTGATATAATTTGTCTAATGAGTTGAGTAGGATAGATCCTTTGAATAGTTCGGACTCTACTAATTACAGTGATTTACTATTAGCTTTAGTGGTTTCATATTTGTTCATTTTCTTCAGAAGTGAAGTCGTCTCCATCTACACATTTCGTTTAAAGCCCGTTTTATTTGGGTGACTCCAAGTTTTATAGCTCATACAGCTTCGGCTCTTACTGACCATCTTGTATCAGAAACTCTTTTCAGTGAGACGGATTGCTTATCTTTACACATTTTTCGTTTATTCGTTAAATTTTTCCAGCGCTGAGTTGACGCAGAGAAAAATGTGAATAATTTATGTACAAACATAAAATATTGAATTACAGCGAAATTTCCAATTAAATTTAAGGAATGATTAGAACACGTACTAAAAATTGCAATTGGACTATGTTTTTTAATGCGTGGTTGTAAACCTGAGTACTTTCCTAATATATTTGAAATATTATCAACATATTGTCCTAGATGGTTTTTAATATCTACTCCTAATTTTGTTAAAATTTCCAAAACTTCTTGTCCCAGATATGAAGAGTTGTGTTTATTTATGGGAATGAATCCTACAAATATTTCCTTTATATCACCAGAGGATGAAACATATCTTATCGCAAAAGTATATTGGCCGAAATGAGAAATATCGGGCATGGAGTCAATAATTATACTATAATAATTCGCAGATTTGATTTTTTCAATTATTTCAGCTCTTACATGATTGCTAATAAGGCCTACAAATTCGTCACAAGTATTGTGAAATAAATAGTTCACATTTCTTCGTCCTTGGTTGGCATGTTTTTGTAGATGTAATTTCAAGGAGTCATCGAATTCGATTAGGTATTCCAAGCAGGTTAAATAATTTTCTTTCCTATTGGAATGTTTTCTTTCATCGTGACTTCTAAATCCTAATCCTAAGCGACTCAATAATATTATTGTTGACACTTCGCGCAGTAACACGTCTGTGCAGTAACATTCTTCTGATCCCTTTTTCTGTAATAGTTGAATATCAATTCTATTGAATTCGGTTGCGCTTTTGTACAGAGTAGACATGGCTGACATGTGTTCTTTTAAACCTTCGGGTTTCAGTAAAATAACTGTAATTGATCTCCAGTTTTGCAAACCAGTTATTAATTTAAACTTTGCTTTTGAAAAGAGTTTGCAAGGGTGGCGGTAAACACTTTTGCTTGTTTCTGAAAATATCAGCCAAGTTCTCTTTTCCATAATTCCATTTGACTTATTTCTGTAAAAATAGAAAGTCCTCTGTCATAACTTTCGTCACTGTCTTTATACAATTATTTCAAATTCTCTATATTCTCGATATTTTTTGGTTTTTACACATTGTTTTTGGTTACATTCGTAATAGCGGCAACAATGTAGATGTCCCTTATAGATTGTTATGTTAAGTTCACTGCGTCAATTCAGCATGGGTATATACATGATACACGATTTGGGCTCTAGAACAATTGGAAGATGACCCTAAGTTTGGAGAAAAAATAACATTATCCAACGAATATCCAGCTTAATGGGTTTGTGAACAAACATAACTGCAGGATCTGGGCTGATGAAAACCCTCAAGTGATTCAGCAGTTATCTCTTCATCCTCAGAAAGTCACTGTTTGGTGCGATTTTTAGGCTGAAGGAGTAATAGGATTTTATTTTTAAAAAAGGCGTTGATGGAAATCATATTACTCTTAATGGTGAACCCTATAAGAATATGGAAAGAGAATATTTTTGGCCTGAACTGATAAATGCGGCTATAAATTATTTTTTCTTTCAAGAAGGCTATGCGACTTTCCAGGCATATCACCAAACAATCGATTTATTGCAAGAAAAGATTCCTGTATATCGCGTACATATCGAGAGGTATACGTGATATGTATGAAGGAGTAATCGAAAATTAGGTTTGTTGAATGCATTTTATCATACGAACTCGAGGGTGACGTTTGAACGACATTACTTTCAGAATATTATGCTATTATTTGTTCTTCAAGATAAATGAAAAATTTCTGGATTATTACTTGTAATTATTATTGTGACTCATTATAAATTTCTGACGCCCTTATTGGTCAACTTTATAATATTATATCACTTGGAGTATATTTCATTTCAACTAAAATAGCATATAATGCGAAATTTTATAGTTCTGTCCTTTAAAAAAAATAATATCGATACACATACATAATACTACAGGTTGTTTTTTTTTAATGCGTCCGTACCTTATATTCAAATAAAACAACAACCAAATTTGATGCCTAGAAACTATAAATTTTATGTGAAATAACATTCAATTACATTAATGTTTGAGAATAATTTCGGACAAATGGCCGCCTCAGCTACTTATGGTAAAGCGTTTTCCATCAATCCAATTTCCGTCCACTTTTTCAAGTAATTGAGGTTTTGAACAACATTTTCTTTTAATCATAAATGCAAATATCATATATAACTTTTATAGCAAAACTATTTTTATTTTTACTTTTTTCTTATAATTAAAAAGCTATATCAAATTGAAAATACATTTTTAAACCTAGTATGGACGACGCACCGACAGTTCGCGAAAAAAACCTGAGCGCGTATGTAACGTCGTATAACGACGTATGTAACGTCACAATGGTAAAACGAACGTCAGTATCGCCAATATCAGGTCGGCTTGGAACAATTCGGAAGTTACACCCAATTTTTCTTTCGCGCTCTTTCCGAAAAGGCGTTTGGAAAGAATCGAAGTCCCTGGCAAATAAAACAATTTTTTGATCTTAGTCACTGTTTTATAGGTTTAACCTATATCTTTGACTGCATTTGTTGGGTTGCTAGTGATTTGAAAATATACTTGCTTTTAATTGATATTTAGGCTTTAGGTGCTGTTTTTGACATTATACTTAATATAAATAATATATTATAATAATATATGGAAGCTCAAAGGTAAGTTCAGAACGACATATTGAAATTAGATTAAGGTTCATTTTTATTTTTGCATTCGTTTTTATGATTTTTATTTATATTATTTAATTCATGTAGGGAAAACAAATTAACGTGCCAAATTTATAGGAAGATATATTCGAGCGTGTACGCAAATAATCTACATGTATCAATACAACCGAGTGTAGTGACTATGAGAAAGCTCTATAGGATCGTCGATTTTGTAGGATACGACTAATAATATTTAAGAAAGCGCGAATTGAGAAGAACAAAACTTCACCACCAATTTGGAATTAATCGAATATGAAAGTATTATACTTATGAAAGTTTCTATGGTCTATAATCTATGGTCTAAGACTACAGAAATTTATGCGACTATAAAAGCTTTCTACTCAAAAAAAAATGGGTTAGGTACCTTCTCTTATTTGAGAAATCTCTGGCTGGTCATGCATTATATATAGTTAGCAGCTGGATTTATTTATATTTGCAAATATTTTTAAATTAAGAGTCTAATGTGGTGGTTTGTAAAACATGTAAGGCGAAAAATCACCATCGTTTTTAAAATGCTAAAAACCTTAATTAACGCAATAATGTGGTATGGGTGATTTTTTTTTGAAAATATTGTTAATAGAGTTTAGTGTGGTTTGAAGAATCAGTGTAGTTTTAAAAGTATTGCAAACTTCAATGAAATCAATGAAACTATTATAAAAACAAATATATATGTAATTTTGGGTAGTGATTGTTTTTATTCTGAATTGATTATTACTGTAGTTTACATATTATAATCTACTGTAATATATTATCCATATTATCCTAGTTGGGGGAGGTTTTATTATGTATATTTAACAGTGTATTCAAAAACATTGTTTCGCTTCTTGAGGAAAAAATATAGACTTAATTAAACTACCTTCGGTTAGTTCTGGCGTAAAGTTATTACAATCTAAAGTTTTAGAAGGCAAACGAATTGCTGAAACTACGAGAAATTGATTTTCTCAAACCTCAGGCAGTTATTTATCATAATATGCTGCCTTATACAGACTATATTTTTATTATTTTAATTGCATTGCTGTAGCATTAGAGATTGTACAATTACTTATAATATCAACACACATTTATTAATATTCTTTAAAAGACATTAATACCTAATTACGTTTAAAAAACAAAATCGGCATAGACCAACAATTTAACATAACCCTAAAAAATTATCTAAATGCTTTAAATCATATGACCTTGGTCGTCCATTAACAGGCCTGTTCCTGAAAATAATTTTCTCACTGAATTGTTCCCTCAATAAATCGATTGTTACGTTAACTGCATGACATGTGGGGCCGTTCTGTTAAAACCACATGTCATCCTCCGGATCAAACTTCTTGCGAATGGCAACGATTTGATAAAATTGGATCTTCATCAAAACTGCCAACAACGGCGGGGATATTTTCTTCAGAACGCACAGTTTTTGTCTTGTTTTTGTTTTAATATGGTGCATTGTGAAATGCTTTTGGAATTTGTCTATAATTCGGCGACAACATCACTCGGTGGGCGATTATGTGCATCAAAAAATGTACAGCGCGCAAACTCATAGTTCGTTTGACAGACACGCCTATCGAAATTTCGGACACACTAAAAATATCACCCTATAGTTCCCTTAAGGCATAATAGTAAGGCAGATGTTTTACCCGGCAACAAAAATACATTTTTCATTGTAATTAGATAACTTAGCACAGCTTTTAATAATTAAACCACAGTATTATTAGTATTAATAAGCAGAAAAAAATGTTTTTACTTGAAAACCTACGCTAAGTAACAAAAAATAAGCAAAAAACAATGAATATGAATTTTTAAATTGTACCAGTAGGAATTTTCGAGGTAAATTAAAGAAATTTTTCACTTTGAGGGCAAATTGAAATAAATGTTTATTTTAAGAATTCTCTTGCCTTCCTTTTTGAGTTGAATAAAATGTCACAAAGGAAAAAAAGCATTTCTTTTTGGGGGATAAAAAAAGAAATCATTTAATATCCATTTTTTGTTGAATTGTTAACACTGTTAGTTTTATTGCCAGTGTAATGAAACATGTGCCTGGTGTCAATACATGTAAGGAAGATAAAACGAATAATCATTATGATTTGAAAACAAATTCACTTGTGTCAATTCCTTTCTATTCCCCTCAGTCGATATTTTATGACTATGGCATAATTTAGTTTGTTGCATACTAGGGTTGCTTTTATGTGTCCTGAATTGGCAACAATAGTGTTGCTAGGGGCTATCCGACATATACATCGTAAACTTTGACATTGTTAACTGTATACGTTCTCATAATTTTTTGCCATACGGAAGCTATTTGTGTTGTGTAATGACTTGAAAAATTCATCTCAGTCAAAAAGTGAAATTAAGTCATGAGAATTTTCGTGCGATGATTTACTATGACTTTCAATGCGGATTATCTCAACAACAGTGCATCGGTCAACTCACTTTAATTTTTGGCGATGAAACATCATCTGAAACCACTGTATATCATCGATTTAGTGCATTTAGTCGTGGCCGTCGTTCGCTCTCGGGCGAATTTAAAGAAGGTCGTCCATAATCGGTTATTGTGTTAGAAAACATCGATTGTGCTAGAAAACATGGCATCGATTGTGGGCGAACTGATAAAGCAAGATCGTCATGTGACATAGTATGAGATTGAGTTATCCCTGGGCATTAGTATCACAAGCATACACTAGATGTTATGACATGACGTGTCATGACATGAACATTTAGCCGTGAAAAAGATTTGTGTGCATTGGATTCCGCCTAATTTGACAATCGCTCAAGAAAGGCTCGTGTCGATTGGTGCAAGGAAATGCTCAAAAAATACAATCATGGTGCGTCAAAAGCCGTGTATAACATCTACAGAGACCTTAGATCTATGCGTATGAACCCGGAACAGAAGTCGATTGTATGGGTTTTTCAAAATGAGCCAAAGCTAACAAAAGTTGTTCAAAGCAGATGGTCGCCAGTTTTTTTGGATAAATGGGCATGTGGCTTCAGCGCCACTAGAGAATCATAGAACGTTTAATTCTGAATGGTACACAACCATTTGTTTGCCAGAAGTATGTGATGAAATAAGAAAAAACAACCAGCAACGCAGGATCATTCTTCACCATGACAACGCCAGCTCACACATCGGACTGAAAAATTCAATATTTGACCGGTTTAAATGAAAATCGAATTAAGGGGTCATCCGCCTTATGGTCCTGATTTGGTACCCTATGATTTATTTTTGTTCTTATCCGTGAAGAATAAACTATGTGGTCAACGATTTTCGATGCCAGAAGAAACGGTTGATGCGTTCAAAATGCATGTTTTGGAGATACCTCAATCCGAATGGAAAAAGTGCTATGAAAATTGGTTCAAACGTATGCAAAAGCATATCGATCATCGCGGAGAATATTTTGAAAGATAATAAAACTATTTTCAATGATAAATATTTGTTTTTATTTATTATTCCGGATACATAAATAGCCACCTTCGTATAACATTATTTTCTGGGTTATTATTGAGAAAATGTTAAAATATTTAAATTGTCTGAATTATTCAAATCACAGTAATAGACACCAATGTTGAATTCGAATCTTTACTATAGGAATCCGTACAGCGATATAGGGTCGTATTATATAGTTCGCAGCTAATAAAATCAAGTAAATTATATTGTTTTCTATAATTAAGGTCCTGAAATTTAGTGTACTAAACTACGAAAAAAATTAAGAACCTCGGATATATTTTTAATTTTTTTTTGAAGCATATGGATTGCCTTATTTAAATAGATCTATTGAATTATATTGAAGTTTTGCGCTGCATAGTATTAAAACATTTTTTCTGACATCATTCAAAACTTATAATATCATACAATTTTTTATATTATTATTTGAGAAGTTTATTAGAATTTCTTTTAAATGTTAGACTATGTTATGCGAACATTCACCTAGCAACCTTTTCAATTGGACAAACTTTGTCTTGAGACTTACCAAGATGTGCATAATTAGAAATGTTAAGAATAATACGTGTCGCTATATGAACATAATTATCTTAGATTGTGTTTGAAGTAAAATAAGTTCAAAAGCATTTAGTTTAATTTAGTAGTAGTACAACAACATATAGAAATTTAAAGTTGGAAGCAGGCAGTAGCACACTTTTATATTTGCGAAAAAAATTTAAATTGAGTTGAGCAGTGCAGATATATAAATAAATCTAGACATGGTGTAAGCGAAAGTAATTTCGTAAATTTAGCCAATGATTTTTCACATCATTTTAAAGAAAGACGTGTCTTATAACAAGGGTCAAAAATGTAAGTGTTCCCGAGAAAAAAAAATTGCAAAATTATTAAATCACCTCAAAAAATTATGATAAAAATTAATATTTCTAAAAAATATGTGTATATTTGGCAAATATTAACTTTACGAATAAATAAGAGGTAAACGAATAAACATTGTTAAAACATTTTTTTTTTAATTAAGATTCACGTCATACATCTGCATATATTGCAATTCATCCGCAAAAAATCAACATTGGTTGTATTTAGGATACATGTTTTAAGGGACTTAAGTTTAAAATGATGTTAAGAATCGTTGGTTAAATTTACGAAAGTACTTTCCCTTACATTCTATATTTTAAAAAATATTATAAGATAATGATACTTCTTTAAAGATGGGCAGCAGTAATCAACTAGCTGTCTTATCCATCTTTGAAGAAGCAAGCAAAGCAGGGTTAATTATGTTATTATTTTATTCGGCATTATTAGTATTTCTAGTGTCATACATTTTATTATTTCTAGTTTGATTTTATTGTATATGTCTACTCATTTTTAAGCGACTGCGATTTACTCACTCTAATATTATTTTTTTATAAATTTTGCGGTTCTTTTACATTTTTACAGTTCAACTTGTCAACTGGAAACCTGTACCAACTCATTATATGCAGTTTAAAAACTTCTTTTAACTATTTTGAGCTAAAATTTCAACTATTTTGAGCTAAAATCTCAAACTTATCCTACATTATTCTAAAAAAATTAAATCTACATAAATATATATCTATACCAACAATATTTATAAGATACATGAGGCTTCTTTAAGACACGTAAGGAATAATAACACAGCGAGCTTTAAATGACAATATGAGTTCGAACCAGGTCGAGGGACAACAGCCCTTTTATTCTTCGGGGAAAAGTTGACTGAAAAATCAATATATACAATACAATGAATTCTTGTTTTTATGCTTTGTTGATGTAGAAAAATCGTTTGACACCATGCTAAGACATAATATTATTAAAAAACCTATCGTTGAAAATATACTATTTCGTGTCATTCCATGGTATATATATGTAATAACAGTAATGAATAGTAATAATAATACGGATAATACTAAATGATTTTAATAAAAAAATACGTTAGCATAACTACAACTCTTTTTAAGCGAAATTTAGTCCGTTGCACTAAAAACAACAAAATGATATAAGTAATCTATTTAATCTATTATATAATTACTATTATTATTTACAACTACTTGCCAAAACAGTAGTAGCTTCATAATACTTTTTGTCAAAAATTAACATCTTAATTGCCAAAAAGCTTAATTGTCAAAAGAGGAAATAGGTAGTGGCAGTACCCTCTATCGTTAACATATGGCGCTAGTAGTACTTTCGAAAGCTCAGTAACAATTAAACATTCGTGAATAACCTCGTTGGTTCGAGAAAGTTCTGGTGTATTCTACTTACTTCGAGATGGCAGTAATTGGAGTACAAAAAGGCTAGCGGTGCGATTGCAAGTCAGTCTGCCTCGGGAAGGCGAAGAAAGCGAAACTGTCTGTTGTGGAATAAAGTAGTGAGAAACCCCGTTTAAAAGACTTTGAACCGACCAACGCCTATATTTAACAATATTTTGATTTGACTTGTTGTTTTAGTGTGTGATTTAATAGTATGAAAAAGAAGCAAAAAATAGACAGGGAATGCAGAACATTCAAAGAGCAATGGAACTTTCAATATTTCGTGATTGAGTCCAGTAATAAGACGCTATGTTTGATTTGCAATGAAACCATAGCCGTTCTCAAAGAATATAATATTAAACGTCACTATGAAGCGAAACATTTTCAATGTATATATATATATATATATATATATATATATATATATATATATATATATATATATATATATATATATACATATATATATATATATATATATATATATATATATATATATATATATATATATATATATATATATATATATATATATACGATACTCTTTACCACAATATAATTACCGAGGGTGAAACCGAGGGATGTTCACTAGTTTATAATTTAGTGGGATTCATTTCAATTATTAGTTTATTCTGCTTAAGTTAAATTTTGTGCGTATTATTCTTGTCATTAAGCTTTACCCAGCAAGTAAATAAATTCGAGTTATTATCATTCTATGTTTATTTATCCAACTTATCACAGCAACAATAACAATAAGCCATAAACTGTCGCGGGCCTTATTGATGACACTGGCAGGACGGATTTGGCCCGCGGGCTTTTGTTTAGAGACCTTTGTCCTAGACGATAAAACCAGATAAACAATTTGACAAATTATTTATAAAAAATTTATTAGACAATCACATAAGCTATCAAATCTATCTAAATGAGAGTTGAATGACAATCAACCAGAATCTTCACCAAAATATAACTTCTATAAAAGATCCATCAACTTATCAAATACGGTTTTCACAAATAAAGAGATTAATTTGATTGAAAATGACCGGAAATAAAACCCAAATATCAAACAAAGTAAAGTTTTGGAAAATATAATAAAATAAAAGGACTCCAGAAATGAATCGAGAATACCACAACAAAAATGAAGACAATATTATCAAATCCATTAATTCTAAAGTCAAAGATAATAATTTAGTTATTACTAAATAATTCAATTGTTATTCTAGAAAAAGAAACTTACTAAACAAAAACGAAAAACTTACTAGATAATAAAGATCTCGTCAAATAATAACCCATAAATAAATATCCAAATAAATAAATACCCAAATATAAAATACCCAAAATAATAATAATATATATCTAAGTTAAAATCAACTATAAAAAATATAAACAAAATTTTGTTAAACGAAGATAAATATAAAATAGTCAATATGCATCATACTCCGCGAAACCTGTACGGTTTAATTAAAATTCATAAAGAAAACTTTCCAATAAGACCGGTAGTTTCGTACACAAATAGCCCGTTAAGTAATCTAGCATTTTACTTAAATAATATTTTCAAAAACTTAACGAATTTCTTGCCAAAACATTCAATAAAAAACTCGGTGGACCTAGCAAAAAAAACTAGCAAATTATCTATACCAAAAACGGTTAACTAGCATCCTTTGACGTTAGCAACATGTTCCCGAATATTCCGAATAAAGATTGCCTACAATTAATAGGTAATTTACTCATAAAAAATAACATCAATCCAATTATTAAGGAAGATATATTAGAACACTTATGCATTAAAGAAAATGATTTTCAATTTAATAGCGTTTTTTACAAATAAAACGATGGTCTAGCAATGGATTCCCCGCTAAACCCTTTATTATCAGAATTGCTTATGTCAAACTTGGAAAATATATTTTTTAACAGATAAAGTAAGAAATATATTGTTTTAGTTTAGATATATAGACAACATTTTGATTTATTATACTGGAAATGACAGACAAATAGAAGAAACATTAAATCATTTAAATAATATCCATTCAAAAATAAAATTTATACTTGAAAAAGAACAAAATCAAACCATACATTTTCTGGACCTTTCAATACCTCAACAAAATAATAAACTAGAATTTAATATCTGTAGAAAACCCACATACTCAGATATAACAATTACAAAATAATCACCGAGCTTTCAGAATTCCACTATCCGAAAATAATAGAAAAATAGAACTGCAAAAAATAAAACTAATAGCACAAAATAACGACTTCAATGAAAAAGAAATTAGTTACTTAATAAATAAAAAACGGAAACAATTACTAATTAATCAAGTATATCCAAAAGTAAAACAAACAAATCATAAAAATACTGTAAAATTACATATTTTGGTCCAATTTCAGAACAAATAGCTGGCTCTTTGAGGAAACACAATTTGCAAATAGTGTTTAAAACCCCCCAGTCAACCAGTAAATTACCTTTTAATGCCAAAGATAGAAGTATATCACAAAATATAAATTCTGGATTCTGGAATTCTTCTGTTGGAACCTTTGGTGTGAAATACTAAACTTGAAGAGATTTACCACTAAACACCAAAACGCTTTTTTGAACTGCTCGACGCACGTTTCGCTAACCATGTTAGCATCATCAGGAGATGATTTAATCTAATTCTAAAACTATGTTCTATTTATATGAAAACCATACCTAACGAAACGTGTAAAAATCATGAACCATGAAGTGTACTAAGCCTTACATTAATAATTGAAAAAGTTGACTGAAAGGAATCGGTCCTTTATCTCGGTTCATGATTTTCTTACATTTTTCTATTTGAATGCTTTCATATGCATTCAAAGCCCAATTATTATTAACACTTTTAACTAGTCTTAAATTACTAATATCGATACTGTGGTCATGTTCGATTGCATGTTGAGCAACACAAGATTTTTCATTTCTCCTATATCTAATGTGGGCAATATGTTCTTTATATCTTGTCAATATGGATCTTTTTGTTTGCCCAATATACCTTCTTGACAGCTAATTTCGTAAATCCCCGACTTTTCATGTTGCTCTACTTTATCCTTTGGATTACCCAGAACTTCTCTTAATTTATTACATGGTTTGTACACAACCTTAATGTCCACTTTTTTCAAAATTTTGTCTAGTCCTCTTGTTAATTGGGCATCAAATGGTATTACCATGAATTTCTTTGTGTTCTGATCCTTTTGAAAAGTCGAAGATTCTTTCAATAATTTTCTAAACTTATGTTTTCTAATTAGTTTGTCTACAATGTTCTTATTATAACCATTCACTGCAGATACCTCCCTAATTAATTTTAATTCTTTGTTATAATTAACTTTATTTAGAGGAAAAACAAAAATAAAACATCACAAAATAAAAAATCTGAAGTTTATATGTTAAATTGTAACGAATGCAGTAGCTGCTGTATGGGTCAAACTGGCCGAAACTTTCAGACCAGATTCAAAGAACACAAATCTGCGTACATATTAAAAAAACAAAATTTTCCGATCCCGAAATTCCCCATTATTTAAAATATTGAAAAAAAGTAACCCCACTAAAAGTGTAAAATTAGGTACATAGGATAAACACCTGTTATACCTTAGTTTTAAAGTAGTGCTTGAGAATGTAAAATCGTTTTACGAAACTATAGTCACATAAATTTAAAAATAAAAGTGATAGATAACAAAGTAAAACATTGTTTTATTCGATTTAAAAAATAAACTATCACTAACTAACGGATAAACCAATCAATGATAATATAACTACTTTATAGGTTTATAACATAATATAAATATATAGGTATAACTTTTCAATTAGCTTAGTAATTCGATTACGTTTTGAATAATTTTGCTGTTATTTAAGAGTTTTAATTATCTAAGAATAATGAATAATTACAATAAGAATTACAATTACAAAGGAAACATGAACAATTCATAATTACGAATTAATGAATTGTTTCAGCATTTTTTAACGTAAAAAACGAAGCTTTTAATATGCCAAAGGTCGCACAAAGAGTGCCATTATTCTCTTGTATACATGGTGGTTTTATGGTACGCAAAAATGTGAACAAAAATAAAGCAAAATACTATGGAATTCGTTTTTGAGGTTTAAGAGAAATTTTTGTCGGATCGGGCGCAAACGCGATACAAAGAAAGGAAGGTCGCATTTTAATTAAAGTAATTAAAACTGTTTAGGTCGATAGCCGGTCCAATTAAAATATAAATGGGCAATTTTTTAGACTGGCAATCGGATTTTTGGCCGGATGTTGTTTCCCATTAACGTATTAATGGAATACGACTTTCGAAATTCGGCCGCCTTAAATTCGTTTAAAACTTATTTTGGCCAGGACTACTAATTAATTTTTTGAGTCTTCAATTATATCAGTTGAATAATTTTATTTGGTTTCAAGTAATTATTTTCGATGTATTTTATGTTTTACAGGTTTATACTCCTCAACTCATTATTGTTCCATATTGATTTCCCTATTGTAAAATAAAAGTTGAACTTTTTTTATAATTTGGGTCCTATCTCATATCGGTATAGGAGGCATTGAGGAAATCGATCTTCCTGCCACACAAACCTTTACAAACTATATTAGTGACTTTAGAAAATACTTTAAAAAATATTATGCTCCTCAAAGAATTACAAATGGAGCGAGTAAATATCAACATTTGCATAAATAAAAAAAAAACACACACTATTCTGAAGACATAATCATAATAACCCTGGAAAGGTACAATCCATTATCAACTGACTAGCAATCTATTTATAACATACACGCCTAACTTAAGTACATATATTATTATATCGAACCCCCACTATGTGAATTATGCACCCAACAGTTTGCTACGTCTTGATCGACTGTTCAATCTGTTTCCATATTTCTGAAAATTTGGTCATAACCTTATACTTGAGCCCATTATGTTTTTGGCCTTCTTCATGGATGTTTAAGATCAAGCGGTATCCATTCCAGGATTGTTTTATTAGTATATATATATATATATATATATATATATATATATATATATATATATATATATATATATATATCAAAAGTTTGGAATATCCAAACATTAATTATTGATGTTAAGCTTTTAGTTAACTCGTTTGCGTAATTATCATGTTATTCCAATTCCTACTGGTACCAAATATAACTCGACACCAAATGAACAATGTGCCTAATAATTTATTATTTTGGAGTAAAAAAATTGCCTTCAAAAATAATTTAAAAATAAAAATAACAACTTTCAATAAAACTAATAAGAAGTATTTCCTTCATGTAGGCGATTTAGCATGCTGTTGACTAAATGATCAATTTGGGCTTGTGGAATTTTCTGCCATTCTTCACGAGCAGCATCTGTTAATTCTAGCAGGGTAAAAGGGGGATTGTTTTGTTTCTTGCTACTTGTTTTCAGAGCGTCCCAAGCATTTTCATTGACATTCATGTCAGAGAAATTTGCTTCATCTTCTAGAAAATTTTGTACTGCTGTTGTTCGATGAAGAGGTGCATTGTCTCATGAAAACAAATCAATCGCTTACTGCGCCTCCGAACAGGCACACAGGATTTAAAACTTTTTCGATGCACACAGCATCAGTGACTCTTCTCCCCAGGATCAGTACCCCTCATAATACCACCCCAAAACATCATGCTCCAACCTTCAAATGGTATCAAGCTGCCTTGATATACCACTTGTAGAGTCCAGATGATTTCTTCGAGCTATCATCGATATCTTTTGATATTGGGCAGCTGTTTTCGTTTTGTTTCTCCATTTCTGGGACGGCATTTGTCTCTTGGATTTTTTTATGAATTTCGATACAGCACTTTGAGAAACATCTACAATTTTCACGACATCACCTTAATTAAAGCCCTGTTGTAAAAAAGCAATTAGTTTTGATCTGTTAAAATGAGATATCAAGTTTCTAAGCATTTTTAAATGGATTGATTGAAAATTGAAAAAGAACTGAAATAATGTGTAAATACCAATCAACGGAGGCGCGGTATAGTTTTGTTTTTTCTTGTCGAACACCCTATATGTTCATCCATTTTTGCATTCTACTATTGATTTTAAACATATTTCATGAAGCATGTCCTATACCTAAACTCAATGGTTTTACCGATATCCATTTTGTAAAAAATATCGTAGTTTGCAGACTTTATTTTTTGATGTAGTATTATCATTTTTGTTGGGATGTTAATGAATCTTGACTTTTAATGGAAAAAAATATCTATGCCATACAGGGTGTCCAGGATAACTAAGATAAATGAAATAAATTCAAAACAGCATATCTCATTTGTCATACAGACAAAATACCTGTATTATTGTTAAACATGCCCTCTACCTATCTGTCATAATTTCTGACATTTTTATTTTGTTTGTTTTGTTTTTAATGGAATTCATCTTAGGTTTTATGTTACTATTAAACTGATGAATAAATCTATGATAAGTTAATATTTTATTGGTTAATATTATATAGAAAGCAATTATTGTAGAGTAACAAAACTTATTGTTATAGCAAACAAAACGTTATAAAGATTTAGTTTTTAAAAGGCAGTCCAAATATTCATAAAAACGAACTCACTACAATCATTTAATTAAATGTTTAGTATATCTACCATTATTCTAAGCCTATACTCGAAATCTAAGCTAAAAGAAATAAGAAAATTTCCAATCCAAATTTAATTGCTCAATGAGTGAATCAGAAAAGAGGCGAGAACACACCTTAAGTTTGTTTCTGAATGACGGAGTATACAACGGTTCCACTCATTCCAGTTCCTTGTTATTGCTAACTGTTTCTCACCTCAATTTCCCCCATATCTTCATTTATTGCTTTCTCTCTAGTTGGCCATCTTTTTATTCAATAATTCTCTAGTTCTATTAGCAATTGTTTGTTAAATTTAATTAATCTGGTAATTAATCATCATTTTCAAGACCTATTTTTCACAGAATTCGGGTTTTATTATGTGCTCCTTTATAATGATAAATGATGATGGTTTATGCTTCAGAAGTATACGACAATACTCTCTCAATACTGTCTGGCATATTCAATTTTTTTTGGGATTTTTTCTTACATTTCTGCCAATTCTTAGATTTATTTCCCTCTCTTCGTTATAGGCATTTCCGATCAAAATACCTAGGTATATAAGTTCTTCTACCTCTTCCAGCTTTATAAACTTGTACGTAGTGATTGTTGCATTACATTTCCCTATGTTGTGTATTTATGCCAAATCCTTTAATTCAATCATTTTGGTCTTTTCTTTATTAATTTGAAGCCATACTTTATCTGCTAGTGCCGTTAAATTTCTGATTACTTCATTAAATTATTTTTTATATTATTAATAATGTATCATCTACATATGTGGAGCTTTGGTGATTTTAATTCAGGAGTTTTCCATCTCTCTTAATTTCACTATTTTTTATAACCTTTTGTAATACTTGGTTAAATAACTCTGCCACTAATTGATTTCCTTTTGATCCTTTTGATTGATTTTCCTTGACTCACTTTTTCTGTTACGGTGCCGGCTGTGTTCTAATTAAAAATTGTCTAAAATTTTATATGGTATGTTCAAGGCTTTTAAATTTTCCAAGGGTATCTTGTTGTTAACTGATTCGTATGCTGACTTACAGCTAATGAATAGCATATATGTAGGAATTTAAATATTTAGTCCATTGTAGAACTAGTTTTATGAACTTTTTTAGTATCTGCTTGATAAGTTCAGTCCTAATTTTGTATATTGAATCTAATAATACTATTTTTCTATAATTGCCGCACTCTGTTCTATTACTGATTTATTCCGTTGTTCTAGAAAATTATTAGGATTTTTAAATTTTTTTCCAAATTTGTGGACTTGTCCCTTTCTCCTGGATCTATATTATATTTGAGTGTTTGTTTGTTGAGGCCAAATGTTTATTCAGCATTTTTACCGAGTGGTTCTTGAAATAATTCGAAAGAGGGTTATTCGTGTAACGTCGAGTTCAACGACAATGCGCCTCTTTGGCAAACAGCGATTTTAATAAATGAATTTTTAACAAATAAAAACACAGCTGTGGCCCGAAGTCTCCTTATTGGCCAAATCTCAGTCTTTGTAACTTTTTGTTTTCCCAACATTGAAAATCCACCTCAGAGGACTTCGTTTTAGGACATTACCGAACATTGAAAAGACCGTTACCAACCAGCTGAAGACGATTCCAGTATCTGAGTTCCTGCATTACTATGAAGGGTAAGGCAACTATTTTGAAAGAGACAATGTAGAATTATAAGTTCAGTTCATAAAAAATCAATCTTATTATTTTATTTACACATATCGTATATATGTTTCTTTTTGAAAAAATATACATTATAAATATGAACCGACAGCTTTAGGTATTTTGTAAATTATTAAAAAGAAATTTGACACATAAATGTGAAATATGTAAAAAATATTTCAAAAAATTATTAACAAGCAATTATGCTAACCACGTCTAAAGTTCAAACTCCTTGCAGCTCTCATTGTCCTAGAAGTTAACCCGAGTTCTTGAGTTTTCGACGAATTTTACCCGTAAATTCATGTAGAAATGAATAGGAACTATTTATTCTTGACTGAAAGTTTTAGCATTATACTTCGTTAACAAGAATTTTAGTTTAATTTTGTTCTTATTAATATTTATATTGAATTGTCGAGAAGTGCTTTGGGAGCGCTTTAAGTTTTTCCAAATAAAAGATTTACATAAACATACACAACGGCATCAGAAACACCTACATTAGATGACTGATCTCATTCTTGATTTAATCGAAAAAAGATGTACAATCACAAAAATAAGTATACGGTCAGAGGAACATCGCCTTAAATTCTTCTCGCTAATAATGTAAGTACACAAACACCAAATAACATGTAAGTAAAGTAAAGTTGGGAAGAAAATATCAAAAAACTATACAACACATACATGTATAATACACGATGCTTAAAGCGAAAAAAGAACAGATATTGAAGGCATTTTAACCAAATGGAAACACTTCCAGCAAACTCTTCCAATAACTCTTCCAGCTTACCTAATTTGAAAACACGTGACCCAAATATTTTTAAAATATAAATCAAAAATGCTATACGTAGTTTAAAAAATGATATGGCTCCAAGTTTGGTGCAAGTGAAACACTCTTTCACATTATCAACGAACGCTTAAAATCATATTTCACACATATTCTGTCACAGAAGATTCCCCAGAGTAGGCTGGATTTCCTCCAAACAAAGATACATGTGAATAGATACTCAACATTCGACAAAGAATCGAAAAAACCTCTCTTTATTTGATTATCTGAAGGCGTTTGGCAGCCTAATATTGTATAAGTTATATCAAATTCTGCAAGAATCATCATCATTATCATCATCATCATCATCATCATCATCATCAGATTTTTTGCACTAGCTGCATGTTGAACCTTACTGGAGATTTTTGTCTGTTTGAGACATTTTTCTTCTGGTGCTATTGAAGCAGCCATTTGAAGCACATTGTTGGTGATTTCTTCATATTGAACTAATATTTCCTCTGAATCTTGTAACACAGCAAAGCGGTTCGACAAAGCAATCTCAAAATCGCTGCTTTTCTCCAGCAATTTCCCAGAATCCATTTTGCTCTTTTTGATCTTACCATTCTTTCGCGTTTTCTTCGACTGTTAATCCTAACTTTTGCTCGTACCATTCGGTGGTCACTTCCAACATTAAAACTGTTAATGACAGTGCAATTGCAAAATATTTTCTTATCGTCGGTCATGATGTAATCAATTTCACAATCAATTTATATATATATATATATATATATATATATATATATATATATATATACATATATATATATATATATATATATATATATATATATATATATATATATATATATATATATATATATATATATATATATATATATATACAGTTTAACACAACATTGATGGGAAATATGTTATGCATACAGCTCTGGAGGATTGGACAAGTGGTGTCAGTATTGACGGTATAAAAATAACTAACTTAAGATATGCCAATGATACTACACCTCTTGCGAAATCAGTCGAGGAACTGGAAATTACTGAGAACTAGACTAGAAATAAATGAGAAGAAAAGGAAAATAATAATTGTCTACCGTTAAAACAACAACATGATCAACATCAAAAAATGGGGTAATTTACGGTAGTGAGCCAATGCGTCTGTCTTCGGGCTTTAATATCGAACGAAGGCGGTAACACTCATGAGATCAGAAGATGTGAAATGGCAAGAAATACAATGGGACATTTGAAAAAAATCTGGAGGGATAGGGACACAGAACACAAAGAAACAGATGGTAAAAATTTTAGTTTTCCCGTACTGCTATATTCCGCTAAATCATCGACCATTAAAAAACAAGAAATCAGGTGCATTGATTCTTCTGAACTTTGGTGCTGGAGATAGGTCCTTCGCATTCCATGGTCTGCCAGACGAACAAACGCATTCGCTATTAAGAAAATTAACGAAGCCACGAAGCCAAATTATTTATTCACATTAAACTTAGGGGTGACAATAACCTAAACAGACTGGTAATATAGAAACTAATGGAGAGTTTTGGATAACGCACCAAATGGTTGACAAATCAAATTAAAGGCCTACCTGGTAAATCTCTCCAACATGTAACCAAGAAACCCAGAAATAGAAAACGCTGGTGAGAAGTAGTCCGCAAGGTACGCAAACGAAATGAGTTTCCATAAGTCATGACACTTCTGTGAAGAAGAATACGAAGAAGAAAAAATTAGCAATTTTAGTTAGAAAACTAAAACTCTAAGCCGTGAGAATTGACAATTTTGAATAATAATTCTGAATTAGTAATTATTAGTAATGATTAATGAATAATATTTTTTACTGTCGATCAGGAATAATGAATACCTTATACCATCGTTTTTCAACTTGGGGGTCGCGTTCAGCAATTGGGGGGTCGCAATGTGTTTAAAAAATAGATAAGTATACGAAACATCATTTTATTCAAATATTTTTAATTTAACAAGTGTTAGAAAATTAAATATTACCGAGTAATAACAACATAATAAAATAAACTTAAATAAAGTAATAGCCAAAGTTGTTCAAGGCGATGGTTGATTTCGTTTTTCACTTAAAATTTTTTCTATATGAGGATCATCATTGCAAACACACATAAGCAAATTATTTTGCAGTGATATATATATAGTATATAGTGATAAAGAGACGATTTCTATATTTAGTTTTAAAGCTACCATAGACGAGACACTTTTTTTCGCATAAGTAAGAAGTAGCGAAGGGGATCACGTTTTCAAAGCTTCTGTTACTAGGCTTCCGTATTCACATCGTCGCGCAAGCGAAAATTTATCTAAATCTTGAGTTAAAACTTCTGGTTGTAGAGTTATGTCGGACGATGTTTCAATACGTTGGTTGTTAATCTTAATAGGTAATTCAGCAGCTTCAACAACATTTTCATAAAACGGACTGAGAACCCATCTTTTGAAAGAAACTGAATTTTCTCGCGTTTGAATTTTCGCGTAAATGCGTTTAATTCGCGTAAATGCGTTTTCATGCTCTCCAACACGCGATCAATAACAGAATTTTCCAAATCCATATTTTTGGTAATATAATCCGAAATTAAAGTAATGCATTAGATTGCGTTTTTCAAGGCGTATAATCCAAATACTAAGTTTCTTGATGAAGCTATCAACTTTGTCTGTCATTGGTAAAACGTTTTTGTTACAGCCTTGTAAACTCGTATTCAAGTCATTCAAATGTGAAAATATGGCACTAAGATAAGCCAACAGTAATACAGTTTCTCCATCTTGTAAAAACTCTGAAAATGAGCCATTTTATATGTGAAAAAGATTTTCAATTCATCTTACAATTCAAAACGCCTCATTAGAACTTTTCCTCGCGACAACCACTTTCAGCATGGAAATGCAGTGATTTGTATTTCGCACCCATTTCTTCGCAAAATGTGGAAAGTAACAATTTTTACAGGTTCTGATAGCAACAGACACGTATGTTAACTCATTGAACTGAATAGCAATACATTCACTTGATTTAACTTTTTTAATTATTTTACTAATATGTCTAAATATTGTGTTATTTGAAAGTGGTATAGTTTTCAACTATTTTACTTCCTCGGGACTTATCATCACATTAACCATATCAATCGTAGCGGGAAAAAATAAGCATTTCCAAAATGTAAAAATTTCCGCAACCTTGTGGGATTTAGACTCCCTGACCACTCCTAGTGCTGGTAAGTAGGATGGTGCGTTTTCATTACGGCTTGATTTGTTGATAGCAATTTAAATTTAACTGAGATAGCCTATACTTGATGGAAATTAATTTTAAATAAATAAACAAACATTAATAAATATAAAATATCCACTATATATAAAATTGTATATATAACAATTTCGTTTCGACACACAGTGCCTTTATCAAATACAATCTATAATATATACAGTTTGTATTTGAAAAAGGCACTGTGTGTCGAAACAATTCTTATACATATAATTTTAAATATAGTGCATTTTTTTTAGATATTAATCTTTGCTTATTTATTTGATAGCAATTTTTTAATTTTTCAAGATAAGTAACACTGGGGAACAATTTGAAAAATAATTCCTGTTGAGCTCGATCTTGAAGCTGTTTTATACGTAAATTGACATGCTAATTCCAAAACTTTATTTAGTTTTTTTCTTATCACGTCAAGTTTTTTCTCTACAGTTGTTGCGCATCCGACTAAGCTTGGCGAATCACAGAAGTCACTACTGCGCTCCTACCGGCGAACCTACTTCGACCTAGGAGTGGGGGCGTGAGTGACGTTGCGTCATCCAAAACTAGTTCGGTCAGTTACGCATAACATGCTAAAGTGCCCGGGTCTGTGTCGCTCTGATATAGTGAAGTCAAAGTATACATACACAACTACAGATTTTCGTTATGTCTGCCTCTGGTAGTTCTCGTCGTAAGTGCTTAAACAGCCCTGATTCATTTTGTTATATATGTGGCAGTTTTACCATCCCCATTCAACGGACTAATATTAGTACATTTGTCAGGCAAGCCTATTTTGCTTATTTTAAAGTGAAATAAGGTGACCAAGATAAATCATGGGCTCCTCATAAAGTGTGCAAGCAATGTGTAGAGAGTTTACGAATGTGGACGAAGAGAACACGTAATAAACTTTTGTTTGGTATACCAATGGTTTGGCGAAAGCCCAAAGATCACTTAAGTGAGTGCTACTTTTGCATAGTGAAAACATCAGGATTCAACAAGAAAAACAAACATAAAATTGAGTACCCTAGTTTACCGTCAGCTATACACCCTGTGCCTCATTCAGCTGAAATTCCAGTGCCAGTTTTTCAAGAATTACCTTTTTTAGAAATACAAGAATTTGAATCAAGTGAAGATCGAAGTGACTCCACCGACGAAGAATTCAAAGTTTCCAATGATTCTGTTCGTAAAGGATTCAATCAACATGAATTAAACGATTTAGCACGAGATTTGGGACTATCCAAAAAAGCATCGGAATTATTAGCATCAAGACTGCACGAAAAAAATTTGCTTGATAAAGGCGCTAAAGTCACTTACTATCGATCCAGAGAAAGTGAATTTAGGCAGTACTTCAGAAATAATGACGGATTTGTATATTGCCAGAACGTAGAAGGTTTAATGAAAGAATTGGCCATTTCTAACTATAACGCAACTGAATGGCGATTATTTATAGATAGCTCAAAGCGTAGCTTGAAGTGTGTTCTCCTACATAATGAAAATTTATGCGGTTCAGTCCCAATAGGTCATTCAGTTTCTTTGCGTGAAGAATATGGTGACATAAAGAAAGTCATTGACTTGTTGCAATATAACATGCACCAATGGATCATATGTGTTGACCTTAAAATGGTCTGTTTCCTTCTTGGCCAGCAACGCGAGTATACCAAGTATCTCTGTTTTTTGTGCATGTGGGATAGCAGAGCTTGTGAGAAGCATTGGGTGCAATCGAACTGGCTCCCAAGATCTGACCTAAGACCTGGTGATCCAAACATTTTAAATCAGCCACTTGTCGACAGAAAAAACATTGTATTTCCGTCTTTGCATATAAAACTAGGTCTCATGAAGCAATTTGTTAAGGCTTTGTCAATTGAAGGAGACTGCTTTAAGTATATCATTTCGGCATTCCCTAGCCTGTCATATGAAAATATAAAGGCTAGTGTGTTTGATGGTCCACAGATTCGGCAACTCGTTAAAGATGAAAATTTCACTGAAACAATGACCGAACTTGAAAGGAATGCTTGGTTGGCTTGTAAAAATATTGCTAAATACTTTCTTGGAAATACACGAGCCCCGAATTATATCGAAATTGTTCAACAACTCTTGGAGAGCTTTAAAAAGCTTGGTTGCAACATGAGCATCAAACTGCATTTCTTACATAATCATCTCGCTTCCCAGAAAATCTTGGTGCTGTTAGTGATGAACAGGGCGAGCGATTCCACCAAGATCTAAAGGTTATGGAAGCGCGGTATCAAGGTAGATGGGATGTCAGTATGATGGCTGACTACTGTTGGAGCATCAAGCGAGAATGTTCACAAACTGAACACTCCATGAAAAGCTATAAAAATAAATTTTTACCATAATATCTTTTATTTATTTTTTGTATAAACACAATTTAACTTTTAATAATATGTTAACCTCTGTATGAATAAAATATTCTAATCTATTTGGTCAGATCTCACCTTATTTCCATTCGTATGTAGACTTTTAAGGTAAAATGAGGGGTATGCTGTAGCTTAAGAACTTAACGTGATAGAGAAAAACTGTGAATATTTTTGAATTCAGAGATGAAAAATTCGTTAAAAACAAGTCACAGATCCAAGTCAACAAAATTGCTGTTCCCCAGTGTAATTTACGTTCGAAAAATTCTAATGGTTTGTTTGATAAAGACGGGTATTTTGTTTCCAGATACCGGATTAATTTTGAAGGCTTCATGCTTTCCACGGATAGAACTTGATAACAAACAACACTTTGTGGCTTGTCATCCAAAGCAATGAATCTTAACCATGAAACTCTTCGTCTGATTCCCTTGTTTTTATTACCAAAGGCATAGCTTGTACAAACCTGCCTAAGCGCCCTCAGGTCGAATGATGGAATGATTGAACGTCAAATTAACATATTGTAGTGAGTGTGTGAGTCGCGACAAAAAAACAAAAAAAAAGGTTGAGAAACGATGCTTTATACTAATACATATTACGTAATAAATCACTGCTCGTTTACTCTGTGTAAAGATATTAAGCATGTTTTTTTTTATTAATTAACATTAAATATGTTTGTTTTCCACCTTAATTTGATTGTTGCGTTCTGGCAAGGGTAATCTAGAATAAGTATAAATTTGGCAAGTTATACTTTTGGTAGAAACCAAACATAGAAAAAATAACCATAAACCATACAAGAAAAAAAATCATTGGAATATCGACTGCGAGATTGGCATCTCTTGCAATCCGATGACTTAGAGATCGAAATGCTGCGTCGCTTAATGAAGTTATTTAGATAGGTGATCCTTTGAGGAAAGAGCACCGTTGCATACTGCATTTCAAGAGACAAAAATGTAAAATTTAATAAGGAATCGCACCTCAGTCTCACCCGTCCAAGATGAGGTCCGTCGGAGTGATATTTTACTTGCGTTCCTTGCCAGTGTCAGAGATTTAAAGTTAAGCACAATCCAAGAATTTGGAGTTAGTCGGTATTTGATTACCATGGTTTGTAGCATTCGTTAAGCTGTAGGCCCGGATGCTAAATGCCTGAAACCTCGTTGTGTCACTATTACTAAATGATATGGTTTTAACTGAGGAATAATAAAATAATGAATGTAATATATAATCAGTATTAATAAAAAAATGTCAAAATGTCATATTAATTTTAAGAGCAGTTAAAATAAATTCTACTGAACCAATTTCCTTCTACTCTCAGAACAAATTCTTATCATTTGTCGTAATATTCGGACATTTTGTAATCTTATTTAGGCCCTACCGTCTATTTTCCTTGAAAAATATAGTGTGGAGCTGACGGTTCGGCATTTCATGAATTTCATTTGAACGGGTCGATGAATAATTTAAGTATCGAAAAAATCATGGAGAGGACACATTCTCGTACGCATTTTTCGATAACAACGTTTTATGATGGAAGAAACAGCGAGAAAAAAGGTTTTCATAGAGCTTTATTTTGACCTGCTGAGTAATTCCACAATTTATAGAGGATTTGTTTGGTAGTGAAAACTATCAATAAAATTTTGATATATGTCGGTGTAATATGAAGAAATTCTTGGAATATCTGGATTCACTGATTTACTACCGAGAAAAGTATTAAAACTAAAGAAGAAATGATATTAAAAAAGGCATATTACTTAAGCAATATTGAAAATTTTTATGTTTTTTATTAGCGATATCTAAAATAAAAATGTAGTTCGTGATACGGAAAATTCGATATACATTGATAATGAGCATGTATTGAGGAAATAAGCAGAGTGTAAGGAAAAGTACTTCCATAAATTTAATAATCGATTCTTCACATCATTTTAAAGAAGAAAGATCCTTATAACAAGGGTCAAAAAACCTAAGGGTTGGTGACAAAAAAAATTGGAAAGTTACTAAATCATCAGTCGAAAAGCTATGAAAAGAATTGACATTTTAAGCAAATAAGTGAAAAAGCCCATTTAACAAATATTAATGTGTTACTATTTAACGAATCAACAAAAAATAAAATAATGAACATTGTTAAAATTTTATTTTTTATTAAAAATCATACTTTGCATCAGCCCTGAATAATGTGACAACGTCGCATTATTGTGACGATAAGGATTGTTATTTCGGAATTGGGACAAACATTATTTCAGTGTTTCAGTGTCTGCATTTAAGTTCGATTTATAACCCAAAAATGATATGCTACCCGAATATCAGGAATATGCTTCTCTTTTACGGGGAATCTCTCCAAAGGAGCTTAGCGTATTTACAGACCACGATACATCGAAAGAACGCGAAATGATGGTGGATATTTTGAAAAGTTAATTTTATAAACAATTAATCATATGCTTCTCAGTGTGACATGAATCGTTTAAAAAGTGATATGATGTGAAAGATATAATTAAAGATGTGAAAGAAGTATCTTCGATAAAGAAGATTAAGCTGTGAAAGAAGCAATTTCAACTTTAATATGAAAGGAGAATAATATGTAAGTTTTCCTTTTTTTGTAATAAAAAGAAACTAAATTTATGCGGAACCATATGGAATAAATGACTATAAAAATATTATATTTTATTTTGAAATATTATCTTAAGAAACCAATGTTACAAAAACTGAATTCCGATAGATCGGTATAAACAAAGCGATAATAGACGTTGCCATTGCTAGGAAAATTTATTCTGTTTCCCTACCTGTTTACCGCTGAAATGCCTGCATTTTGGATACATGTTTTAAGAAAACTTTTGTTCAAAAAACTGTAAAGAATCCTTGGTTAAATTTACGAAAGTACCTTCCCTTACACTTTGTATATAGGAGTATAATCGTGACAGCTTAGACAGCATTGTGTATTGCAATATAACGAAATTCGTTACTGAGGCATGCCTTCATGCTTACCGTAACGAAGCATAACAACTTAGGTTATGCAAACTAACTATAAAAACTATTATTGGATAGTGATTTGTAGCCAAAATCCGAATGAAAATATTTAATGCATACTATTTGAGGTGTGCGGAGTGTAACTAAAATAATGAGACTGATGGCGTAGCTTTCTATCTGGCAATATTGTTGGCTTCCCTTTTGGATGGGGTCACTTGGTGGTTCATAGCAAGTCTTTTCGTGAACCGAATTTTTCTAGTCGGTTATGGCCTTTTCAACGTTCTTCATTGTCCAGAAATAGTATTCTTCGAGGTGAATTTTCAATCTTCGGAAAAGAAAAAGTTACAGAGGGTCAATTCTAATAAATATGCCATCAAAATCGTTTTCACCCAATGGATTTTTTAATACCAACTCCTTAAACAGCTGTCCGCGTTTCTCTTTTATATCCATTATTTGTTTTTTGGCTTTCTTAAAAGTAATTCCACCTTGTTTGTCCAGATTTGGATGATGTATGGTTGCGAAAGTTTTGTAAAATTCCGGTTATTTAGATCTTTGGGCAGCGCACCATAATTTATTACATTTCGTAGGCACTTCTTGATGAATTTTTAAAAGTTCTTTGTGTTTTTGGAATGTTTTTTTTTTATTCCAAAGAAACACAAATATTTAATGTGTGACTGTCGCACCAAATATGCTGAGGAAGCTTTGTTCACGTTCACAGCGGTGCTTTCAGTTTCGACTTTAAGATGTATATTTTCATTAGTAATTCTATAAATGTTGAACGTTTTTACAAACTCCCTTTATGTATAACAGTTCCAATAATTTTTTTCAAAAATAGGCTTTACTATGTATATATTTCTTCCATATTTTTTTATTGTATCGTATAATCAATCGCCTTTCATGCATTTACAGGCTAGAGCAACCGATTTTCTACAAAAATCTTGAGTGACCCAGTGGGCAGTCCTTCCAAAAAACTTATTTTTCTATTAGACTAAATATTGGCCGTAGTACAAATAAATAATCCGTTTTAAGTCCTCCTTCAGAGGTATGTTGACGACGATTCATAATTTTACATTTCGTAAAAATATTCATCAAGGGTAAAAAAATATTTTATATAACTTGTAATGACACTACCGAGTGTAAAATAAAATTTGTGATACGTTTCTGCAATGCCTTTTGTGAAATGGAAATTACCCTTTTTCTGATGATTTTTTCCCTATTCTTTGTGTTCTTGTTTTTACCTTGTTTATAGTCCTTATATTGAGTTTATATTCAATATTGATATTGAATGCGATATATTGTAAATGTTGTCTTCTGTTGGCCCTCTTTCTTAAGGATTTACCGGCTAATAGCAGGAACTGACGGACATCACTCAAAGGTACTTCAACTTTCTGATTCAACATCACTCTATTTAGGAGTGTTTAAAGAAATATCAGAATTTGTTAACAACATTGAAGGCATTCAGAAACTGCTTTTTATGTTACTGTCGTTCTCTTCTATTTCCATTTTAAATTCAAAACAGTAAATTAACAGTCCAACACAAAAAAATTAATCAATTTTCCAAAAAAAAAGTTTAAAATAGAACACTTGAACTGCGCGAACGAGGCAACGTGAAAAATGGAATTAATGCACCAAACTAATATTTACAACTGTTCAACCGAGGCTACCTAGAATGTAAACCCAAATACTTTATAGTATTAGTCGGTAGATAAATACTCTTTTGTAAGCAGAGATTCAATTTCATTAGGCAAAAAAAATATTTTATTGTAATTTACTAAGCAATAATCGAAAATATTAGTCATCTTTATCTGTTAATAATGCAAAATTTTAATGATTTTCCAAAAATTATTCGAAATCGGTTTCGAATAATAAACATGGAAAAAAAATAACGAACGATTTAAATAACGAATAAGAAAATCATTCGTTATTCGTAATTGATGTTTTAATTGATAGACTAATTGATAGACTAATTGTTTCTTTAATATACAATAATTAATTGTATTATTAAATATAGGTAATATGACTAGACGAACTATGTCTCGTGCGATTAGTAGGAGCAAAAATTCATCCATATCTTAAGAACTAGATGAATGTTTTCCTCCTAGTAATCGAACGAGACATGGTTCATCTAGTCGTACTACCTGTATTTAATAATACAGTTGATTATTGTATATTGATAATTAATACGATAAAGTAGACAGAAATCTATTTACCTTTCAATTTATTTTCGAAGAATGCTCAACATTGCTGTCAGGATTGTAGTACAAGCCCGACTCTATAAGGGGAGCATAAAAAGTACCCATTATTCGTATTTGAATCAAAATGAAAGTCTCCTCAATATGTAAAAAAATATATTATAAAATTTATATATATATATATATATATATATATATATATATATATATATATATATATATATATATATATATATATATATATATATAAGCTATATATATAGCTAGAAGCATCGCTAGGAAAAGTGTATAGAGTTACAAGGAGACTATGTTGAGAAATAAAACTCAATTTGACAAAAAAAACTTGTTTCTGTATTAGTGTGGTAGTCTTTTCAGACTACCCTCGTAGCTATTGGTAGGGGTATTTCTAAATGAGTCTAGATTTTATTTAGAGAGTACGACAAAACATGTATGGGATAGCAGTGATTGAACACCAGGTTCCAGTTATCTCGAATGCTTTGTAATATCAATAATTCGGTCCAAGCGTCTCAAAGTTACTAAATGTTGTAATAATCCTAGTGGACTTATTCTTTATAAAAAAATTGTATCTAATATCAGTGCATTTTATGCATTTATCATTTGGATTTGCTTGATACATATTTTAGCTTTTATCATACAATTATTCCCTGAGGATGTGCACAAAAATTGCAAAATTAATAGGAATAAAATATTTTTTTTATATTGTTGAATTCTTTTGTTCACTAGTTTAGAATATTTTGCAATGATTTGTTGACATATATTTTGAATCAAACATTTAATTACGTCGAATAAAATAATTAATAAAATTTGGGTCAAGAATTATGCTTCTGTTTTGTTTTGGTGCCATTTTTGTTTTGTGATATTTATGACATTTTCGCTTTGACTGTTGTGTAGTGAAGATGAGCTGAGAAGTTTTATTATGGATAAGTACATGCTAAAAGAATGCAGTGAAATTATTTTAACTTACATTAAAAAAATATTGTAATTATTGCAACTCAACGTGAATTTAAGCGAAAATATTTAAATTATCCGGAACCTCAAAAAACGACAATTTATGGTTTATTCAAGTAATTTCACGAATTTGGAACAGTTGGAGATAAGTCAGGTATCAGAGGTCCAAGAACACTGCGAAACGAGAATAGTGCACGTGTGGAAGGGTCTCCGGAAACGTCAATTCGAGGACTTGGTGTACAATTGAGAATTTATCTACGCACTTTACGCCGAATTTTGGGAAATGTCTTGCACGTTTCCCTATAAGTTTCAAATTGTTTAAGCTCTGTTGCCTAGCTCCATCACGCTGAAACCCGCATTAAAGAATACTCAATTATTTTTTTGCTTATTTTTCCCTACAAAAGATGCTAATAAATATATATAATTTATATATATATATATATATATATATATATATATATATATATATATATATATATATATATATATATATATATATATATATTATATATATATATATATATATATATATATATATATATATATATATATATATATATATATATATATATATATATATATATAAATGATTGAATATATATGAATGATTATTAATAATTTACAAACTACAAACGATTATATCGAATGTCCATCCTTCTGTCCATTTTTAAATTTTGTAGAACATGTGCTATTGAAACGATAGTACTTGTTTCACTGATTATAGGTGACGTGCCGACTCAATCGTTTCTTAATGGAAATTGTCTATAGTTTTATGTAGTTACAGAAAAAAATAACCTACAAACCATGGTACTGATTATATCTGGGAAGCACTGAAATTGATAAAGATTCAGAAGCTCACTATAAACGATATATGAACTACAAACGATTATATCGAGCGTAGATTCTTCTGACAATCTGTAAATGTCAGAACATGTGCTACTGAAACGATTATACTTGTATCAGCGAGTTTATGATGGGAAACGTGTCGAGTAAATCGTTTCTTAATGGAAATTGCTATTAGTTTTATGTACTTACACAAAAAAATAACCTACATACTATGATACTGATTATGTCTGGGAAGCAATGTGCATGTATGTATTTAGTTCAAGAAGCTAGCGAAGCATTTTTTGATTAGTTGATTCTTTTGTTTGCAGTTATAACAAGAGTATATCAGTTACTACAAATATACGCGTACTACTACAAACATTTATATCATTTGTAGTTTTTGGGTTAGGGTCGCTTTTTCCGTCAACTTCGTTATTTTCGATTTTATTCGATTATACTGCCTTGAACAATATCTATTGTTTTTCCTGCCTAATTACTGACACTACAAAAAATGAACTATACTACATTTATTAACATCGTTTGTAGTCAAAAATAAACACTAGAGATGGTGACAAAATTTATAGAAAATGTGTTAAAAAGGGTATAAAGTTGCATTGCTATTGATAGGTTACATTTAATTGGCATAATTTTCAAAAATTAATTAACAAGAAATTTTAAAACGAATTATACATATTATAAAAAAATATTCTCTTGTTTCTTTTAGAACTTATAAATAATTAAAATGATATATATTATGAATTATAAATGATTATTATATGAAATATAAATATAAATTATGAATTTCAAATTTACATAAAAAACACCAACAATAATAAACCGCAAAAACTCTTGTACTATTACTACTAACATAATTCCAAATCATTGTCATAATATTCTGAGTTTTTCTTATTTTATTTACGCTCCGCCATCGATTTCCCTAGGAAAATGTAACGCGAAACTGGCAGTCCGGTGTTCCATGAATCTTTTCGGTAGGAATCGATGAATAATTTAAGTGCCGAAAAAATCGGGAAAAAGATAAATTCTTCAACGTATTTTTTGATGATAATGTCGTATGATGCGAGAAACAATGAGAAAAAGAGAAATGGATCTGGATTTATTTCAGTCCCCCGAGCTTTTCCATATTTTATGTTAAATGTGTTTGTTCCTAGAAAATATCTGAGATTTAAGTATCATTCAGATTTTTATATAGTAAAACTCATTTCTGGTTTTAAAAATTTATCACCCATACTGATAGATGCACCGAGGACTTTCGGGGTATCGCTGTCCGTAAGTACGTCTAGCTTCGTCTAGAATTTTTGAGACATTTCCCGTAAATAAGAATCATATCCTTATATTCGCATGCAGAATATATTTTTGGTTATAAAGTGAACTTAAATAACGCTTAAATACTCATTCGCAATTTAGAAAGCCTAATCCTTAATTTAACATTATTAAAAAATGTTTTAACAATGTTCATTAGTTTATTTCTAGTTTATTCATTGGATAATAACAAATTAATATTTGCTAAATGTGGTTTTTCACATATTTGCTTAAAATATTCTAATAATTTTGTAATTGTTTTTCGATAAGTGATTTAGTTACTACGCAATTTTTGTTCTCGAGAACCCTTAGGTTCCAACCTTTTGTTGTGTAAAATGACGCGAAGAATCGTTGATTAAATTTAGGGAAGTACTTTTTCTTCACTTTGTATAAACAAGGTTAGATATAATTCTCAAGAATATTTCCTATTTCACTTCGTCGCTAAAACAAGAGGATGGTGAATTTAAATATCATCCATTGAGAACGGTAAATGCACGGGCAGCCCAAAAACCAAAATTTGCAGTGTCGTATTAAATAATCACCGACCGATAGTATGTGAGCTTGCTGACATTCTAAACATTGACTGTGACCACTAGATTTGACATGATGTTTTGGGTATGAAATACTTTGCGTTCTGAATGAATACTTCTCAAGGGTATTTAGACTTATTGAAAGGAGATTCTGCTGAGATTCTTCGAACTTTTATGAGGATGACTGATGAAATGTGGATTCACCATTATACGCTAGAGACGAAGCAGCAGTATAAATAGTCAAGTCAATTACCGACCTCATAGACCTGACAAATAGCAAGACCATCAGTGGGTGGGACTAATTCATGGTTGCTATTTAGGTGCAACCCCCTCATTTGGCCAAAAGAAAAATGTTTTTTCAACAACATAATTCAACTGCATACAACCATTTTCTTATATATTACTTTCTTTTCCTAAATCAGAAGGGGATGAAGATTTATTTCAAATGATGAAGTCAAAACTGAGATAATTGCCGCCGCTAAAACGTCAGCAAGTGTCTCCCAAGACCGGTGTCTGATCCTAATCCGATATTAGCCGGGCACAAGCTGAACGTTCAGAAACCAGCTGGCCCACCTGTGTCCCATCGCTTTGCTATATGGCCCGCCTACCTCCGTTGCAATTCCTTTACTCTTCCAATTATGTCACATATTTTCATTGGTTCTCTGATTCATGTGCATGTTTTCTGTTCGGTTTTGCAATGCCAAGCATAAATATTTTCATTCCATTTAACATGCCCTTCCCCCTCTAGGGCGGTATCCTCTTCCATTGGAATCGTCTGTGCAAGATATAATTATGTGATCCACAACATCAGATCCCTTCTTAAAATAGAAATTCTTCTGGCTGCATACATATACATTAATGTTCTTATATTAAATAAATATATACATACTAATAATCAATTTTTACGATTCATTCAGTAAGCAAGAGTCCATAAATAACATAATTTATCTGAACATAATATACATAACCTACATATGCAGTCAATATCCATAATAGGGTATATGTTAAATTAAGAACACCAGCAACAATAAACATCAGAACTACAGAATTATTACTCCCAAAACAAAACTGAACAATTTGTCATAATATTCGGACATTTTCTAACCGTGTTTACACTCAAACATCGATTTCACCCCGAAAATATAAAACAGAGCTGACTCGATATTCGATAAATTTAATCTGGACGAGTCAACGAATGGGAAAAAAATTGAAGAAAGACAAATTCTCCAATGTATTTTCTAATGATAACGTAATACAATGGGAAAAACAGCGCTAAAAAGAGAAATTACGATTGAAATTTATTTTAGTTATAACTTTTCCATGTTTTATATCTGTAGTATTGGCCTGCTTACTATATTAGAAATATATTGTTTAAAGTATTTTATATACTTAATAAATAGACCTTTAAAAAATATATTTATTAAATATCACTAGTATTGACTAAATATTAATAATAGTTACAAAATTGTAATAACAATAATAATAATAATAATTAAACTAAATAATAAAATAATAAAACTAACAAAATATAGGAAACACCACCCGCACAGTAGTAAAAAACGACTTATATTACCAAGAATTGAAGGAGAGAAAGGAATTATAAATATATGTAATCAACACGAAAAATAAATATCTAGTTTAAGAAGATATTTCCATCAAAGAATGATCGAATGCCCACTATATGCCAGCGTGTGTTTAGGTGATGATAATTATACGCTTCTGAATCTTAAACAAATGAAACGACAAAAGGAGAGCCTTCAGATAAGAGTTCAGATAGCATTCAGATAAGAGAATTGCAGATAACAGGAACAATTATGCAAGAGTGGAAAAATATGCGTCTACACGGTAGACTCCCCCACGATCTTGACGGTCATGAAGTCGAAGAGTGCGTCGAATGGCTGGTTGACTTGGGGAAGTCTTTTTCCGGAGATTGAAGGCTTTATGTGTGTAATTCAGGATCGACTCGTGCACACTAAGAACTACCAAAAATATATTATTAAGGCTGCACCAGTATCAAATGACACATGTAGGAAATGCCACGAAAAGCCAGAGACTATCTAACATATTGTAGGAGCATGTGGTAGACTCTCCCAGATGGACCCATAATCAGGTAGCAGTATAGTCCACTAGGAGCTTGCAAGTCGTAATAACTTTATAACAGAGCGAGTCCCCTGTTATAAATACACCCCAGAGGCGGTACTACATTCGGCCGATTTCAGGTTATATTACGATCGAACAATAATAACCGACAAAACCGTACACTGTAATAGGCCGGATATTATATTGGTGGACAAAAAGAAGAAAACAGCATTCCTAATCGACATAGCTGTTCCAAACACATACAACATTCAAAAGACGACCGAAGAAAAAGTTCAAAAATATACAGACCTCAAGTTAGAAATATGCGGCGGATATAGAAGTTCAACCAGGTCCATATAGTGCCATTGATAATTTTAACAAGTGGCATTATACCAAAGAACCTGAAAACTAAGATCAAATTTCTGGGGCTAGAAGAAAATCTGTTTAGAATAATGCAGAGGGCGGTAAACCTTAATACCACTCGTATCGCCCGAAAATTTTTAGATGATTGAAGCTGTTTTGGCTACGGCCCGCAATTCATTTATAATCCAGCTTAGCTGAAAAAAAAATAGAAAGAAAAATAATAATAGTAACACTACCTTAAAAACAATGATTTGTTATGTTTGTTCTTGAGTTATTATTTTACTGCTCAGGTCAACATTTTTAACAATCACATTTGATAGAATTACAAACAGTTATCTAATCTATTATGATCTTGGTTTCTGTAGTATTGGATATCCATTTTGTTACTCTGTTACTTTGAGTCACTACTTTACGCAAGTTACTCTGATTCTGCTAGCAGGAAACTTGAAATAATTTGGTCCGATTTCTTTTTGAAATAATCTGAGTTTCCAATTTATTAAGAATATATAACAAAAACATTTGTCAAATAGATAATTGACGGAATTTTTAAGTCGAGAATTATCGACTAATTTGAAATTCCTTATTTTATAAGAGAAGATTTTAAGAAAAAAAAAAATTATATTAGGAAAAAATGATTTTTGTTTTAGGAAAAAGTTATTTACATTTTATCCGGCAGCTTTGAATGTCATGAAGGTCGAGTCCAGTGTAAGTTGTATGTAGAGAAATCTAAACTTTGATAAAATAACTGATTTATGACTAATTTGTTCGATAACATAAAATATCAAAACCGTCCTACTTGTTAGTTTTAGTTTTTTCCAATAGGTTTGCGACCTCCATCCATCCTAGGCACTCTGGAAGATGGGATAAGGTTTCCGTGACTAGGTCACTTTAAAACCATTGTCTTCTCAGCCTTGGTATTTCCACAGCTTGAATGACGAAAGGAATGGTCCAAGAGTTTTGCAACACTCCCTCTCAGTACCAGAAGGAGGTGTTGCCTTAATAGTTTCTTCCATTGTACATATGGATGTCATTTGCAAAGTGGTTGCATTTACAAACTGCAAGATATTTTTAAAAACAGACCATAACTAGAACAGAACATTCCATAAATGGATATTTTAATTTTCCATATCCTATAAAGATTTTCTGGTATTATTTCGCACTGTCTTTCACACATTTTCCAATTCCTTTGAAATCCATCGAAATATCACTGCAGAACATCTAGCTAACACAGAGATCTTAAAAGGTCTATCCATAAACACGTAGTTTTCTATTCGTCACATTAATCAATGCAACTAGCCATTCAACTGATATCTGCAGAAGACCTCAAACAAACTATTGCAGTGACTCTTCATGATTAGTCACTCTCAAGCAATCCGCCCCGTTGTCAGTATATGTTCCCCGCTTAACTCATCATATAACGATATATTCCTGAATGTAGAGGATGACATCTCCCTGTCTCTAAATTGTGTCCTCATGTTATCATTATTTCACGTCCTTATCCGTATGACTGTGTAACGGCCATCGCTGCAGGTTATTTCGATACTGCTTTGACTTATTGCCACCAAATAACCTTGATGACGACGTAACTATATCTTATAATAAATTTTTCATCATGTATAATAAATAAACTTAAAAAATATAAACAAATAAAGGAATTAGGATTAAAGCATTTACTCGATAGATTAAACATATCTGGTTTGCATGTACTAAATTATAGTTCCGATGCCCTTATGTACTGGTTTTTGTACCTGTCTGTCAAAGACCATTAATGTGCACTAGTACATATACCACCAATAAATATCACTGGTCTACAAAAAACTTTTTTTTCTTACGAAAACGTCTATCTAATTTAAATAACTAACAAGAATGTATTAATAAAAAAAATGAACACGTCAGGTTTCTTTGTGATATTCAAATATATATTTTTATAAAAAATGTACGAAAACACTTATACAATGATCCACTTATACACAATATTTATGATTCTCGCGAGTACTTAGCTTCCGGTTGGTCCCTTTTCAATCCCCAGCAATAATTGGCTGGCTAATAATTGGCTAATAATTGGAACATCCCATTTCCACTGATATCGTATCTCTATAGGGATTTATCTTTCTAAAGGAAATATCCTGGTGGAATCGCTCGCTGTGTTCGACACTCACAGCATCCAGGTTCAGGGAAAAAAATTCTAATGTGAGTTCAGGATATGCATCTTCAAGGATATATTGAACCAAAAGTTTATTAATTAAATCTTTGCAACTTTCTGCGCGGATTTTTGCACCCTGTGGTTACCCAAAAAGTTTTTTACGACATCAACAAAATATTTTCAGGCGATTTTTTTAAGATCATTCAGTTTTTGCTAAAATCTGTTATCTCTCATTAGTTCCCTTATTTAAGCACCTCCAAATGGGGAATTTCTCTTTCAGATATAAAAATCTACTACCATTTTTGTTCATCGCCTTTACAACATTTTTCATGAGGCCTAGTTTTATATGCAAGGGTGGTAAAAGTACATCTTCATTTATTGATAATGATACCATTTATAGAAGTCAAATAAAAATAACAATACGTGATCTGTTCGTTCCGTCCAAATCATTGGCACAGCAAAGGACATATATCTAGATCTCTTAGTCCAACCCAGTAGAAGTTTCATTCATACAACACAGCAGATATTTCAGGATTTTTCTTGATGGCACACATGAAAACCCTTTGAATATAAAATTAACAGGCAGGAGCCTTGTCTATCTTTATGCACATATAAATGGAGACGGAAACGGCCATATTGAAACACCACAGATGTCTCATTGTTTTAGATTTTTGATAGTTGGTGTCAACAACTTAGAAGCTTAATAGTAGATTTGAGCAACAAATAAGTGAACTGGAATACTATTTTTATGTGTTCTAGTGCAAATACATATTAATATTTATTATATTGACAATAATAGCAATATTATCGGAAGTAAAGTAAACACACAAAATATGGTTAGTTGTGCGCCTTGTGGTTGTTACCTGACACAAAAAAATCAAAATTCAGTAGTAACATTACATAGGTAAGTGATTTTAATTCTAAATTTGTCAATTATTTAGAAATAAAAACGTATTTTGTTTGAATGAAATTTTAAGGTTATGAAACCAACATATCACCTAGTATGCATAGGCGTAGTGAAATTAATTTAGATAAAATAATATAATTATAATGTTATTCAAGATAGTGACTATCTTTTTTTAGAACTTAATTTTTTAACGTATGTTCTAATATGTTTACGTTTTCTGAGATAGTGGGCCTTAAAAATTCAGATTATTTTTTAGATTTCGTTTGATACATATAAAACATGTTACTTTACTCATATACATAATCTATAAAGTATAACTAATAATACATAGTTACCTTTTTTACAATCCTTGTTTTTCAGAAATTATTATACTAATAAATGTAAATGTTACTTCCATTTTGATTTGTATTTCATGTTATTAAACCAGTTAATCTTTTTTCAAGATTTCCCAAAGATCCAAATAGAAGAACACAGTTGATCAATTTTGTTAAAAAGCCAGACTTTATTCCAAACCCCAATAGGTTTTTATTTTCCCATCATTTTGCTGAGGATTATTTTGATCGAACATCTAAGGTGAGACTACCACTAAGGTGAGACTACCACTAAAAGTGAGACTACCACCAAATGCTGTTCCAACAATTGAAATGGACTGTTTAAAATTTGTAATTTTTTTATTTTATCCTTTTGATAAACACCTTTCGTATCATTTACTCTTGAAAATTAGCTTTTTTTGGCTGTTGTGAAAAATAAGTTTATATCTAATAATTTAGTTTAAGGGACATTAACCTCTGAACGACTAAATACAGAAAGGGTGTATGTATTTTAATAATAAATAATATAGTGAATTTTACGGCTATTTATTTCATTTACGAATATATATATATATATATATATATATATATATATATATATATATATATATATATATATATATATATATATATATATATATATATATATATATATATATATATATATATATATATATATATATATATATATATATATATATATATATATATATATATATATATATATATATATATATACATATATATATACATATATATACATATACATATATATATATATATATATATATATATATATATATATATATATATATATATATATATATATATATATAATTAATGCAAATATGAACATCAATTCGGTGCAAGATGCAACTGATTACCTAGCCAATTGCTGGAAATGATAAGATTTTATGACAGGATATTCCAATGTCTTAATAACTTTTTGTCATATTGGCCACATAAAAGATACTTTACTCTTTGATTTTTTTTTTTAATTAATTTAAATTTTTACATTTCTCTGCCGTATCAATTAAGTCTTCATTAATTTAATATAGTAACGATAATTATACGATAATTTATTGTTTTAAACAACTGTAAACTTTTATCAGTTTCTTGTTTATATTCATACTGCCCTACGCCACTGCCAAACCGGAAACAGTAGTCGGCCATATGCAGCTACCATTCTGGTCCCACTTAAATAATTATATGCTCTTTCATGTAGTTTTATGTTATATTCAAATGGAAAACCAAACTAACCCAAATAATGTTTGGTTACTAATGGTATGAAATTTCGACGCTGAGAGGTAAAAGTTAATTCTCCACGCACATAATAACAACTATCCGGGTAATTTAAACACTTTAGTGGCATATTTACAGCCTTAACGAATATCGAATATTAATAACTTTTTTATAATAATAACTTTATTAATAATTTGTTAATTATGATAGCCAACTAACTTCATAAATGACGTTATTCAAACATAAATACGTATATGAGGTAAAATTGAATATGTAGCTGTTACAAGAAAACTGAGGGTGATTGGAAAAAAAATAACATAGTTTTTTAAATGAGAGTAGATAAACACAATCAAATATCATTATAAAATTCATGTGACAAAAACAGTATTTATCGGTCTATTTAGCACCTTTATTTTATCCGTATTCTCCTATATTATAGCAGTTTCCAAGGAAACCTAATCCTCCTATTTTGCATTATTATTAAAATCTCTCTTCATATTGATGATAAAGGAAACACTAGACTTTTGGGAATTATTTTTTATTTCTCATCGTAGTTACCTTGCAATTCAATACATTTAGACTAAGGACGTTCCAACTTTTTAATACTACCATTAAAATATGATTTGCATTACTCTGCAGAATAAGTAATTATTTGAGGTTAGACCTCGTCATTTAAAGTGAAAGTTTTGATAATTATTTCTAAATTGTAACAGTGGGCTACTAATACCTCGTTTCAAAGGTGTTTCAAATATCTATTTAAACGTTGTTTCTATTTTGACATCTGTCATTTGATTTAAAAAAAATCGGTTAAATTTAATATTAGTATGTCATCAAACTTTTTAAACAGCGGTCCCCTGTAAAAGATAAATATTATTTAGGGACAAGAAGGTCACTATATATTTTTATAAAATGTTTTTGGTACCAATAAACCGAAAATGGCTTATCGAGACATTTACAATGCCCGCAAGCTCGCTGACATTCTATCGGCGATTCTTTAATTCTATACTGTAAATTTTTGTGACAATTTTGTTGGTAGAATCGGTTTTTGGGCATTCCTAGCTTTCATAATCTTCAATTGATGTAGAACTACATTTAAATTCAACAGTTTATTCGAAAACGAAGAGAAGTATTCTTTAAAGTGTAATCTAACGTCTTTTGTTGAAATGTCATGGCTCGTTTGCTTGAGTATTAAGCGTATAAGCTTATATCGTAATCGTATGACTCGTACCTGGTCAATATCATAATCATTTGGCTATCCCTATATCAGGTTGATAACTTTTTGAACAGCCGTCATAGTGATGTTTTGCTGTCAATCACACAATTATAATTAACCTTATAAACAATTCAGTAATCAATAATAAGTCATAAATAATATATGAACATGATAGTTGGCATAAATAAATATAATAAACTCTGAATTTTCAATCAATGTCCATATAAATGATCTATATTTTATTTTAACAACACCAGCGACAATAAAACTCACAATACTGCTCAACTTTACTTCTAAAACAAATCCGAATCGTTTGTCATAATATTTAGACATTTTCTAACCTTATTTACGCTCCCCCATCCATTTTCCCTAGACAATATAACGGCGAGCTTACGACTCAGCCTTCCATGAATTTCATCTGGAGAAGTTGATGAATAATTTAAGTAGCGAAAAAATCGGGAAAAAGACAAATTCTCCACCGTATTTTCCGACGATAACATTGTATGATGGGAGAACAACGGAAAAAAGAGAAATTGATAGGAATTTATTTTGGTCCATCGAGTCTTTCCATATTTTATATTGGATATGTTTGTCCTGTATCAGGTACCTATTTCTGATATATCAGAAATTCATTATTCTTAGATTAGACACTTTTTAAGAAAACTACTGGAAGATTTTATTGAATGTTGTTGGACATGTTCGTGATTATATTATGACTATATTATTGCAATAAACAAGTTTTTTTAGTAATACAAATAAAATATTAACATTTTCAAATACGGAAAAAAGTTTTATGTATACCCTTATAACATATCAATTGTTATAACTTACTGAATAGACGAGTTCTTTCGTTTTTTGCAGATATTGATTTACTGATTTAATTTACTTGTTAAACTTGGGTTCTAATGTACGTACTCTTTCAACAGCTTTATCGTTTGTTTTTTAAAAATAATAAAGTTGGTTAGCAAGTATTTGACCATTGATCAAAATGTTTCTATAATTAATAAAATTAAAAGTGTTGTTAAACAAATAGATATTTGTAAACCTAGATATTAGAAAAATACTGCTTACATAAGATGTTGAGTAGAAGCAAACAGAAGATGTTAAATACCCAGAAAATACTAAAGGAATTCGCAAACATAGTAACGCGTAATAGTATGTTGGTGAAGCGTTATTGCAGTGGTCTACGTACCAAAGAAGCGTGAATACTCTAATAATTGGCCGCATCTGGTCTCTGCAGGTTAAAGCTAGAGATCCGGCGTGATTCCATATATTTGAAAACTGTACAAAATAAGAGCTAGTAAGATCCACGAAAAAGCTGCAAGTTCGAATATGGACAACGCTACCGATTAGGTTAAGTTAAAATTGGTTCCGTACATTGCCAATATATTACTTTTAATACTGATGAACCTGCTCTTTTTTACAAACTTACCCTAGATCACACGATTAACTTTAAAAGTGACAAATGTGTTGGTCACATATTTCGCAAGGTAAACTTCTGTTTGTGGGTAAATTTAATAATTCCAGATATTTTAAAAACGTAAAAAAATTCCAGTTAATTAAATAATAAACAAAACGCGTATGTATAAGCTCACTCATTTTCGAAAGTGAATTAACATTCTAGAACAAGTAATTACAAGTTAGGTACAATATAATTAAATTTGCCTTTTGGTTTTTTTGCTTAACTGATGAATCCAGAAAAGTCGAAAGCTGCCTATCGGGTCTACAACTACCAAAAGGCGGGTCGCGTTGGTGTGGATGGTAAGAGCAGGGACCTGCCGCTGCTGTGCCGAAACCGCATCGGGGCGATAGTTGGTTCGATTTCAGCGCTCGGATGGTTGTTTTTCTTTCTTTCTTCTGCCTGTTTTCTTCCTAAATGTTTGTGATTGTTTCTATCCAAGAGTGTAATATTCCGATAACGAATTAACCCTCAGTCACGCCAGTTAAAGGCTGGGTAAGGCCGGATGCCTTCTGAGAAGTGTTCTACGTTGGTCACTCGCCAGTCGGTAGGTTTCCTGATAGACTTATGGGTAGGCACATAACCAAGGGTTTATAGCCCGAGGGGGGTGCTGGCCTGGGTTTGTCGGAAGCTAATGACCGTGGTTCGGAACCCACGTTAAGCTGTAGGTCCAGTCGCTAAATAGCCTAGTTGCTGATGCGCCTCTAACCCTAACACTTTACCTTTTTTTTACTACCAAAAGGAGAGTAGACCCTGTTGAATGAGATACCCAGTTTCACAAACGTAATTGAGTTACAAATTCGAAATGCAAAATCGCAGACTTTCGTCAAACTTGGACGAATGCGCAGAAAATTAAATTGTCTGTTTGAAACCCCGAATTTCTCTAAAAATTCCAAACTATTTGAAATCAATTTATTCCAGTTTTAAGGGGGTTTTTGTTTTATCGCCTAAAATATTATCGAAATATTATCGAAATCGATAACAGATTTTTCCTTTCCTAAAAATTTTATGATATCTATATTATTTGAATATATTTAAATTAACGTTAATATTTTAGTTTTTAAAACTGCGGATTTTATTAGTGAAATATCTAAAGAATTTTCGTTCCATATCTCGACAAAAATGAAAATATGCCTATTAACACATTATAATTAAATTTAATGTTTGTCTCAGAAGTTGTAACGTGCCTGCATCAATCCATCTCCGAAAAGGATTTAATACGAGGGGATGTTTTCGACTGGCCCGAGTGTTCCTATGAAGCAAAACACGCGCGAGCCAGCAATACCAGTAGGGGTCGCTATTTTTTTAAAACGTTACAAACTACCCAGTTAAATGAAAATTAGTTATGTCACTCACGAGGATATTTAAATCTTCGTTTTCTTCAAACGTGTCAAGTAAAACGTTACAAACTATCCATTTAAATGAAAATGAGCTTTGTTAATCACGATGTTATTTAAGTCTTCATTTTCTTCAAACATTGTTCAAGCAAATGTGAAACGCTGACAAACAAAAAAAATTATCGTTAACAAAGACGAGGTAATCTCGAGTTCACATCGGCATAATGGATACTAAACATCGTCCTAGGGGCAGTCGATAGACATCTGTTGCCATCACCCTTTACTAAGTACTACCCATTTCATAAACATTTCTTTTCTTGTAGACCACCACATATATGAAAAATTCTGGAGCTTGATCTATTGACATACCTTGGAACATTCAAACATGTCATAAATTAGCACGAGTTTTCTTTAAAAATGCATGTGCATCGTTCTATAAGGCCTATATTGTGGGAAATTACTAACCCTGATAGGAAATCACTTTCGAAGTTTATTCAAAGCAACCTGACTTCATAATAGCCTAGAATCTCCCCTACTGTCCTACCGTTGGAGCTTAGAACGTTTCAGAAGCCCCTTTTTTTTTCAACAAGACATGGTGGTTTCATGCAGGAAGAAAAATTTTGATTTCAAACGGGAATTCAAATTCTACTTTTTATCTTAGCTACTTTTATCATCGCTTGCTCTATTCTTTTGTGTCGTTTATATATACGACAAACGCCAAATTAATATTAATTTGATTGAGAATGGTTCTGACATGCATTTAGATTAATTGTTCGTTATTGTAAGTGTAATTTTATATGTGCATAACAATCTCTAGTGTTATTTCACTAATTTACAATATGTAAGATCGATAATATCAACAGATTACGTTTGAATTTACCTAATACCTTTTAATTAGTCGTCTACCTAAAACATTAGATATATGAAGGCAGGGATGAGATACCACAATACCAATATCTCGACGTGCTAATAAATATGCAATGAATTGAAATTATTGAATGAATTATTTTAAAGTTTTCACCGTTTGCTACTTATAGTTTTTTTACGAAGAAAATTTGAAAAAAGTTCTAAATTACAGTCTTCACATTTCTATGTCAGTAAACAATAAATCAAATCAAATAATCTGAAAAAAAATTGATTTAGTTACATACATGAACATTTTTAATATAGAATACCTGAATATATAATACAGTTACGTATCAACTTACAACCAACTTACAAATGATTTTTTTTTAATTGTTGATTTGTTGCATACATGAATATTTTTAATATAGAATATCTAAGTATATAACAGTTACGTATCATCTTACAACCATAATAAGTACTTTAAAAGTATTTTCGACCGTGAATAGTTATTAATTGGAATTAATCTTGTTGGATAACGTAATTGTTCTTAATCAAAACAACATGCCTCTTATATTTCGTATGGACCAAAATTAATATAGATATTTGCGGACAAATGAAGCAAGATGTCTGCTTATCTCATTACTTTAATATAAATGTTTCAGATGAACGTTATGTTCTTCCCATTCGCTTGCTCTATTCTTTTGTGTCGTATATATTAATTTGATTGAGAATGGTTCTGACATGCATTTAGATTAATTGTTCATTATTGTAAGTGTAATTTTATATGTGAATAACAATATTATACTTTTCAAGTTTTGAAATTGACCTCTATTTTAAAAAAAATCCAATATGACTTCAGAACTCAACGTGAAATAAACACACTTTTTCATCGCTATCTATGAAATCAAACCATGGTTTTTTTTCTGTTTCGGAGCACATTGAAAAAGAAAATATAATATATTTATATTATAATAATATTTATTCTAATAGTTTGTATTAGTTTCTGTTCGAGATTATCGTGACAGAATATTTCTTAACCTTCGGAAAAAGTAATAATAAATATAATAATAATAAGTATATATTAAGAAGGTCAAAATTAGCTTCTTGATATATATATATATATATATATATATATATATATATATATATATATATATATATATATATATATATATATATATATGATGGCGTGAGTTGTGCGCGATCACGACCGGTCATTAAAATGGCCAGTTAATCCGGTCTGGTCCCGATCGTCTCTCCGAACTGCTGATGACGGCTGAAAGGCTAGAAACCGGTCCCGAGAGACACGTGACGTCACATGGTTGACAGTTCGGCGAAGGCGATCGGTGGCACCACGTGGAGAAAGGGTGAAAGATTTCTGTAATATTTCCCTCCACGGTTCCGTTACGCTACCTTGTTGGCATATATATATATATATATATATATATATATATATATATATATATATATATATATATATATATATATATATATATATATATATATATATATATATGCTCAAAGCAGGCTCTAATAGATGCATTATTTAGCCGCCAGGAGGTAAACAAAGCATATATAAACCTATTGGGATCGATATATGATGGAGAGCTACAACGACAATTGATCGATCTTGATGATCTTGAAGTTGGAATTAATGTAGAGCTAGGTGCACGGCAAGGTGCTCTGGGTGCAGGTGGCTCTGCCTGCCTTGACGAAGTAGTCCGTAATCTGGATTGGGAACAGGATGGTATAAAGATAAATGGTGCAGACTTAAACTATCTTAGATTTGATATTGTTGTCTTTTCACAAGACCCAGAAGAGCTGCAAGGATGCATACAAGAGCTGCAAAGTGCTGGAGAGCCATTTGGCTTAAAAATAAACCTGAAAAAGAGTGAGGTTATCTTTAATAAATATGGCTGAGGACAAAAGAATTTCAGTTTTAGAAAGGAATTTGGAGATTGTGGACTACTTTATATATCTTGCGCAGATGAGTTCAATGGAGGGGGCTACTGTTCGGGAGGTAGAACGGCGTGTTAAATGTGGTTGGCAGGCCCAACATAGTCTTTAAGAGCAAAGCCCAACTTTACCTGAAAAGAAATGTCTTCAATCAGTGCGTCCTGCCCGTTATGACATACGGAAGTGAAACCTGGGCACTCCCATCGCAATCAATTCAAAAACTTCGGGTAGCACAGAGAGGAATGGAAAGATGTATTCTTGGCATTATAAAACGAGACAGAAAGTATTTCATATGGATCAGGGAATAAACGAAAGTGTGTGGCATCATTGGATGAGGAAAGCAATTGAAATGGAGATGGACAGGCCATATAACGAGGCAATGGAAGGAAAGATGGACTAAGGTAATCCTGGAGTGGATATCGCTGATCCCCTTCCATTGAATATTTATATTTGTTGGTTACTTGACTGGGGACGAGACCTATACATCTCTTCAATTCGAGGGCATATGTTTTGTCTATTGATGTTCAGGCTCTTCAGGGTACCGATATATGCCCTCTCGTCAGGAATAGGAACACTCTGTCCACAGCCAACAACCTTTGTTTCCGCTGACTTCCCGTCGGATAACGTATATATGCAGTGTTAGATTTCCTTGACTGCGTCCAATGAGAAAAACAATAGCTGAGTGTCATCATACACCCAACTGTTGAATTACACAATCTCATGTGGATAGAGTCTCTCTATTCTTGACGAGAGAGTATATGTAGGTACCCTCAAGAGTCTGAATAATGAGACCAAACATATGCCTTCCAATTGAGGGATGTGCGGGGACTCAGACAGTGACTTTAGGCGAATGCAGGGGTTTTTGATGCTCGTATTTCGGATTCGTTTCACTCCAGTAACGACAGTTCTGCTTATTTATATCACCGTTGAGATAAAAATGAGCCAGATCCGAAAACAATATATTGTTATATATTGTAAAACACTCACTTATCTGGTTAACGAATTGAAGTTTCTGACCGGCATCTTGTGGCTTCAACTCTTTCACTAATTGAATTCTTTATGGGTGTAGTTTTTATTCCTTAAACAGAATGCGGTGCAATGATGATCGAGGTCCATTTAAAACATGCGCTTGGTTACGAACGGAAAGGTCTGGATTGTCACGCATGGACTGATTTACCATGACCTGATCGGCATTTTCGTCACTACCTGATGACTTATTCATAGTTGAACCGGTTTTTTCAAATTTCTTATCCCATTTCCTGATGAGGGGACCACTTGGCAATGTTACAAACCAGTGCAAAACGGCGATAACTGGTCGCCGAATCGTTGTTTTTGTAAAATCCTTGCACACATAATACACAGTAGGGCTCCCAAGAAACACTTCATGCCGATTAAATTCCTAGGCGCGTGGCTATCGATGGACATGCACCCTGCGTCCCTCACAGTTGTTGGGTTTGCGCAGTTAATCAATGAAATAGAAACTTTTCTTATGTATATTTACACCTTGTATTTATATAATCTTTAATACCTGACCTTAACTTAAATCTTAAACTCTCGTATGTCCTATTTTAATTATTACAAAACTATCTAAATAAACAATAAAATAAAACTATATAAACATAACAATGTATATAAATAAAATAAAATGAAAGTATATATCAAATATGAATATTATTTTTTATGATTTCTTCATGAATAAAATAGGATTGTAAACATCATTTTGCTACATTATGGATAATTGATCTTTCATACATGGTAGAAGAATGATGGAATATCATATTGATATTATGTCTTATACAAAAATTATGAACAAAAGGTAATATAAACTTTTAAATTAATATATTGAAAACTCGAAGACATTTACCATTAAACTCCAAATTCACTTTTTTATCTCCTCGACGCACGATTCAATAACCATGTTAGCATCATTAAGAGATGATTTAATCTAATTCTAAAAGTAAACTATTCTCTATTTATATGACAACCATATCAAATTAAGCGTGTAAAACCATAAGCTATGAAGTTAACTTAAGCATTACATTAATAATTGAAAACGTTGATTGAACGAAGTAGGTGTTTTATCCCGGCTCATTATTTTATTACATTTTTCTATCTAAAATTATACGCATCCAAAGCCCTATTATTATTTACACTTTCAACATGTCTTAAATTATTAATATATATATATTGTAACACATCTAATGTAAGCAATATGTTCTTTATATCTGGCTAATATAAATCTTTTAGTTTGCCCAATATACCTTCGATCACAATCTTGACAACTAATTTCATAAATCCTCGACTTTTCATGTTGAGCTATTTTATCCTTTGGATTACCCAAGACTTCTCTTAATTTATAATATAGTTTATACACAACCTAAATATCCACTATTTTCAAAACCTTGCCTAGCTCTCGTGTTAACTGGGAATGAAGGGATATTACCATGAATTTTTTTTTCTGTTCCTTTTGATAAGTCGAAAATTCTTTTAATAATTGTCGAAATTTAAGTTTCCTAATTAATTTATCGGGAATATTTTTATTATAACCATTCACTTCAGAAACCTCTGTACTTTGTTTTAATTCTTTGTTTAAAGGAAAATTGATTAATTTTCCATAAACTTTAAATTGCCATTTTAATGTGCTATTTTATTTTTAAAGCTCGAATCGTTAGGAATGTGTCTCGAAGTGATAATGTTTTTTTCTAAAACTATTTTTAGAAAGATATTTTTAGAATTTCTTTCTGGACAACAGTTTAGATTTTAAGGTGGTTTAAGGCATTCTCAGAAGGTCAAGACTCGATTCAAGATGAACAGCAACAGAAGGCCTTCAACTGGAAGAAGTAAAGAAAATGTCCTCATAATCTTGTGCGTTCTAATCATTAGTTGAAGGTCATAATTATCGGTCTCTCCAAAAATGATTCCGAAAACCTTTTCACTGGATCAAAAGGATAAAGGGAGGGAAACGTGTTTTGATTTTTGTGTATACCCAAGATTGAAAAAAAATGCCGGATCACAGATCACCAAGTGACTCTAGAAAGTTCAGTATTGAAAACGCATTAGGTGTTAGTTTGGCTACCCTCAAAAAGGGTAGTCCAATGTTACCAGGTTGAACATTACGCCACCAGTCTCAGTGCTGTATTTTTCACACCTTGTATATTAACTTGCATATTATTAATGTAACATATACATACCTTGCATATTATTAATGTAACATCTGTCCATAGGTCTGTCACAAAACAAGACAGCAGTTGTTTTAAATGGATTTGTTGTTTGTTTTGGTTTTGTTTTGTTGTTGTTAAAGATCCGTGTTGATTTATAAACCATAGGAATAAATTTGAAACTACAAAGGACATAAAATAAATCCTTGTAACATGCCCAAAAAACAGATTTGGATAAGGAAAGAAAGCTGGCCACGCACACACTTTCAGTCAAATTCTTTTAGTAGAATGTGTTAAAAGATCCAACAGTGCAATCACAGCCCTATTATGCAAGTTTTGAACATACCAGCTTATGATCTATTCAGTCTATGTGTCTAATAATTGAAGTACGTACGAGTTTTGTATAATCATGTTTGCTGTAAATTAATAATATATTTGGGTATATGATATGCCTCCTAGGATCTTAGGAGAAAGAGGCAAGAAACACATTGGGCGTAAATCTCGAAATAAATCGAGAGCTATTTCAGGAATTGGACATACAATAGATGCCAAGCTCTAAGGAAATACCCACATTAAAGACATCAACAATATGGGTAATATCATCAAGAATCACAGGAAAACACAACTTCGACATGTAGGGCGGAATCCGCTATCCCCATTACTATTATACATTATAAGTGTTCTTTGGAATCTTTAGGACATATGTTGTTTTACCGATATTATACTTTGGCTGCCATGCTTTCGTCTCATTCCAAACGGAATTTCAACAAATTCTACTTTTCCAATTTCATAATCAGGTACCAGTCTATATTTCTCTAATTCTATGCATAAAAATCAACCTAACCATCTATCAACCGATTATTTAATATGTGTGCATTATTCAATAAATGCTGTTTGAATATACCATGAACTTTACTGAAAATAAGGTCAACAATTAAGTCATATATTTAATATATAACTAATTTGAACAGAACAATTGGAATAATCAAAATTTAAAGCATGCTTTTCCAGTCAATGTCCATAACAAATTGCTAATATTTTATGGATATATATTATTTCGGATCGTTGAAGTTTTCAATATTTTATAATAAATTTGGATGTCCATTAAAAGCGTATGACAAATTACAATCTTTCGATATTTTATATCATGAATTTCCTTTTTAAATTATCAGAAATTCTTTATTTAAATATTATTTATTATTTATATTATTTTCCTAAAATATTGTGATCGCTTACATTCACTATTGTTAATTCGTTTTTCTTTTCGGTTTCCTGTTCAAAATTGATTCTACTTCTCTCGATACCTCTCCAGCAATGTACAACCCCTTTTTTACTTTATTTGTTCAATAAATTTAAATTTTCAACATTAAAGTAACAGTGTTAAAGTGTGAGGGTCCGGGTTAAAATGTCCGGCAACTAAAATGTCCCGTATCCAAAATGTCCGAAGTTTAAAAAGGCCTCATATCTAAAATGTCCAGAGTTACATAATACTAAACCTGGACTATCTGCGGTGTCGACTACTAGGTCGCTGTCCGTCTTTTTGGTATGGAGACGAGTGGTTGGTACAAAAAGAGGTTTTTGACTGTCCTCCGCATTCACCGCATGGTATCCAGGTATCCACGCTACAAATGTTTGTTTATCAGTATAGAAGAGGTTTGTGATTTTGAAAATCGAAATTCCCTATCGATATTATCTACTGAATTTAATATATTTTTCATATGCATTAAAATGTCTTGGTGACAAATTCAATCCTGTTTGTAATAGTAAAATTATATTAAATATCATTATGTCATTTAACTACTACTTTTGATTAATGTACATATTGAACAAGTGTTATCAAATAGTACTAGTATATCCATATCTTATAAGAGCCATGGATGCAAAGGACCATTTAATGTAGTCAGAGTGTTTTTATGATCAATGAGGCATACTAATAAGGGCTTATTATAGTCTTGTGATTTTTCAATTAATTACTTAGTATTAAAAGTTGAGTCTCTGGTTTATTTGCCTTTTCAAAGTGCTTCGGCATATAAGGTTGGATATACCAACGTAATCATTGGTCAATTATTCTGTATGAATAAATATGGATTTAATCTAGTCAATCAACTATTATTCAGTTTTGCACATATTCAGTTTTGCAAATTATTTTCAGTCTTGCATCTTAAATTACAACAATTTCACTGCGTTCTGTCAGCATGCATCTATCCATAATAAAACTAGCACGTCTGCACTACATAACAGTAACACCCAAACTGTCACAATTATCTCGAAAATAAATGGCAGCGAAACAAAATGGTAGCATGACACCTGTCCTCCCTTTACAATTATCTGAGCAAAATAATTGGTATAACTAAATCTATGAGCCATTTATTACTAATATTTTCTAATATATCTCAGTTATAGCCTATATTTTATTTTAACAATACAAAGGATAATAAACCCGACAAAACGGCTGAACTATTACTCTCAAAACAACTTCGGATCGTTTGTCATAATATTCGGACATTTTCTTACTCTATTTATGCTCCACAATTGATTTTCCCGGTAAAATATCGCACGAAACTGACAATCCGGAATTTCATGAATTTCATCTGAAGAAGTCGAATAATTTAGGTGACGAAAATATCGAGAAAAGAAAAAGTTCTCGAACGCATTTCCCAATGATGACGTTCTATAATGGGAGAAAGAACAGGAAAAAGGAGAAACGGATAAGAATCTATTTTGGCCAAACGAACGTTTCCATAATTGGAATTGGAGGTGGGTGTTTGTCCATAACAAACACCCACCTAACAAAACAGCATCGTTATTATATAACAAAACATACTTCTTCTTTACCATTCTAATAAAGACTTTTAGCATTGTATAAATGATTGTGGCTTGTTCATATATATTTTTCTTTTTTCTTTGGGTTTTTCGCCACGAACTAAAACTCAAAAGAATATCAAGGATATCTGTAAATAAAGCAATCATTGGGTTAAAAAAACAAAACGGAGGCAAATTTCTCAGTGATTGGTTTTCTGTAATAAATGTGTAAAATAAAATTGTTATAATTTACTAAACCAAACATAAATACAATTTTGGAATTATTAACTCTACGATTAAAAACCATATAGTTTCAATTAGAAAATGATTATTATAAACAAAATTTCGGAATGGCAATGGGTTCTTCTCTCTCTTTCTCCTTTGATAAGTAATATTTTTGTAGAGAGAATGACATATTAAGTAAATCTTTTAAAAAACCAAGCATTTATGATTTAAATATTTTTTGGCAATATATAAATTCTCGAGAGCCTACAATTAAGTTTACTTCAGAGATGGGGAGGGAGAACAAATTGCCATTCCTTGACACTTTAATAATAAAACAAAAATACACATTAAAAACTAGTTTACAGAAAACCTACAAGCACAGATAGGTATCTCAATTTATTTTCCAATAACTCAAAATCAGTCAAAATAGGGGTAATTAAAAATTTATATGACAGAGCAAAACTTGTTTGTACCGACAGTGATACACTACAAAATGAAACAAATTACATTAAAGACATTTTAATAAACATTACCCAAAAAAAAATGTGACAAATTCTATATAGGCGAGACATCTAGACCATTAGAAACATAACATAAAATCAATTGCGATCCAAATCAATAATTCCAAAACGGTGTTAAAAGAATCGGTAACTAAATACAGAAGATTAAAAGAAACAGCTATAATTAATTTTAATAAAAATAACTGTATTACTATGCCTTCGGTAGATTTAAATTCAATATGGTTCCCGATTCTAAAGAATACAATTAAAAACGTTTAATTATTTCAATACACAATAATCACACAGCAAGCCTAACCTATATAATTTTTTGGTAATATTTCACTGTCAGTACAAAATATTATTGTCAATGTATGTATCATTGACACAAACAAAATATATTTACTTACTATTTTTTAGAGTATTATATAGAAATTAATACAAATTATTTATAAATTAGTTTTGACAACGGGAAAACAAGACCTCTCGAAACGTTAAAGTTCAAAAGTTTGTATTTATTTTAGAAAATATTGTATTTTTTAAATTTTTTGTTTGTTCGGCAAATTTATTAAAGAAAAAGGATGTCAGTCTAAACCCGGCTTGTTGCGGGATCAAAAGAGGCTCCATTCCATCCGAGAGTCGGTGGGGAGTTTCTATGGATGACATAGTATTGAAATAGGTCTATAATTCTTAGAGTCGTTCGGTTTTTGCCTGCTTTTAGGATGGCTATCACTCTAGACTTCCACCAGATCTTCAGTATTTTTCAATATGGCATGCAGTTGTTGATCAATGCCAATAACCAAGTTCTGGCAACGGGTCCGAAATGTTTCATCTGTTCCACGCATATCTCATCAAGGCCGGCTGCCTTTCACGTTTTGGCCTTGTTGATTGCCTTATCGAGTTCTGCCATGCTGAATAGTTTAGATATCTCGTTTGTCTCCTGTGTGTAGTTGCACTCTATTTTATTAGCTTGGATATTCGTATTGCGTTTATCTGAGGGCTTTTCAGTTTTGAGCAACTGATGTGCAATTTGGTCTTAGTTGACATTTGCGTCGATGGTAGTTGCGTAAAAACGTAGGTAAAAAAAATGGTAGTTGATGGCAAGGTACGTAAAAAGTCTCCCCGCCTTATAACTACCCCGACCCATATCAATTTCATCTATCAGCTTAACCCATTATTTTATTTTTGCCTCTAATATCGAGAAGATAACAAGGTTTACTGTGCAATAGTTTCTTCGCCAAAGGGGTCCCTTTCGAAAAGGGCATAGTTCTGGTCCAAGAGCGCGGCAGTTGCAGGGGTAAATCCTTTTACATAATTGATGCTACATACTCTGGGAATCAGTATATACAGGATGACCAGAGCGATGTCGGTCTTGCTGGACCAAATCTCCGCCCATGGACCGACCAAACTATTCTGGCCCTCATGGTTTTCTCAACAGAGCCTTGATCGCTGTAAACGGCTTAAATCTTATTTTTTGTTTGGGCAACGTTTCTGAACATGTGGCAGCATAATGTGACAGAAATGCAAGTTATTGATCGACATTTTCAATTTGAATTATCTTAATTAGCTGCAGTAAAATCAAAGCGAATTTGAAAGTAAACAGGGCAAATTCCACAGGAAGTAATAATATGTAAATACAAAATACTATTCAACATATTTACAATAGATAAAAGAGCAACTAATGGAAAGTCTCTACGAACTTTCCCAACAACCTAATATATATGGGTTGTCGGGAAATATATATTGAATATCACAACAAATATATTAAAAACACCAAAAAATTTCAAAAAAACATGAAATTCAATCCAATTAAAAATATATAAAATTCAAGAACCATTATTAGTTAACACGAATAATAGTTCGTCGAATTGTTTGTTAACTTAATTCGCTATTCTTGAATCAATTCTTCAAAATATCATAGACCATACCGTTGTATACCGAACCCAAAAATTATTTATAAATATATCAAAAAATACATAAATATTCTCATTTGATATAAGTGAGTTAATCAATTGAAATCTTGGGAACTCCATCTGAAATAAGTTATAAGGCACTACGCAGCTGTTATAAATTAAAAAAATATATCTTTTGATTTAATTGTTAGAAGGTTAGAAATTATAACATCTCTTCGACCTATTAAAATTATTATTATTATATCCAAGCTCGTTCAATGCGCTATTGATCTTGATATCGGTGAGGACAAGCGGAATATTGATCCTGCTGTTTTGTTGAAATATTGCTGTAATTAATACAATAGGTCCACAGGAATTGTCATTTAGTCCCTGATCAAATGTGCCTTTATTATGGCACATTTGATAACTTAAATTATCTTTGAACAATACTGGAAATGTTCATCTTCCTATACTGATACTAATAATTCCTATACTAATCAAATAATTTGTTTTCTAGTGAGCAAATTTGAAAAACTTTTAAAAACCTTTTTCCGCTTTGATATCTAATTCTTCTATGATTATCGTACCACCAGAATAAAAAGGAACCACGCTATCTGAAATATAGACAATTGTTTTCAACTCTTTAGCCTTATCTGCTAGTAGATAACTTCATGTCAATCTAAGGGCCCAGTGTCCATTTATGTAAACTGGTTGTAATCTTGAATTTAGATGAACTAATATGTACTGAAATATTATATATATGGAATTAATTGTTATGACATTGTCAACTTTAATAAAAAAATATAGTAATACCGACCGATACGTATTATTTCGATCCATATGGACAGCAACTTCAGTCTTCTAGCCTCGCTGAATGTCTTAAAACTTGAATCGATTAACTGTAATAATGCCCGTCTTGCGATTTTACGAAACACAATTTCCGTCTCATGTAACCGACAATAGAATCCATTTGAAAATCGTTTAATAGACGACGACCGAGTTACCGTACAAGGACTTTGCATTTTAATAGTTTTATTTAGAACTGCTTAGGCGGTTATTGAATTATCGAACTAAATTGATTGCAAATAAGGAAAATATACAATAATTAGCACCTAGCTTTACGATATGATACGTTTTTATTTCATATATAGTGTGTAAGGAAAGAATTTTCGTAAATTTAACCAAGGATTCTTTTCAGTTTTTTAAACAAATAGTTTTCTTAAAACATATATCAAAAAGTTAGCCAGTTCTGCAGAAAACAAATATGAAAACATGAGAAATTTTTTCCTAAATCTCTTAGGAAAAAGGACTCTCTTAAGTTAAAAATTTTCAAATCCTGTCACTTTTTAAACGATTCATGTCATACTAAGAATCACATGATTAATTATTTTATTGAATTAACTCTGCAAAATGTCCACCACCTCATTCCTCGTGAAAGAAGCTTCGTTAGTTAATAAAATATTGAACAAAAATTTGGATTCCTTTATTTATAGCCAATAAACCATTCACAATATTTCTACATATGTGAAAAATCACCCAGTAAAGGTATTTGTATCTTTAGTATTTGATAAGGATAGAGTAATTTCTCTTTTAGTAATCTATGTACAACCTAATGTGAAACTTCAACTCGTTGAGCAACACTTCAAGTACTTCTAGAATGATCCTTTTCAACAGATGCCAAGATGCCAACAAATGCGGCCAGTAGCGTAATCCCATTCAAATGCGGCCAGTGTCTATGTTTCAGATTCATACGATTCATATTGCTATGATATTGAAAAGAATAAATATAAAGGGCTTGTGACACTTTAAAACTGAACCAAGAATACTGCTCGGTTTAGTAGCATAGGAAAAATATGTGACATTTTTTTTTTTTAATCGTTTATTTTTTTTACATTTTTGTATCCACATTTTTTGCAATAGCATATAGAAATATAGAGATAAAAGATATTAAATATGACTTATATTTCTAAATTGATTTAAATACATATAAAGGAGTCCAGGGGAAATACACATTTTTTTGAGAAACATGACTTCATTAGTTTAAAAAAGATATTTATTATTAATATGCCCTTTTCAACACTTGTACGGAAAATAATAACATTTAGTAATGGTGACTATTTTCACTATAACATTTGAAGCTATTGCCATAGGTTTGTCTCCACTCTTTCCAATATATATTCATGCATTTCTTCAATTCGATCACGTGTAGTAGCCTTCGATGCTTCCAGAGTGCGAGGTTTATATTCATAGACGCGTGATTTCAAGACCCCCAAAGATAAAGATATCACATGAAAATATTTGTTGACCAAAGAGTTCAGGGATCTCTCGGAGGAAGTGTACAGCCCGAGTCCGAGCAGGCCAGGGACGATCCTTGGCATCCTCGGTGAGGGTCAAAGCAAGAAATTGTTTCAATGAGAGATCGGGCCGTATGAGGCAGTGATTCCTCATAGTGATTCTTATCTTATTATCTTATCTTATTAAAAGCACTCCTATTAATTAATCATATCTTAAAATCTAGTTTGAAAGCATAGTTACGTAGCTAATTGAATTAAAGGCTACTGTGACTCTATATTCTTAAAAAAAAAAAATTATAGGTGATTTTCTGGTACCTAAAATCGGCATTTTTTATTTTTTACTACCCCATTTAAATGGAAATAGGCTTTATTATTCATGATGATATTCAAATCTCAATTTTCTTCAAACATGTAAATCGTTGTTTGAGAAAATGTGAGGCGTTGTTGATAGTGTCCTTCATTTAATTTGCATAGAGTCTCAAATCTTGTTCCTTTTAATGTAGATTTTACCTTAGGATACAGACAAAAGACAGACATGGTCTAACACTGGAATGCTGTACTTGGCTAGGAACTTCTTGATAGGCAATGCGGAATGAGCGGACGCATTGTCTTGGTGAAAACCCATGACTTGTCCTTCCACAATTCGGGTCGTTTTTCCATATTCTTTTACGAAGTTCAGCAATAACGTGAAGGTAGTAATATTGATTAATAGTTTGACCTCCAGGAACACAGTGAAAGTACACAATCCCATGAATGTTGAAAAGAACTATATTCATTGCTTTGAATTTTCATTTGCTCATTCGAGCATTTTAGACTTTCGGTGAATTTGGGATCTTCCAGTGCATGGATTGGCACTTCGTTCCAAGATCATAAGTAAAAAACCACGATTCGTCACATGTTATTATCCTTTCCAATAAGTCTGGGTCATTTTCAATGGCATTACAAAAATTTTTGGGAGCTTGTTGTTGTTTAGATAAAATAATTTTAGACACCATTTTGGCACACACTTTTTGCATGTTAAAATTGTTATGTAAAATGTGCCGTACGCATTCTTTATCAATTCCTACAGTTTCAGCAATGGTACGAATACTTAAACAACGGTCAGATCGAACCAGATTCAAGGCCAGATTCAAGGGCGACCGGGTGTGGATCATCTTCAACATTTTCTCGGTCAGCTTGAAAACGCTTAAACCACTGCATGCGATAATCATTCATTGCCATACACTTATTTCAATAAATTATAAGTTTCAGTAGCGGTTTTTCCACGTTTCAAGTGAAATATTACAACAATTTATTGCTCTATTATTACGCCTAACATTTTTCCAGCGAACCAAATAAAACAGCTCTAACAACAAATAAACAGCTCTAATACGAACGAAGGCTACGGTTATATGGATATGTTTATAGAAAAAAGAGGTACTGCATTCGAAAGAGAAGGCTTCACGCTAAACAGCTGTGGGTCGCTGGCGTTTGGCGCATGCGTATTTCTTCTGTAGTAGCGTCAGTCTCGTTATTTAATAGCCACATCAACTACATAAAATTATTAAAATAATTTAAATCATTTTGGTTTTAACAGTTTTAACCAGCTCTAATTATGTATCTCGATTTATTAATTCAAATAAATATTTACGTTCATATTTATGATCCAAAATTTTTTATTTTCACCTCATCAGATAAAATTAAATGAAATATGTACGAGGTATGTAAATAAAGTAATAAGACTGGTGGCCTAGCGTTCGATCTTACAACACTGTTGGTTTCCCTTTTAGAGGGAAGGCAAGCCAATTTTTAATGCATCTTCAGTACGAGTTTTAGTTACCAAGAGTCACTTGGTAGCCAGTAGCAATTTTTTTGTTAACAGAATTTTTCTAGTGTATTTTGAAAACGAATAACAATTTCGAGGAGTGATCACTATCAAGTTTTTTTTCAGACTTGAACAAAGTGCGATGGAAACTTTTGCAAAACCTCAACTGTTTTAAAGCATTCTCAGGCGACCGAGATTCGACGGAATATGATACGGAAAGGAAACGCCAGAGCGAGAAATGGCGCACTTGGCAATCTCACCACGGTTAAAAAACTAGAATGAGCAAATCAAAGATCAAAAGCATGCTGGTGTGCTTTTTTGATAACCAGCGAATCGTTCATAAAAATTTTATGCTTCAAGGCCAAACTGTAACCAGAATTTTTACCAAGAGACTCTTGAAATACTTCAAAAAAGCATAATTCGTATGAGATCGAATATCAAGGACACCATACAGCGTTGCGTTTCACTAGTTTTTGGCAAATAAAGTATCGAATTGGCTCGCAGCCACATATTTACCAGACTGGAGTCCTTGTTACTTTTTCCTCATCCCTAGATTTAAAATTCATCTCAAAAGACACGATTTTGGGACACTGGAATACACAGAAAAATCTGTTTTACGAAAATAATTGCTACGGACCACCAAGTAAGTTTAAACTCGCACTGAAGACGCACCAGATGATGGCATACCCCCCTCTCTAGGGAAAGCCAACAGTATTGGAAGTTATACCACCAATCTCATTACTTTATTTACACACCTCTTGTTTCTGAAATCATAGAGTATACAAAAGTTTCATACAGCCGAGACATATTTAATTCCTTAAACTAGGCCTTGGTTTTTAAATTTGTCTTGGTAGTGCAAATTCCTATAAGAGGATTTTCTTTTTGAATCTGTTCTGAGAATTTAAATCCACACATAAAAATTTTCTAAAAGACTGAGCAAAATTTGGTTTGAAAATTTATAAATTTGGCTTTAGAAATTTAAATTGTAAGTTGTTCTTCTAAGTGGCCTATTATGAAATATAGGTCACGGACCTTGACGCAAAAAGCCCGGTCAGTCTGTATGGCTAATAACGACAGTACTTATTTTCCGGTACAGTGAAAACGATGATTGGACCACGTCCATGAGAGGTCCACTAACAAAACGTCAGATTACTAACATACCAACAAAATACTCATTCTTATTAAAGTTATTTAAAAACATTCATTTAAAACATATTCGTTTAGCCGCACTCGGAGCATAATCTTAACATATAAGGAAATATTTATTTCAGTGGCAGCTCGCTCTTTTTAAAGTGGGAAGGCGTAGAAGAAAAATAGTGCTGCTGAAGATTTTTTTGCTTTCCCCTTCCTCCTTTTTACTTATCATGCTATTGAAACCCTATTCAGGGGGTGAACCAGGAAAATGAGTTAAAGAAAAGAAACTGAACGGAAATGAAATATGGTGTTTTGCTCTGAAAAATTGTTTACTGTGATAAAAGCTGGAGGGGCGGCGCCCCAACGCCCTCCCTCACGAGCAGCCACTGATTTATTTGTATTTCACTTATATAACTAGGTATTTCCTTAAACTGATTTTAATTACTGTTCTCAAACAAAAATTAACTATTCTGGAAAACGTAATTAAATAGTACAATAACAATTTTTACAATATAGCTGTGTCTGAGTAGATCAGGCCCGTGGAATATTATTATGAAATTCTTTATAATATACTGAAGAACAAACAATTTAATAGTATGAAAAATATATTTAGAGTAGTTGGTGACAATCGGAGCTAAAAATATATTCCTATACACTAAAACAATCACATTTTTAAAGAAAATAAATGTGGCACGCTGTCAATACTTATACCGAATGCTCTATAGATGTATCGTATTTATAATATACTATGTTTTGTGTATATACGCTCTCTTGTTCATGTTACTGCTGTCTGAAAATAATAAAAATATAAATAATTTGGAAATGTCATTTGATCATGATCAGTTCCAACATAAAGGAAAATTTGCAAATAAAAGGTCCTTGATAAAGGCAAAAAAAGTATATCGGTAATGAACGACGCGAAATTACAAACTGAAGACTCTCCTAATCTGTGTAGTGGTCGACAGATTGTGGATCTAGATGAGTTAGAAAAATTTTGTAACTGTTGTCAATGTAAAAAGTTCTTTCATTAGGAAAAATAACTAATGAGAAAGGTTTAGGTCTTAATTCAATATTGGATATTTCTTGTGATGAATGTTGTGTTATAACTAAACCGACCTGGCAAAATGCATATTACCAAAAATATGGTTAAGCATTCAGATGATGGTCCGTAAAGCATGACGACACGCAGTGTTGCCAAACTGTGATGTATATCCCTCTCAATCCCTCCACTACGCGTTTATTGTTTAAAAAAAATGAACTATTCCACAAAAAAACTCATTTTTACTCTAAAAGTTTTCGAATTTTTCGTTTTGCATCATATTGGTTTTTCAAAAAAATTGTAAGAAAAGATATACACAAAACTATGTATTTTTTATACATCTCTGACCTATTGCGTGTTAATTATGTACACTTCAATTAGTTCCCGTTTCAGAATCGGTCAAATGATTTCATTTTTATATATCATATTTCAATGCCATCAAATTCGCAAGAAAAATTAATTTACATGTTGTATTAATTTTATAATTTTTGTGTGTAAACCACCATGACAGTCTCATGGTTTCGTATGTCTCGTAGGTTTTGAATCACGGTCATCAGCTACCAATAAACTCGGTCAGCATCATCTTCGGGGTGTGCAGCACCATAAATCTCTCGAGAAGCTTACCGATTAGCGAGTGACCAGCGTAGAATACATATCCAAAGGCATTCGGTTTAATCTAGCCTCAAAGTGACGAAGTGATCAATCTTTTCTTGTGTCAAGGTCTCCTAATTGTGTTTTACAGATGCTTCAAGTTACTTATTAATCTCTCAATAATGCAACTCGAACAATGCTATTCCTCACAATTTTCAATTCAATTTTCAGTTCAATTTGTGATAAATCCGGAGATATCGCCGACCTGTCCAATGTTAGACGGATAGCTCATATAGACATTCTACTGTTTGAACGAACTGTATGCTTGTCATCACGAACTTTAGATATCTTTATTCTGACTTCGTATAGCAGGAACCTTCTGGTATCATTTGTTATGTCATTGGACACTTATAAGATGATCAAAAAATCATATTAATGCATAAGATCCTCAAACTTTTAGCAATATCTCCATAACGGTAAAACCAGCCATGCCTAATGGTCTTCATTATTTCATCAAAAGTAAATTCTGCGTCTTTCATGCCGATAGCGCGTCCCTTTAGTGGTCAGATTCGAATAATCGCATGGAACGACGTGGTGCATGAAATCATGGTATTTTAGCGCTTTTAATAGAACCACAAAAATAGTACTTAACTTGGTAACATATGAAATTTACTTTTTGCATAAGATTTCCTCGAAATATTTACATTTTATAATAGGTGAGCAATTTAAAAGACTCTCTGATCAATGTGATATTTTCTGTTATGAATGGTTGTGGTTTATTTGTATTTGTAATGGCCCTTCAAGTAAAGATGTAAAGTCTGACAAAGCAACGTATATTCACACAGAGTCATTAAGTTCGGTAGGCCTATTGAGGAATTAAGGGTGGAAATCCAATCTCTTCAGACGCCTCAAAATGAGTAATTTTTCAGAAATGTTTTTAAAGGTGATAAAATAATTGTATAATTTTAAAGTTTTAACATCATCTTATTTGATCTTTAAAGTGTATACAATTATTATTATGTACTAGTTTGTACGTTTTGTAAGTATTTTTTCGACATTTTTATCCCAAAAAAGTAGTTTATTTACACGAAATCTTTAAAACTTTAGGTATAACCTTCCAATAATGATATAGAGAAAAACCTCCCAAAATTTCAGCCCAATCGATCAATAACTTTTTGGGTTACTGAGCGAAAGGTTTTTAAAAACACAGTTTCGAGATAATCGCATTTAAAGTTTCAAATTGATAAAACTATTCTTAGATCTTAGGTGTATATAATAGACCTTCAGCCTCTTCGAAGAGCTGGTGTATTTCAACCTGCGGGCTGTGCGAGCTGCTTTTTTCTCAAAAAGACTCCTCCGGTTGTCTCGTTACTCGCGCCTCATCGGTGGTTTCAGAGAAAATTTTAGCACAGGTGCCAATAATTATACTTGCCCTATACACACAAATACACTTACACTTGTACTTAGCCCGAAACTTTCTCCGTGTTTATCAGTAAATTGATTACCTTGATAATGTGTTTTGGTAGAATTTTTTTGAGCGATATTATATAAATACATAACAAAGATATTTTAAATAATATAAAAAGCACTGGAATGTCTACACATCGTATTAAAAACATTCATTTTATAGATATAAACAATGTAAAATTATTAAATTCAAAAAAGAAAAGTAAAAAATTAGTCCTACATGAAATATTGGAAATAAAAGGATCCTTAAGAAATGGTCATATAATAACCACGAATAACCAGCTAAATTTCCACAAAATCCCGGTAATAGATAAGATCATATTCTAATTGAATAGCCCGGTTTTTACCTGCCGATATTTACAGCTCAGCATCTGATGTTTGGATGCGCAGTAACCTAATGGCCTAACGCCTCAGAGCTCATTCGAAGCTCGACCATATGTGCGATAACTCTGTAAATATTTAATATTTTTATTTTTCCATTTGCGAGTATACTTTCAATATATTATATTTTCGAAATATGAAAAAAAATCGATTTTTTGAAATTTCTCAAGGGATTTCCCCCCTTAAAGGTTAAGTAGAAACTAAGAGTTGATCGAGGGGGTTATTGACACCCTTAATCTACAGGTTAAGACCGTGTTGCAGAGCCCACGTTAAACTGTAGGCTCAATTGATAAATAATCCCAGTGGCTGACTTGTTTCTAATCTCAAAATACGCTGAACACTAACTCATTCCATGCAAAAATGTATTACAAAATTATAATACTCTAATTGACAAAGCGAGGATGGAAGAAAACTCAGGTGAGATATATGTAAAAATTAGTTTGATATAACTGAAATACTAAAATACGATCAAATAACACTAACTGAAATATTAATTGTATTGTAAATATAATTACAACAGACAGTATTATAATTACAACAGACTAAAAAGTAAAACAAGATAGAAATATGTTCTTTTTAAATGTTATATTCTAAATTTGAATTAACTTCTTTCTGTATGGTTTATGTTTGACTAAAAAATACGGCCTTCTTCGTTTTATAATTTTTCAGTCAGTCAGTACATATCAGTTAGTACATATTGTGTATAACAACATAGAATTGCTTAAAGAGAAATTTTCTACAGTGTAAGATGGTAACAAGAAATAATTAGGGCTAAAGGAAATTTACTGAATTGAATCTAAATTTAGAATTAATCCACTAAAGGGCTTGAAATAATTTTTATAGGCATTAAAGCTATATTTATGTTACTAGACGAAATATCGTTTCTCCGCAACAACCACGTATATAACATAATTAAAGTAGCTAAAAAGGAATAAAACAATTTTGTACTTTGTTATACGTTGTTTTATTCCTTTTTAAAAATGAACTATCACAAAGTAACGGACAAATCAATCAATAATTTGAAAGTAGGTAAAGATCATTCTACAGGCTATTTTCAGTTATATTTTTATTTATATAACTGGTTTTTCAATACCCTTAACATTTTAATGTTATTTTTTTTAATAGAAAGCCACCCTTTCTGATTAAAATCATCGACCCTGACTCGAAAAGCTTGAGATTATTTTACTAATGGGAACATTGCTTATTTTCCACTACACTGAAAAGGATGATTGGCCCACGTTCATGAAGAGCGTCAAACAAGACCTTAAGCATGATAAGGCAAGAACAAGTTATTTACCCTTTTACTAGACATATAATATTTTAATTTAACTTTGTTCAGAATCGGATGAAAATTTATTTATATCAATTTCGGTTTTATTTCGATTTTCGGAAGTTGTATTTTTTTTGTTTCTTGAAATTCTAAGATTCGTCTTGTTACAAATTGCTATTAGCAAATTGCTATTAACATTTCTACACCTTTTTTAATAAAATTTAGCCTTTCCCTTTGCCTTCAAAATATCCTTCAGTTTCGGCAATTATCTGTTCATTGGAGCGAAATTTCTTCCTATCGAGCATTTTTTTGACATCTGAGAATAGGTAATAATCGCTGGGGCCTGATCTGGAGAGTACGCTGGATGAGGAAGCAATTCAAAGTACAATTCATGCAATTTAGCCCTCCTAGCCAACGATTTATGACACACATTTGGATCCTTTTCCACATTCCCAATAGTTCATGCAAAATGGTGTGAACACTTCCTTTCAATATCTTCATATCAGCTATCTCTTGTAGTTTTAATTTACGGTTTTGCGAAATACTTTTGTGCATTTTTCTGATGGTGTAACCACTTCATTTGGACGACCAGAGCGTCATCGGTGCTTGTACGGTCACGTTTGAATTCAGCATATCAATAAATTATGGTTGATTTTCCAGATCAGAGTCCGGATAATATTTATTAAGCTATTGTTTTGGTTCAACGGTATTTTTCTTTATCAAAAAGAAATGCTTAATCAACACACGAAATTCTTTTTTTTTTATTCTTTTGAAAATAACAAAAGTGACAAGTCAAAAACTAGAACACAGATTGTTATGAAATAGTTAGCACAATCGACCTCTGACCATCTAACATATATGTCAAACCGGGAACTTATTGACCGATATAATACATGAGCAGATTGCCTTTTTCATGAAGCGATTTAACTGATTTGTAAATGACCAGCCAATTTTGCTTTTGCAACTAGGTCGAGGAAATTGTGGTATATATTGCATAGATTATAAGACATAGTGCTATATGACATAAGATCTATAAATATTTCCCTAATTTTTGTCAGTTAGGACGCTTTCTGAGAAAACGGACGATATGGTTAATTTAAATTGATACGTACATATGCAAAACAATTTTATACAAATATAAAAAATATAACATCATCAATGTAACAAAATATATAACTCTATAACTAATAACAGAAAAACTGATGATATAATGTTTGCAAGACGAAGTTAGTCAATTTGATAAAGGAAACCCGTTACTGCTAATCAAAGCAAATCTTTGAAATTATATATTATCCCATAAATAATAAACCGGAGAACATGAAATGGCTTCATTGGTGCCGATGTATTATTGTCAGCAATTATTAAATCTCACAGGATATTTCATTTTTTTAAACGATCAAAAATATAGTTTTTTGTTTCTTTATGGAATGAGTTTAAAATTATTCTAATTTTTGAAAGCTTATGAAGTATTTTTAACACAATTTATATCTTGACAAGTGGTTACATCCTGTCTAGTTGTCATTTATACAAATATCTTACCATTATAAACAAGAAATAATAAATAATGTCTGAATGATTGTGGCGTGTTCATATATTTTTTTCTTTATTTGGGTTTTTCGCCACGATCTAAAACTAAAAAAATATTTCAAAATATCTGTTCTTATGTAAATAAAGAATCACTGGGTAAAAACAAAAAAAAACCAAACGGAGACAAATTTCTAAGTGATTCTTTTTTGTAATAAATTCGCCTAATGAACAAAATTTTAAAAATATAAAAATGTTCTATGAAAATGTACAAACTTTTAACATTAACGTTTCGGGAACTATTCTCCTCCCGTTTTCAAAACGACCTAAAAATGAAGTATATTAATTTCTATAAATAATAAAAAGATAGAAAATAAATATATTTTTTGTGTATGTCAATGATACTTACATTGACAATTAGTTTTTAATGACAGTGACATACTACCAAAAAAATATATATGTGAGGTTTACCGTGTGATTGTAATTGTTTATTGAAATTCTTAAATGTTTTTAATTGTATTCTTTAGAATCGGGAACCATATTGAATTTAAATCTACCGAAGGCATATCAATACATTTATTTTTATTTAAACTAATTATAGCAGTTTCTTTTAATCTTCTATATTTTGTTACCGATTCTTTTAATACCGTTTTGGAATTATTCCAATTGATTTTATGGCCCGATTCCCTTGCGTGGTAACAAATTCTAGATTAATTAAAATCGTCCTTTCTCAGAAGGTTTTTATGCTCTTTTATTCTAAAATTTAACGGTCTAGATGCCTCACCTATATAGAATTTGCCACATTTGGCGAAAAACTCAAATAAAGAAAAAAATAAAGAAACAATAAATGTTGAAATGCGAACGGTATGGCGGAAAAATAACGCAACCTTTTAATATAAAAAAAAACAATTACTTATTTTGTCAAAATTATTTCTTTTTATTCAAAATTCATGCCTTCCACATCAATACACCGCTGGACATGTTCACCCAATGCTAACATAGAGTTTTAATGACGTTTTACGAAATCGCCCTAATGACCTCATCATGACATTTTGGATTTGTGTAATACTGTCAAAAATCGTTCCTTTTACGAACAGTTTGAGTTTCGGGAAAAGGAAATAATCACACGGAGATAAATCAAGCGAATACGGAGGATATTGAAGCCAAAAATCACGAACAACGACGGTCCTGTGTGGTGTATTATCGCGCAATAAAAATCAACTTCCCGGCGCTCGATATTTAGTACTCACTCGAACAGTTCTCTTGCACAAACGCTCTATAACACCCAAATAAGATTTGCCAGTTATATTTTGGCTCTGTAGAACAAATTGCCGAAGTATAATACCTTCAGAATCGTAAAAACAGATCAACATTGTCTTCTCTCATGACTTCTGGACTTTCTAGCACTAGGATCATACTTGAACAACCAGGTCTTGTCTCCAGTTACAATCGATTTTAACAATGTGTTTCCTCTGGCTATATTTCAAAAATGTGCAGTTCCCTCTGGCTATATCAATAAAATTCTTGCAATGTTCAACGCGAGCAATTTCTTGGTCTTCATTTAAGGAATGAGGAACATGTCGAACACAGATCTTCCGTTTATTTATATATATATATATATATATATATATATATATATATATATATATATATATATATATATATATATATATTATTATTATTATATATATATATATATATATATATATATATATATATATATATATATTAATAAACGGAATATATATATATTTAATTCCTCCATTAACTACCTCACGATCGTTTCACGTACTTTTCCACCAACTCATCACGATTTTTGTTTTGTGGTCGGTCTGGTTTTGAGTCGCCTTTTGAAGCATCACAACCGTTCTGGAATCACTTATATCACTCGAATACACGTGCAGGGGGGATAAGCAATCATAACAATAAACTTTTTTCATTAATTCAAATGTTTCTGTAAAAATATTATCGAACTTGAAGCAACATTTTGATATTTCCTCTTTGTTCCATCGTGTTTTGGTGACGAGATGACAAAAGGTACTGTTACTTTAAGCGCTATAACTTGACAATCCGTTGATCGATTCTAATGACGGCAATCTTATTTTATAGAGATTTACAGCTTTCAGATTATACATTTTGTTTCAGATGGCGTTAGATGGCGTTAGTAGTTTTCTTTAAATTTCAATTCCTTTCATACTAACTAAAGCAAGGTCGAAGCTTCAAAGTAGTCCTAAGAATAAATGGAAGAAACTGCTGGGTAACATGTCAATAACGGCTTTTATCACATCAATTATTGAATAAAGTTGAGGGAGCATAAATTTTAATAAACTGGGACTTAAACAAAGTTTTAAGGGACGATATTACAAGTTATTTTTCATGTAAGGGACCCCTAGGGTTTTATTGTCAGTTTTTCCATTATAAGTTGCTTAGTGATCATCTGGTTTATGGCTCTAGCTTCATCTGGATATAAGGTTGAAAGACGTCAAATGCTGCACACAATTAACAAAGTTCAAACTAGAAATTTTCTGTGAATAACAGTTTCTTTTATAAATGAGCTTCGAATTATACCCTATAACTTAAAAATCTCACGAAGACTCTCAATAAAGCATATAGCATATAACGCAATAAACTAGCAGTTGATTAGAAACCTATTCAAACTCAAAAAGTAGGGCTAGAAATGGCATATATGGATTGCAAAATACGTAGTTAATTCTTTTAGATAAATATAAGGCTAAAAAAGTTAATACAATTAATATTTCAAAAACATCTATTAAATTAGATTGATATAAGTTGCTTAGTGACTGTGTTTGAGTTTAACCCCTTTCAAATAGTTCTTAAATTATATATTGGTCCTAGCTAAGCTATAAAAACTTTCTATGTAAGCTATAATAGAAAAAAGTAAGTAACTTAAATGAAAAAATGTTAACAATTAATATATTAAGTAAGATAATTACAGATGAAATTCTTCCCTTTTTTAATTAATGCATTAGTGTAAACTTTACTTTAAAGTTAAAGTTAAAATAATCTTTACTTTCACTTCAACAATAACATTTTCAAATATAGATCTTTCTAAATACTAATAGTGCAAAGAAAATTCTTTTTTAAATTAAGTGCATGGGCGATATTTTGGTATATGGTACCCGAGACAACGCAGATCGACAAAAATACTTAAATTACATTAACAACACACTCCGGAAGATTATATATAAAGCAGAAATAGAAAAAGATGATACAATTAACTTCTTAGGTCTATGTATAATAAGGAATGTTATTAAATTAGAAATTGTTATTTATGAAAATCCACCGTTTTAGATATAAGATAACATTCATAAAAATTCCCTTTTAAACATTATAGAACATATAATCGGCCTAGTTAATGCTTGCGTTAATAAAATAGTTTCATTTTAGTCATAATACCTGTAGGAGTTTGGAATCGCATATTCACTCTGGCAACACTGGCGGATCTCATATTGTATGTATATTATTTATAAGCTAACGTATATATTAAATCAGACCTTGTCTTTGTATATTGTTGTAACAGATCTCATCTTAAAAGATCGATTTCTTGTATATAAAAATATTTAAAACTTACCCCTCTATTAACCCCACAAATTGTCCAAGTTTAATTTTACTAGGGCAAAAAGGAAAATTTAATATAACTAGTCTATCAGCCGGATCTGTGGTTGTCTTTAATTTATTCGGATATCGCCCTAATAGGAAACAATGCATATATATGGTCGTTAGGGGGATTTTTTTTTACAAAAATAACACATGCCTCAATCCGATCTTTTTTTGATAAAATCGTAGTGTTTTGTAAGTATCTCTTAAAGTATACGGATTTGAGAAAAAGATATAGGAGCAAGATATAGGGCCTTTTTTTTAGAAAATTAAATTCTCTACAAAAAAGGTCCTTTCCATTTTCTTCATAAAATTCATATTTAGGGAGATATTTTCAATAATGAATTCATTAACTCCATATAGTCAACATTTTAAAACCTACAAACGTCTTTTTTTCTGAAATATAAAAAAAATTGTAACTTAAGTAAAATTTACAATCATTTATTTAATTATATCTAGTTAATAACGACTAAGGCATAATCAATATCATTAATTTGATATCAAAAAATTATATATATATATATATATATATATATATATATATATATATATATATATATATATATATATATATATATATATATATATATATATATATATATATATATATATATATATATATATATATATATATATATATATATATATATTTGTTGGTTGCTTGACCGGGAAGGAGCCCCACCTATCCCTTCAACTGGATGACATATGTTTCGTGTCTCGAGGTTCAGACAGGGCGCCGACATGTACCATACTATCAAGAATAGGGAGACCCTATCCACAGCCAACAACCCATGTTAATAACGACTAAGGCATGATCAATATCATTAATTTGATATCAAAATATTATATATTATATATATATTATATATATTATATTATATATATTATATATATTATTATATATATTATATTATATATATATATATATATATATATATATATATATATATATATATATATATATATATATATATATATATATATATATATATATATACATTGTTTCCTATTAGGGCGAGATCCGAATAAATTAAAGACAACCACAGATCCGGCTGATAGAGTGGTTATATTAAATTTTCCTTTTTGCCCTAGTAAATTTAAACTTGGCCAATTTGTGGGGTTAATAGAGGGGTAAGTTTTAAATAATTTTTTTTATACAAGAAATCTATCTTTTAAGATGAGATCTGTTACAAGACGAGATCTGATCTAATATATACGTTAGCTTATAAATAATATACACACAATACGAGTTCCGCCAGTGTTGCCAGAGTGAATATGCGATACCAAACACCTACAGGTATTATGACTGAAATGAAACTATTTTGTTAACGCAAGCATTAACGAGGCCGATTCTCTGTTCTGTAATGTTTCAAAGGGAATTTTTATGAATGTATATCTAAAAAGGTGGATTTTCATAAATAACAAATTCTAGTTCAATAACATTCCTTATTATACATAGACCTAAGAAGTTAATGGTATCATCTTTTTCTATTTGTGCTTGAAAAATAATCTTCCGGAGTGTGTTGTTAATGTAATTTAAGTATTTTTATCGATCTGCGTTGTCTCGGGTACCATATATCAAAATATCGGCTATGCACTTAATTAAAAAAAAAATTCTTTGCACTATTAGTATTTAGAAAGATCTCTATTTGAAAATGTTATTGTTGAACTGAAAGTAAAGATTATTTTATCTTTAACTTTAAAGTAAAGTTTGCACAAACGCATAAATTAAAAAGGTGAAGGATTTCATTTATAATTATCCTACTTAATGTATTAATTGTTAACATTTTTTCATTTAAGTTACTTACTTTTTTCTATTATAGCTTATATAGAAAGTTATTATAGCTTAACTGGGGTCAATCAATAATTTTAAGAACTATTTGGACGGGGTTAAATTCAAACACAATCACTAAGCAACTTATAAAAGCTAAGTCTCCTATATCAAGCTAATTTAATAGATGTTTTTGAAATACTAATTATATTAACTTTTTTAGCCTTATATTTTTCTAAAATAATTAACTACATATTTTGCAATCCATATATGCCATTTCTAGCCCTATTTTTTGACTTTGAATACATTTCTAATCAAATGCTAGTTTATTGCGTTATATGCTATATCCTTTATTGGGGTCTCGAAGTGATTTAAAGGTTGAAAAAAGTTGAAGTTTAAAGGTTGAAAGTATGGACAATTATATCGTGGAGCATGGATGATGACTGATTTTTTTTGAATATATAAAATTTAATTAACATAATGAATATTGGCAAATATAGGGAATACGATATACTAACAAAGTAACCTTTGATCGATAAATAAATTTCATTTTGATAAAGTTGGCATTATTTGTTGTTACTGTTATTACTGCAAGTCTGTTATTGTACATACTGTTTCAAGTCTGCTTTTGTAAGATTAATTAATTTAAAAAATATAGTATTTACAATAATTCAAAAATTGATCTATTTATTGTTTAGAAGGATTACTTGCTTTTTATAAAAGTCATTAAGTAATTAAACCGCTATAAACGTTCGCAAGGCACTTAAGTATTGCTTGTGGATTTACTCATAAAAATTACCTCAATAATACGATATTCTGAAACGAGTTTATTATACACCAAATAATCGTAAACTGGCTAATGTTAGTTACAGAAGAACATTGAAGTTCGTTTTATGACCCACTATTTAACATCCATCCACAAGCCGCCGTAATCCAATATTTATTTGGTAATAGAAATTATTATATTTTTTTATTATTTAAAATAGGTTCATTAAAAACTCTTTAACTCTCGTAAATATATATATATATATATATATATATATATATATATATATATATATATATATATATATATATATATATATATATATATATTTTAATGGCTTTCCATTGCTAATGTTTCACTGCTCGTTTGTCTCTGATATTGGCGTAAATCTTATCTTTGAGATAAAATCAGAGAAGAAAATCTGGGGCCTACAAATTGGATGATCTTGCCAACTTACAACATGTTCTTAAAATGTCATTTTTTAATTTATGGGATAAAAAAATGTTTGTTTTGTACCACAATGCTTTTCTTAATTAACCAAATCACTTTTATAAAAATTAGCTATATCACTAATTGAAATTCATCTCTAATACTTCTTTACACCTCTTATTTTTCTTTGTATCCTTTTTTTTAGAGAATGGTCATGACCTAAGGAAACTTATTCCGTTTGCGTTCCTCGGACTATTTCTCGCCAGCATTATCTATTTCTAGCTTCCTTGGTTGGATATTGAAAAGATGAATCAGTTAGGTCTTTAATTTTATGTCTGTCGCTTGAGGTTTGCAGCGTTAGGTTTGCCACGTGATCTTGAACTCTACATCTATCCCTGTACCACCGTCTTTTCAGATTATTGTCATCCCTGCGCTCCATATAGCCAAAGAATCTTAGTATTCGTTCATGAATAATTTGGGATAGCCTTGTGGGTTTATTAATTCTTTAAATAACGGATGCGTGTCTGGCAATCCATGGAAGTCTGGCAGCCCATGGAATGCAAAGGACCCATCTCCAGCACGAAACCTCAAAAGAATTAATACGTTTGGGGTTTTATTTTTTCAATGGTCCCTATTTCAGCCGGATGTAACAATACTGGAAAAAATAAGATTTTTACTGTGTCCATATCTTTCATGCAAATACATAGCAAAGTTTGCATTATATTTATTGCCATTTTGCATCTTGTTCTACTCTCATGAGTGTTACCGCTTTGCTTGCCAAGCTTACTACCATAAATTGCCCTATTTGACTAATGTTGAGATATTGTTGTTTTGGTGGCTGTTACTCATTATTTTCGTTTCCTCCTCGTTTTTTTCTGGACGGTAAAGATTACTTTCAGCTTTTACTTTTTTGATAATTACAATTATCATTAATACATTATCCGGCAAATCTCGCTTTACTCCATGAACGTAAATGTAAATATATCTTAAAAATAGGTCTTATAGATATTGAAAAACATGCAATTTTTCAGAAGGATATCTGTCAGTTTCCTGATATATGAATATATAGGGTAAAGACCGGACCTTCATAAATCTTTTGCATGACCAGTTTGTTAAAATTTAATCACGCTATTCTATACAGTTACTCTATTCTATTCTATACATATTCCACGGGTCACTGACTTGGTTCCTTCCGCCCTCATGAGAAGTGTTCATTCCAATGCGGCTTTGGTCGACTTTTACCTAACGTTGCACTCATCAAACGGAAAGCTTTTTCCTAGCCAAAACATCGCGAAAAATGTAGTGGATATGATATTGTGGATCTTTGAGACGATGTTGTCCGTTGTAGCGGCATTTCGGCGTTCTGAGTAATGATTGCTACAATGAATGTACAACCACGTTTAAAGGAAGGAAAATATTCCTTTCAAATACATTCTAACTTTTTTTGTATGTTTGTCGGGGTTATATCCATTAAAACAAAAAATTCAGAAAATGTTAAAACCTGTTTGAATCACTGGATCACAATATACAAGTGACAATATGCACACGTCTGAAACTTCGCAGCATGCTATCTACTGAATTATACTTATCATAGTATGTATTGTCATACTCATATTCATTTAGTTATACTTGCGCAATTTCTGTGTCAGGTAAAGCGCTTTTTGAATGATACTTATCATAATTATCATTATCTGCTTCAGGACATGCGTTTCGTATATAATCTACAAAATTAACATATTCAAAAAATACCTTGATTTTTACTGAATTTTTTTTACATGGTTAGTGCGGTTTTTTGAATAATCTTAATATAAAATGTTATTAATCAAACGATTTGTGAAGAGTAGATGCATGTTTTCTATGCCAGACGAACTTTAACGTTTCGGATAAACAGCTGATTAGCGATAATATTTCCGTTTAATAGTGATGACTGAAATATAGGAAGATGCAAAACTTTCATAAACTTTGTCAAGATTAATACTGTCGAGGGTATGTATTTTAAAGGTAAGTGTTTTAATTATGATATTTAAATGATTTCTTTCGAACAAACTTTTTATATTATACAGTTACTTGTTTGCCAAGAAATACAGGGCGTCAATCCCACATTTACGCCAATCCCACATTTCTAAAAAAAGCTGTGAAAAAAGAGTATTGAATTTTTCATAATTTTATTGATATCAACTTATTCTACATCAAATAGTCTTTAAGAAACAAGTTCACTTTTTAAAAATAACATTGGTTACATGGTGTCCACGTCAGGCAAGGTTAGTTGAGGAATGCAATCAATTTCATGCCGGATTGTTGTTTACCGAGCGCCGTGGCATTTTTTGCATGTTTACCGAGCGCCGTGGCTTGTAGTTCCATCTTGTTGGAATAACGTTTCATCGTTGACCTCATAATGCTGAAGCTGAGGAATGAAAAACGTGCACAACATTTCAGAATAAAATTAATTTATCTTCATGTCGTAAAAGCTGTCCGAATAAGACCATATCTCAATTATCATAAGAACTTTTTTGCCATCCTCATATGGTTATCAGTTAATTTTATGAGAGTTAATTTTTACGATCCGTTAATTTTTACGAGAGTTAAAGAGTTTTTAATGAACCTATTTTAAATAATAAAAAAATATAATAATTTCTATTACCAAATAAATATTGGATTACGGCGGCTTGTGGATGGATGTTAAATAGTGGGTCATAAAACGAACTTCAATGTTCTTCTGTAAATAACATTAGCCAGTTTACGATTATTTGGTGTATAATAAACTCGTTTCAGAATATCGTATTATTGAGGTAATTATTATGAGTAAATCCACAAGCAATACTTAAGTGCCTTGCGAGTAATCCTTCTAAACAATAAATAGATCAATTTTTGAATTATTGTAAATACTATATTTTTTAAATTAATTAATCTTACAAAAGCAGACTTGAAACAATATGTACAATAACAGACTTGCAGTAATAACAGTAACAACAAATAATGCCAACTTTATCAAAATGAAATTTATTTATCGATCAAAGGTTACTTTGTTAGTATATCGTATTCCATATATTTGCCAATATTCATTATGTTAATTAAATTTTATATATTCAAAAAAAATCAGTCATCATCCATGCTTCACGATATAATTGTCCATACTTTCAACCACCGCTAAAATGTTAGCAAATGTCTCCCGAGCCCGCTTTTATCGGCTTTCAGTCGTTATCAGTCGGGTTCGAGTCGAACGTTCGGAAAACAGCTGCAGAAAAGATAATATATATGATCATATACATCGGCCATAGAGGCTGTAATCACATGCAGCTCACGCCATCTGATGATGAACGTCCGCAACAGTCAGACTGCGTGAAACCGAACCTGACTCGCCCAGGCCCTGTTTAGGAACCAGGTATACACGGAAAGGAAAATTTATGCTCCATGTGCAATTTTTACGTGGAGCACGGGTGCATTTTCCGTTTTTTGAATATTTTTAATATCATCCACCAGCCCACTACGCAATGTTTCGAATTTAATTTTAATTTTCTTCTAACTTAGTTGCAAAAACAAGTACATTCTCTCAATTAAATACCGCGAATTGATCTAATTTGATGCGATTAACTAATGCCAGCGAATAATCAAGTCATCGAAACACTACTTATAGACAGTTTCTAGTATGGCCTACAGCTCCTTCAGCGAATTTTTTAATGACACAATGTATTTAAAACGTATTCCATAATGTAAAAATATGAGTTTTGGGAACAGAAACAGAAACAGAAAAACAGAACATAATAGCAATTTAAAGCCAAATATGTACGCGTACAAAAATATAATAAATTTGCTCTTCCACAAATCTGGAGTTTATCGGCGAACATTCATTTTCAAACGCTTCATAACTTCCATGTAATATTGATTATTGATTGTTTGCTTCACCAAAAAGACACCATTTTGGAAGTATAACACCACAATAGTTAAAGAAAATCCTTAACATGAATTTAATTTTCGGGTATTCTTGACGCTATTCCGAAACTTTTTAGTCGGTTTGTACATGAAATTCGTAGACACATATCCCGTTTTTTCATGATTTTGCCAATTTATCTGCGCTGCTTTTTTAGCGAAAATTTACTTCATTTGGAATAAGCCACATCGCAATGCATCTAATGACTAAAATATCAATTGAAATTGTACTAACGGACGCGTAAGACATGTCCAGATCGTATACCAATCCTCTAAAGCTTGAATGACGATTTTCCATCTCTCTTTCCTTCTCATTGAAGACATTTTCATCAAGAGAACACACTGAATGTCAATCATTCCATTCTTCCTTAACTGCCCTTCTGTATCCACTCCGAGATATAGGCCTCTCCTTGAGTTCTGCAGTTGTTTCTATCTTGGGCAACTTGGAACCAAACTCTTCCCAGTCTTTCCGTAATGTTATCTAGCCATCTTTTCTGTGGTACCTTGTGTTTTTCCGACATAACCGACAATATACAACTAGTGTACACGTTTTTTCAAATTTATTGGTAAGTTAGGGTTTCTCAAAACTGTGTTTGTGTATGCTGTGAGTTTTCCGACGGCCGCCCATAGCAAACGAATTATTCCTATAGCCAACTGTTTGGTTTTGTTTGCCCAACTTAATTGAGTAGCCTAAGTATAATTATTCGTCAACTTTCTTGATCTCTGTATCATCAGCTTGTATTGCTTTATTTTCTTCTGGAGTCGCATTGGTTTTTATACAAGTTCATCTTGACCGACCTTTTTTGATTCTGCTCTTAGATAGTCTAGTATTCCTTGTAATTTATTTATACTACTGCATCTACCATCGATTCTTATATTCCTCCATATCTTTACGATTCTAAAAGGTTTACGGAAACATGCTTGTTCATTTAACTAATGGCCATCGAATGTATTCGTTCATTTATTGGTAATTCTTTTTATCAACAGCTTATATGTATTGGGCAGGAGGCTTATTGGGCGAGATTGAGATATTGTCCAATTTGAGGTTATCTCCTTTTTTATATACAAATATAACTTGACCATTTTACCATAAGTCTGAAATGAAGCCGATCTGAAGGTACTTATTGAGAAGAGTTTTAATTGCGTCTGTGGTAACTGTGCCTCCCATTAGTATCATTTCTTTCGTAATTTCCATTCTTCCCCTAATTTTCTCCGACTGCACTGTCAATTTTCAAGTACACTGACACACATTAAATTAATTTGGCTTTTTTTCTACAAGCTTTTATAAGTCGCATTATAATCAAATCTTCTCACATTCTTTATTAAGAAATAGTCACATACGTATTGGAGATTTAGAATTTTCTTTTAAATCAATGATCTCATAATGACTGAAATGGGATTTAATTATTAGCACGGTTAAATCATCACTTATAATTCTTATAAGCAAATCTATTCTACCAATGAACACTTTTTTGATTATTTTAAATTGTTCATTTCATCGAGGTATTTTATATCATTCTGCAAAATAAGTATTTTTTTTTAATTAGCAAGAATCCAATCATCAATTCAATATCAATTTTCAATAAGAAAGATATCCTTCGAAATTTTCTCAGACTTCTCTAAACTTTAAGAATTGTTTAACTTCTTCAATTTTTACATTATATCTTTTACAATTATTTATTTACATGTTAACAAAAAGTAAATTAAAGAGGTATTGAAATTTTTACTCATTATATTAATTAAAGAATTTTCTAATTAACTTAACAGTTGAACTAATCTAATGTTACTTGTTTTGAATAACAGTGGGAGCTCTATACTAATTAGCTAATTAATTGTCGAGGAAATTCCTAAAATATCTGCAGGTATATTTAATTATTATTCGTTAATTTTCTTTTCCTCTCTTTGTCGTATTCTAGTTATATTTCTGTATATAATCCGTTTAAAATTCTTATTTCTGATGTAATCTCATTTTCAAAAAATATTGTTTTTATTTACAGAGAACATAACGAAGCTTGTCAAGAAGCTTCGTTATGTTCGTTATGTTCGTTATTACCAAGAAGCTTGCTAACGAAGCTTGTAAAATAAGTATTATTACATTGGTAATCTATTAATCAATGACATTATATTGAGTAACTTTTTTCTGTTAGCAATAACAATTTTCAATATTAATATAACCAAAAAAAAAATAGGAAAAACTTTAACTAACAAATCTAGAAAAATATTTCAAGAAGTTGAGTATATAGAATTAGTTCCTTATCTGGATTAATTATTTTCTTACTTTTTATGATTAATTTTCACATCTTTAGGTGCTGCTATGCCCGATTCTGAAGATCTGTGTGGAGCCGTTGAATCTCAATAATACAATTATCTTTGTTCAAACTATAAGTTAAGAAATACCATATGGGTTAGTGGAAATTCAAGCTAAGTGGCATGACATTTGTAGAATGCTAAATAAAAATTCTAAGAGGAAAGCCAAATTGTGATTTTCTATGTAATATGAATGTACTTAGATAATCAGCGTAGACAGTACCAAATGAGTTATCATATCAACAAGTAAAGGAACTGACGGCCAAACAAGAGATACTCTACGAAAAGAAAGTTCTTTTATACCAAAGATGCCTAATCATTTCAATATCATCTTCGTTAATTAATTAATCAGTATATAACTAACCCCATTAAAGTCTAGTAGACTGTACAAGCATCCTTACTAGAATCAGCATTCGAAACCAGAAATTTCCTTAAAACAGGTATCCAACTATTTCCGCCGAAAACAAGTCCATCGGAATTGAGTTTTTTATTTCATTTGGAATTTTTTGAAAGTAACATTTGAGCATATACGAGCTATAACGAAAATTTTAACATTATTATTTTAATGTCAAGGTTCACATTACTAGCACACATTTTTCTCACCATAACACGTTTTAAAAGATTCATGTCACATTAAGAGATATGATTGTTTGAATAAATTAAATGTTCAAAATAGTAGCCAAGCAAGCCTAACTACGGAAGCCTGGTACCGTTTTAATCAGATTTTACGTTGGACAAACACACATTGCAAAAGTCGTGGTATATCTCTGGCATATATCTGGGCGGCAGTAGCATAAATTCTTTATTAACCTTAAAGTACCGACGTGAGGTCTGACAGTCCATATTAGTTTAATATCAAATATGATAGTGCTTGTTCGTGTATTTTTCTATAAACTGTGCTTCTACGTAATGTCTGTACATCTTTAATTAATAAAATGAAACAAAATAATAAAATTTACATATTTATTATTAATTATGAGCATTACAACAACAGTTGACTAGTTTTATAGAAAAAAAAAATAGATTCTTTAAGTCTTTTACTTAATCTACACAATTTTTATCTAAACTTTGTAAAACTTAGGCAAAAACAAATTCAAAATTATCAAAACAAAAAAAAATCATTACTAATGAGCTGTTTTCTATAAAATCACAAGTTAGGAGCTTTCAAACAGTTACGAACATTCTTTGCAAACAGGCTTGATGTATTTAAGGCACCCATGTTTTATACAAGTGTCAAATTTGTATGCAGTTTTGCGTTTCAGTCTTGAGGGACAGATGTGACGCAATTTTCAGAGTCGAATATCCTCCACTTCAATATCTTCCGTTTGATTTTCCGGTGTATCTGGTCCAAGGATTATTTTTATAACGACCGCACTTCTCGTGGTTACGTATCTCGTGATAGACGTAGTACCATCAGTAACCATTGTAAACAATCGATCATAGTCCTAGTTATAAATATACTTTTTTACCAATATAAGAATAAAGAGTCGAAATGTCTGTCAGACCACACGTCGGTACTATATTAATACAAGCTTCCCTAAATAAGAAGCATATTATGATATTCGCCTACAAAATACATTTTGGATTTTAAAGGCATCTGAATAGTAAGTAAGTATGTAAGTAAGTCAAATAATTTTTGTCACTATTTTGAAATAACATTATTTGTAGAAGGCATGTTGTGATGTTACAGCGTTCTTGGCTGATGTGAAAAAACATATTTTATTAGTGTTATTGTTCAATGTGCATTAGCTTATTCGTTAGGTAATGATCCATAAATATTTGTCTAATATGCTTTTAAAGATATTTGATTAAAATGTTAATTCTTATCATGTTTTTCGATTGGCGATTTAATAATTTTACCTTATATTTTTCGCGCAATCTTTTTGTAAGGAACATGTTATTTTGCTTATACCCAGTGTATGTTCCGGTTACATATCGATTCCTGTATATAACTATATGATTACAAATATTAAAAAAACATAGAATAATCAATCCACAAAGGTTTCAGAAAATCACCACAAAAATGAGATACTATAGAATATCAAGCACTACCTGAACATAATTTAATAATGTCTGGCGCTTAAATGGTCGTGACTGTAGTTCCTTATCTCTGTCTTTATTTCCACGGCAAATTGATAAGCTCAGAACACGCAAACTGCTCTTTTGATGGTCGCGTTCGCCACCGAATGAGCCAGTTGCGCTTTTTCTCATTTTCGATCTTGTTTCAGATTGGCAATGGCACGCAAAAACAATACAAGAAAAAAACAGCGGGACCTAGAAGCTAAGAAATCAGTGACTTGCATTTAGAAGAGACAGAAAAGGAATCCGTAGCAATGTTGCCTACAAACGTTATGTCATTTATGAAGAAGGTAAGGTATATTTTTTTGTATTTCATACTATTTATTTAAAAGCATGTCTTTAAATTTTCAATTCATTTGAATTTTGTGTGTGGGGATATGCGAAATCATCGTGTATGAGGAAGTAGCGAATACTCGAGAATAATTGTGGCATAAAATTGAGAATGCTGTGGAATCGTTTCGAAGTGAACAATGATTATTTAAAATTAGACGGCTTTTCAGTAAACGGGTATTGAAATGTACTGTGGTGAATGGAAATCACTTCGAATATTTATTGTCGAAAAAAGACATTTTTCTTTATTAATTCTTCTGGTTATTAATATAAAATGTTCAACATTTCTAAAGACATTTTGTTTTTACTCTCTTTTAAAACTTTTATAATCGTTATTAGTGTGTAACAGTTTTATATTAATATATTAATTTAAAATTATAATTTGTAAATTTATTTTTAGGATATGTCAATGGTATTTATATTAAAATTCATTGTCATTGTCTGTATAAATATCATTGACATAGCCCAAAAATTAGTGTGTAATGTTATGGTTCCAATTGTGTTCTTGTTTTGTTGTTGTTATTGCAGTCCGTTGGCTTTTAAACACGCTCTCTCTAAGTTTTTGCTTTTAATAGTAGAAATGGAACCAGTTTTAAGCCTGAATAACGTGAGGAAAAGCAAACACAAATGTTATTTAAACGTTGATATCTAGAAAACGGTAACTCGGAGCGACACTTGCAGGATATTCCATTTTTACATAAAAAAAGACAATTTTTATTTTACCATTACTAGCGGATACCTTGTATATATATATATATATATATATATATATATATATATATATATATATATATATATATATATATATATATATATATATATATATATATATATATATATATATATATATAGATACACATATATATGTGTATATGTGTGTGTGTATATATATATATATATATATATATATATATATATATATATATATATATATATATATATATATATTTATATACAGGGTGTTAGGTAAACATGCGGTAAAAATTTAAGGTGTTATTCCTTGTCCCATTCTAAGAATATTTTGGCCTATGATGATTTTTGACAAACCCCTTTGTTTCGAAGTTACAGGGCGAACCAAATTTGCGACAACCATATTCGATATTTGTTGAAATCATTAATGTAAATAAAAGTAGGGTGTACGTCAATGAGTTTATCAAGTACAATTTTTTTTTTTTCGATCTGGATCACTTCGAACGGCTGTTTTATCTAGTAAGTGGATTTCATCGGTCGGATTTGTTTACATAGATTGAGTGACGTTTGACTGTTTGACGTGTCTTAAATAGTGAGTGAAGTCCTCTATCATAATGTATACAAACGCAGAGATGACTGTCATGCACTTCATGTATGGACTTGCTGGTGGCAATGCATTACAAGCTAGGCGATTATACAGTGAACGATTTCCTGCCCGTAATGTCCCTGACCGAAAAATCATCGAAAACATTCATCGACGTCTTCGTGAAACCGGCACATTGAAACGAACTTATTCTAGCAGCAAGCTAACAAGGGAATTATTTACTTTGAAATGTTATCTTATTACATAAAGTTCATATCAGCAGAAAATACATTTAACGCACAGAAAGAAGTAAATCTTTCGTCTGCATATTCCTCTAATAATTTGTAGAATAGTAAATCATTTAATTTAATAACTCAAATATTATTTTCTATATTGAACACAGAATATAGAATAATTGAAACGTTTGCGGAACGGAAATGACAAAAAAAGTCTTTACTTGAAAAAATTACTTTGTTCTCCCGCATATTTTCTTTAAGCTCAATGCGTTTTTTTTCCGCGGTTCTTCAATTCATTTATTTTATATAAGGACCAATTTTTTGGGAGGCCTTTAAAATACTCATTTACGGCTGCTATAACTTCTTCATTTAATGAAAAACGATTGCCACATGTGAATTTTTTGGTGTTAGGGAACCATTCACCAGATCTGGTGAATATGGTGGATGCTCCAACAATTCGTAGTGTAACTTCAATTTGGCCATTGCAAGAACATCTCTGTGAGCCGGTGCATTGTCTTGATAAAAAATTATTTATTCTTCGATAAGACAAGACCTGGTCTTTTCTCACGAATTGTTACCTATGCAAAATACCTTTTGCATCCCAAAAAATTGATTCCATAACCTTTTTGGTCGATTTTGACCTCTTTAGCTGCTTCGGAGCTAAACAACCGGATTCAATCCACGTTGGGGTTTGTTGTCGCAGTTCAGGATTATAGTGGTAAACTCAAGTCTCATTCATAATTACAAATCCACGTTTAAAATATAATTTATTCATTCGAAAAAGATCCAAATGTTGTTTAGAAAGTTTTACTTGATGTCGTTTTTGATCAGAATTTAACAAATACATCACCCATCTTGCACATAGCTTTCTCAAGTCCAATTCCTTTTTCAAATATGGAACACCCATTCAAAACACTCATTCACAGTCAATTGTCTATCATACATAACCATATCATGTATAGAATTAATTATTGATTCAGTAGTTGCACTTATTGGACGTCCAGAACGAGGATCATTAACCAGGCTTGTAGGACCACGTTGAAACTCACGAATCCACTTACAGACCATTGTTTTTGAAGGAGTAGACACCCTTACTATATTTACCATTTCACTATGAATTTTCATTACCTTTAAACCTTTTCTTATAAAAAATTTAGACGCTGCACGATTTTTAATATTTCCATTATAAAAAAATAACACTGATACGTTTACTTTAAGCTGCTGTTTTTGTAGAAATGAATTGACAAATCGACTTAAAATATCACGTATGTTTATACAAAGGATGAAACTTTTATTGCTCTATAGGTGTCGCTTCGCGAACTGGCCGAGATATATTACATATTTTTATTTTGGCATATCACGATATCTACTTCAATTTTAACGTTGAAAATAATTGTTTTTTTTAGTATTGTTTGAACATTTGCACTCTCATGGAGAAGAAAATATATTTTTTTAGCTAGATGTGAATGTTTAGCCTATCCTTCAAGTGCAATTACATTGACATTATTATTTTTATACTTTCTAAGAATTTCCTAAACTTAAAAGCCGCCACATACTTACGAATCAGGTCGATAAAGAAAACACCGGGTTCACTCGACGTCCTGCCAGTTGTAACGCTCTCTGGGGACATCAACAACGGCCCCAATAACCGTAAATCCCCATTCGTAACTTTAGAAATGTTCATAATTTTAAATATATTTTTGACACGTAACGTTAGGTTCCGACGGCCTCGATATCGACCCCCAACTTTCAACCGTCATCTCTCTTTTCCCTTCCGTTCCTCAATTCGGGATATATTAAATATGGAATGCCCGAAGTGGAAAATTAATGGAGTCTTTGATATCGTTGGATTAGTGGCTGTTTGATTTCGACAACCGTACTGGATCGTTCGTTAATTTGAATTAAATAGTACTGGAAGTGGCGTTAAAGATGTAGAATGATCCACTATATACGAGGTTTGTTATAGAAGTAATGTAAATATTGGAAATACTTCCTTGATATAATATTTTATTATATGATTGTCATTTATATATACAGTTTATATGACAAATATGTATATGAAACTACCATAGTCTGTATAGACCAAACTAAACCTGCATTTGATTGTATTTATTATCCTTTATTATGGAAATTAGGAAATTACTAGAAAATGAACATGTACCAGCAAACATCATTAGACTACTGCAAAAAATATATCAGGACTCAATCAGCAGTGTGCGATTTCACATTAAACCGTCTGTAGAATTCGGTATTGTAAGAGGAGTCTACCAAAGGGACGATCTTTTGTGTGACCATCAGTCGACAATAGAATAAATGATACGAAAACATAAGCTACGCTAATTTAGAAACATATGTCGAATGGATTCTACTCATTTGCCGCACAAACTTCAACTGACGATAAAGTTCGAACTCAGTACTTAACTATACAAAAAAAACTAAAAGAAAAAAAAGACCAAAAGTTTGATGCATACGCTTATGATACTTTTCAAACTCCATACCGCGCACAAAATAAATGTCAACATTTTTTTTTATTAATGTAATAAAATAAATGGGTGCATTAAATTGTTCATATAACTATACAAATATAATTTATCTTATTATTAATGACATTAAGTAAATGCCTAAACTCTTTAATATAACTCGTTAACAGTATTGGAAAATACTCTAAAAATAATGCTCCTTTGAAAAGGTTACAAGTGACATGAAATGAATTTTGTAATTGTCGATAGATGAAAAAGAAATAATGATTACTGAAGTGTTAGTTTATCGTACGTACTAGATTTTACAGTGATTTTTTTTTTATTTTGAATTTTTTGTTTTTACTTTTTTTTTAATTTAATTAGAAATTGAGTAAGGTTTATTCATTATTTGTGGTTCGGAAATAACACGTAAGGGGTCTCGTTAAGTAAAAAGTGATTAAAAAACAATGAAAATTATTGTTATTTGCCTGTAAAATTATAACATTTTGACTGCCCTGTTGCAAGATTGCGATTAAACATCATAACCTTACTTTAGCGAATCCTTTTTATAATTTTAACTTTAATAACAATAAAAAAAAATCAACCCTAAATTAAATGCAAATTACAAAGTAACTAACAAAATTATAACAAATATTATTAAATCTTGCAAGTGTCGTCGATTTAGTACCTCTAGATAGATTAAGCACATATAAAATGCTTCGTTCAAAAACCATCGACAACATTTTTTAATATTTAAATTGTTATCAAAATAAAAAGATTATTTAATTACCCATGACATTTATTGATATATAATATACAAGTATTAAACAGAAAAAATAATGGAATATCTGCTATCATCACTGTTATCATCTGCAGTATTTATAATTAACGGAAGAACTTCTTTTCGATCAAGTATATGCTCTCTGTCATACCATTTTATTATTTCATTTTCTGTATGCTTGATCGTATTCTTCCATATCTCAGGAGTAACAGTGTGAAGTACCTCAGGTGACATGTTTATACAGTCTTGATGTGTATTACCATTTCTACCCATGTGTTTATTATAGTCATTTTTTACAATTTTTCGTACAAGTTCAATTGAATTCAAAATGAGGTGGTATGGGGAATAAATAAAACTTTGTGTCCATATTGTTCTGCTAAGCCTACTAAATATTTCCGTGTTGGTTTATTTTTGAAAAGTATCTACTTAAGAAATATATCAAAATAATAAATTTGATTGTGGTACGCACTAATAATAGTTCAGTTTTAAGCATTTCGGTTAATAATGCTATATTATTATTAGTTAACCAATCTTGAATGATAGCTTTAGTCCAAGAGCTGTTTGGTATCTTGTTTAATAACATGCTATGATACGAACATTATCTATAAAAACTAAAGGTGGCTCAGTTAAGTTTTTAAATATTTGGTTTTCAAACCATTTCAAAAAATTTTCCTGATTCATTTCACCATTGTAATCAGAAAGGTAATTTTTTGACGAAAATATGGTCTCTGCACCCTCAATAAATCCATCTTCACTGCCAACATGAATTATAATGTATCTAAAATAAAAATGTTCAGTCAAAAACTATTCCAATTTTTTGCATATTTATGTAACTTACTTTTTACCATCAACTTTGGTGGTTTTTACACTCTTATTATTATCTTGCCATAAATTACTTACAGTACCATTTTGAAAAATCCAGGTTTCATCTAAGACAAATTTGTACAAGGCTTTTTTCTTTCTTTCATATAACCTCTCAAAAAATCTATATATTTTAGGGCAACATTGGGAAGTTCTATAAGTCCTCGTCTTGGATCATATTTTTCCAATTTAAAACCTACTTCTTTCAACACACACGCTGCACAATGACATATGACATCCGTCAAACAGTTGTTTCCCTTTTAATTGCTCATGTACGGAATTAAAAGGTACATGTTGTCCTGAAAATGAAAATTAAACTTTGGGTGCCTACATATAAACTACATATGGGTTTAAGAACAGTCTATTCTGCAATTCTTAGGTTACGAATACTTACTGTGTTCATATATGATATAAATGGAGTCACGAATATAACTTGTATCGAAAGCTGCAGTATTGGTAACCCTTTTAGTAAAACTACGCTTTCTAGGCTATTTTAAAACTTAAGCTTTAGCAACCTAAAGGCTGCTGCAACACGCTAAACAATATTCTAGTTTCTATAATATATATGACATAAACTAATCATATCCAATTATTAGCAATTATCTTAACATATCTGTCTAACAGCCAAACTCTCTAACATATCCAATTATTAGTAATTAACTTAGCATACCTCTCTAACAGCCACACAGGGTAACAATTGACCATTATTGTCTCATTCTTGTTTAAAATAGTGTATCAGCGGTGCTACAAACTCTTGACAATGACTATTTAAATGATTTGACATTTTACAGGCGTGACTCTGACAATTATAACACTGTGGCAGTTCTTTAAAGAACTGTTTTATTATTTAATTTATGTAGTCGTATTTCTACTATTCTACGATAGCGTCATCGATGACGTGCGATTGTTTTAATTCTGTACAAGCTTTATTGGGGTATTTTTTGAGCGATATTGGAAAAAAATCAGACGTATAGATTCTAATTAAAAAATTCGTAATTAAAAAGCGCCACCTTCATGTGGTACAATTTGTGCCTCGTTCAGTTCTTCCTGCAATTTTCTCCAGGCTTTGCTTTTTTTGTTTTCTAACTTTTTAATATATTTTTGCTTTGTGATCAACCAGCCTTATTCTTCATCTATCATTTTATTTCATTGCTTCAACACAATTATGTCCTGGGACAATTCCAATTTCTAAAAGCACCTTGCATTGTATTATTTGACCGTCATGATAAGACTCGCTGCTTCTTATACTCCTAATTTTAAAATTAGGAAGAATTATAAAAATTCTCTTTGGTAGAATAGTCTACACAATGTTATTGAACGATTCATTTAGGTTCTGCATATGCCCATGTGGACATTTTTTTATCAATTGCGGATCAGTCAAATCGCTACAATAAAAACATTTGATCTACACATTCATTTTGAGACCATTTTTTGGTAAATGGATAGCTGCAGTTCACTTCCACACTTTCTACAATCTAATTTTTCTTTCAATGCTGCCCAAAAATTGTTGAGGTCTTAAATATCATAATTATCTGCACCTGAATAATTATTATATTCTTCAAAATTTTGTTTTAACTTCTTAGTTGATGACGAAGAAATTTTCAAAATTTGCTCATCTGATTTAAATTGTATTGGTTTCGTTCAGGTATAAATTTCGTTCATCAACATAACTTTGAAGTGAATCAGCTAAAACATTTTTTTTCTTCTTTCAGCTTTTGCATTATAATACTGTTTTATTTTTTTTTAAACTGATCCCGTACATGACATTGTTAGCACAAACAACAACAGCAGCTTAGAAACACAATATAATAAAAACAAAGAAGATTGCTTTTTAAGGGAAGACCATGTAAGTGCAGATAAAGAGATAGGTTAACTTATACAATTCAAAGTTAGTTGTTGTTTACGATGACATCATATACTTCTATTAAACTTACAACTGCAAAACCATATTTTTACTTTTTTAGGAATCTATTTCTCAAGAATGATTGAACTGATGATAAACTTTGAAATGATTTAGAAAAAAATGTTCAAGGTTGACGTTTCGTCAAAACGTCCTTCGTTTATATTAAAATATATGAAAGAACAAAAAAGAAAAAGTCATTAAAATAGTGCAAACCAGTATAGAATAAGGTGTATTGAAAAATAGCCAAATTTGATAGTGTATTGCTTCCTTAACGAAACCCCTTAACAATCGTCCGCCTTCACAGAACCACATAATAGTAACTCAGTGAATGTTGTCCTTGAATTCAGCGATTTTTTGAAAGTTTCCTTATATACATCAGCGATTTTTTGAAAGTTTCCTTATATACATCTCCTTTAACATAGCTCCAAAAAAAGTAGTAGGTATCAAATCGCAGGATCTCGTTAGGCAATATTAATGGGAATTTAAGTGGGAAATATGTTCAGAAAATTTGACGTGAAACAAAACAATTATTTAAAATACCACATATGATCCAAGTTTGTATGCTCTAATACTAAACATAAAATGTTAGTTATACTAGGATTGTATACTAGGATGTGTGCCTTCCAAAAATTAATAATTATCGAATCCCACGAAATAGTCCTGTGTTTCGATGAAGATTTCTCTATTTGATGTGCATTTATTTCCAATTAGCCATGTTTTCATTTTTAAAAAGAAACATAGAAAAAACATACAAAAAAAAACATACACATGAAATGTGAAGGAGTAGAAGTGTAATACTTTTTCAACTTGTCTTCGGTTTGCGTCGAAATTCTCTTTTTTTCATGATAACAACAATATAACTTCTCTGATTTCGAAAACTTTAAAACAAAACTAAATGTAATATCAGCTTGAAATTGGATAATGTTATACCAAAAGGAAACAAGCGACATTTTTAAACTTTTGAGTAATTAAGGTCTAAAATTCTACTTTATTAAAAAATCAGGTATTAGTTATTATCAAAATGCCAACAATGGATTAGACGCTATATTTTCGGTTTTATTTCATGTCAGTTTTTCAAAATGAAATTTTGATTGATTTTGGCGCTTGGCTCTTTTTGGAAATTTGCTGTACATTTTTTTTTAATCTCCCATATATTTGCAATCTACCCAAAGGTAATAAGCAACTGTTACAACAACAATGTTGCTGTAAATGAAACTTGGAGTTTTTTTCGTTATTCTTTATATATTTAAGATATACAATAATTGAGTTTATATAAATCGAAACGCATTTACTAATAATAACAATAATTCGATATATTATGTTTATACATCGTCGATGTATTTAATTTCAAAGTCCACAGTTCGTCCAAAATTCGGCCACATCATCTTCGAAGTTGCTTAATTGAAGGTTTTCATAGAAGATTCTAACGTCTGCTGGAACAAGTGATATTAAGCTGTTAATATCAGCAAGTTTTTTGTCTGACATGCCTCTTAGCTTTGGCTTTGCCTCTTAGATACAATATTTTCACTTTTGGCACAACAAAACACAACTTCACTATCCTTAATAATTTTTATTACCTTTGCCTTCAGCAAGCTAATTATTTCGCCGTTTAAATCGGTCTTTCGATTCACAATGCTTTTTTCCAGGTCCTCTGTACTCAGAAAATATTTTTCTTTTTCATTTCACACAATACTCTTTCTAGAACAATTTGTAATAATTTGATCATACTCATTCAAAGCATATAATCTGATCTGATATTTTAGGACTCTCTCTATTTTACCGAAATCTGTGTCTTTGGGAGGGTAAGTGTGGACAGGCATGAGAAACTTGAAATAAATATGTTTTAATGATTTATGAGATCCTAAAAGAGCTTTAAGCATTAATACAATTTTATGTTTCTATTTTACCCTCCATTTGAGTCAGACAATACGACTAATTCCATTTTACCAGGAGGCAAATGTTCCTCAATGAATTTCATAAAGCAAGAACCAACTTCTTGCACTCCTCTTCCGGCAATTTCCTCTTTCCACAAGAAAAAATCTGGTGTGTTAGTATTCATTGTATAATGAGAACTGTCTTTTGTAATACACACTGTTTGTTGGTATTTTGGGTAGGCCTATTACTTTCTGCATATCATAAATTATCGCTTCAAAGATTGGATCCTTGGTTACTCTTTCCATATCCTCGTTAATCATTTTTCGAGATACTTCCGCAGTCAGTAGATGTTCGTTATGTAAGTGACTGTGTTGCATTTTTGTTGCATCATTTACTGCATTTTGTATTTTAATATGAAATTTATCACATATGTTGCAGATGTCTGTTTTCGATGGTTTTCTTCTTATACTAAAGTATTGATACAAATGTTTTTTGTAACTTGAATATAACACATTTGGTTTCGATTCGTCTTAGTTTTCGCCCAAAAATAATGTATAACTTTTAAGTAGTGTTATTTACTTTCTTCAGACAAAGGTTTTCTGACTCTAGCACCTGATTTTCCTCTCTCGTCTATAAGGTTTCCCAGGGAAATCTTTTTTAGAACTGTATCGATTTTTTTAGTTGACATTTAAGAAGTTTTAGTATAGAAATTTCTGTATATAGTTTCGTTACTAAGTTGATAAGTGCGAGTCATTTTTCGTTTATTACTTTTCCAGTTTCTCTTTCTCTTGATACCTTGTTGTTTTATTGTACCGCAGATAAATCCTTTTTCAGTGTTGTACGATTATAGTTGCCAAAACTTAGAATTTCTCTCTTGGAAGATGAATTTTTTTAATTTTCATTATATTTTAGCGGACAATTGCAGTGGAAATTAATGAATGTTTTTGGCTCAACAAGTTTAGCTTTTACTGGATAGTGTCTTTTGTTTGAATCTTTTAATCGTGTTTTAAATGCCTGGCCAGGGAATTTTCTTTTTTCTACAACGGATGACCCATTAATTCGATGTTTTAATTGATAAAATATTGAGTTATTCGATCCGATGTGTACTAGCACGCGTTGTAATGGTGAAGAATGATCATGCGTCACTGTTTATTTCTTCAAAGACTTCTGGCAAACAAATAGTTATATACCATTCAGAATTGACCGTTCTACGATTATCTAGCGGACTGTAGCCGCATGCCCATTTATCCCAAAAAAACATGCGACCTTTTTCTTCAAAGTGTTTCTTGCTCGAACAACTTTTGTTGGGTACTATATAGTCGACTACTATTTAGTTTCAGGCTCATACGTATAGATCCAAGAATCGTCACCTGTGTAGATGACATGGCTTCTGACACGGTTTTAGACGCACCGTGATTGTATTTTTTAAGCGTTTTGTACACCAATCGACAAGAGCCTTTTTTTTTATCAACTGTCAAATTATGTGTTTCTTGTGTGTGCTTGTTATATTAATGCCCAGGGATGCCTCAGTCTCATGGTATGTTACATAATGATCTTGCTTTATCAGTTCTAACATATTATCGATGTTTTTTGGCACAATAACCGATTTTGGATGGCCATCTTTAAATTAGTCCGTGAGCTAACGGCGGCCACGATTGAATTCACTAAACCAGTGAAATACAGTGGTTTTACAAGGTACTTCATCGCCAAAAGTCGAAGTGAGTTGATCAATGCACTGTTGAGATAATCCTCCTCGACAATCGTAGTAAATTATCGCACGAAAATTCTTACGAGTTAATTTAATTTTTTGACTGAGATGAAAGCGCACAAATTTAAGCGCACTAAATAACACAAATAGCGTCCGTCTGAAAAACTTTCTGAATACGTAAACAGTCAACAATGTAAAATTTTACAATGCATATTTATATGTGAGATGGCTCCTAGCAACACTATTGTTGCCAATTCCGGATACATAAACAGCAGCCCTCCTATTACATACAATAATCTAAATAGGCAGATGGAGAAAACAAAAATGGGCCATACATACAAATAACAGAAATACAGTGAAGAAAATACATTTTAGTAATCCAATTTCACAAAGGAAGGAGAAGAGGTGGACAAACAGAAGTATATATTGCAGACAGAAAAAGAATCACTGTAACGTGGGTATTTTCTGCCATTCTCAAAGAAGTTGTCTAAGAATATCATCAGCGTGTCATTACTGCTTCTATTAATCTTAATCTTCTATTTTCTTAAATATTTGGACTTTTAGATTTAGATCACCATTTGTAGAAATCAATCTTGATAGACCAAAATTTATTGAAACCCTGTATGCCCTGGTTCATCTGTCGCTAATCCGTTCTTTTATTATCGTATAATTGAAAATATATTTCATCCTTAAACAAGAGTTTATTTGAAAATCAAAGTAGTGTGATTATTCAAGAAATGGACATGGTATTTCGTATTGTACCCATGTTGTTAATGGTAACTCTTTGGTTTCCTAAATACGAAGAATTAAACCAAATACTATTATCAAACACGTTCTAGGCGCGAGGTATCATAAAATAGGAAATGTTAGTGCACAAAAAACATATATAATTTGTTTAGAAACATAATAGAATATGTTAACAAACACAATAGAAGAAAGTGTGCTTGAGATTGCATATAATTACTTAAATTATATGGAGGAAGTATCTTGTCGGGCAATGGAAATAATATGAAATAATTTTATATTGTATTTAAAAAGAATGTGTTATTACCAAATTGCGAAATTTAAATCGTTATGGGAAAATTAAAAAGCTTCGACGTTAATTTAGGAGTTTTTGAAATAAAACTTTAGGTATGGTTTAGGGTGTTGTCACTCAAGTTCAGTTGTGTTTTGTCATAATTTTTTCCACTGAAAGCTGGTTTTGGCATCGAAACACGTAAACATTAATATTAAATGATATATAGAGGAAATATTATATTTTTTATTGTTTGAATCAGTTTATTGCATTCTGAAATTGTCATATTCCAGCATGATTTTTGAGCATTGAAAGTTCAGCGAAAATGTCTGTGCTGTTTGATATAAACTTAGTATATTATGGTTATTTACTTCTCCAAACTTAAATTATTTAGCTATAGACAGAAGATGTAGAATCTCATTTTGTTTCACGGAAAGAACACAGAAGAACATTAAATAAATAGTGTTATAAAATTCAACTATATTTAGTTTAGATATTGTTTAAAACAATTTCAATCCATCGTACTTTCTTCTTAGTATTAGTAATATTGAGTATAATAAGTATAAGTTTAATCATGGTTTAATTAAGGATAACCTCCATCAAGAAGCGATATTTTTATATTGAAAAAAAAATGCCTATAAGAAGTTTATTTTCTTTTTTTTACTTGAAAACTACTGGTATATCAAAATAAATTTATATTTAATTGAGGTAACCGATACTTGATGAAAATTAATAAAACTAAGGAGTATGTCTAAATTTCCACTATATCTGAAAATAGTATAACAAGTTTTTTTGCGACACAAAGCTTTCTTCAGATAGGAAAATACAATATTAATTTTTTTTACTAAAATTTTTAAACACAATTCTCTACACAATAACATTAAATTTACAGTAAAAGATGTGCAAAATGATAGAATTACATAACAATTCCTAGAAATGACAATAGACCTGAGTATACAATTTTTGATAAACCATGCGTACAAACCATAATTCATAATAAATCATATCATCATTATTTACAAACGATGACAGCATTTATTTCATTTATGCATAGACTCTTAAATATATATGCAGTATAGTTTATAATCAACATCTGAAGAAGCCACTGTATTGACAAACATGCCTTCAATATTTCATTGTCATTAAATAATTACAACAAATAATTAAACATCACTAAACAGATCTCGGTGAATAACGGATATGACATAAATATAAATAGAATAATTAATACAAAATATTATATTAAAACTAATAACATATACCATCAATAGTCACCATAAATAACTCTCATATATAGGAAAAGTAACCAAATTAATTTTAAAACAATTACATATGTCAACAAATTTAAACTTTTTTGAGGTAACATTGATAAAAATAGGTGTATATGAAGTATTTTGTATTTTTAAATCCGAAAATGGTAAACTAATTGCTATAACAGATACTGCTTTTCTGTTACCAGGGGTCGGTAGTGGGGAAAAGGAGACGACATATTTTTACAACATAATATTTATTTAACATAAATATGTAAAACGTGTTAAATCTATGCAAAGACATTACTGAGGATTATATGAATAAAAAATATATTACTTGGGAAGTCATACAGCGACAAAAACTTTCACTTTTTCCTCTTGTGTTTTGTAAGATCATCTCTTTTTAAAAACCAACAGTAGTCGCCCGATATACAGGATTCCAGTGTCCCTGATATCTTGCTTTCATTCATTTCATCGATAAGGTTTTGTATTTTCCATATTTCTTGTTACCCAAAAATCCCTTTATTACACTTACAAAACACTTCCAAGCAGCCCCTTGAAGTGATACCTATCACTTTTAAATCCCCAGATATATCCCATTGATAATGTTCATATTTAACGATATTTATTATGAAGCAAGACTGCTTTTAGCCTGTATTTCGACGAATGTATGAAAATAGGTCACTCAGAAGGTACATAGTCAATATTAAGTCCATTCGTTAGACCATCAATATCACAACAGACAGATAGCGACCCTTCCATTTTATAAAAACTTGAAAATGTTACATTCCGTTTTTCGATAAAGTCCAACGTTTGCATTTTTATCTAACAGGTTTCACTGTTGAAGTCTGGAAGCAAGAAGTTCCGATTTATGTTTTGACAATCCCAGGTCACGTATCAAGCCTTTTAATTCACTCTGAGTTATTAAGTGAGATTCACTGGTAGTTGCTAAAAATGTTCGGTCACAACTGGTGTTCTCAAAAAGTTGTGGATCAAATCCTGATAAACAATTAGAATCACCGGAAAACATGCGGCCCAGGTTTAAAGGCGCAATCGGTACTGGTAGTTCCTGGCTATGAGGTGCAGAATGCAAATTTGATACTGAATTTTGTCCCTGCGTTTTTGAAATCCCCTCTCTTTTAGTGATACAAAAGTAGCAATCACTTACATGATCGGTAGGTTCTCTTCATAACGTAGGAACAGCGAACGATATAGAGTTATTCTTGCGACATATAATTTTTCTTCTGATGCATCCACTGCACTAGATTTACGTGACAACTGATACTGCAGACATGAGGAGCCCAACTTTTATCTTGATATCCAATTTTGCACTTAAAATATAAACGACTAGAACTGGCCATTTGATATAAAATCGTCTTAAACACTTGTCTGTACTGTAAACGAGACAGAAACAAACCAAGCTATAGAAAACAATATAACTACCCTCAAAGGTTTGTAGAATACTGTGGAAATACTCCCTCTACGTTCTTGTAGTAATTCCGAAATTGTCCAGTCCAAAGTCAGGTACAATTAAATTCAATAACTCCATGATATAAAGGAGAAGCAGGTGGTTAAATGGGACGTTCTAGGCCATTTCTGTGAAAAGGTGTTTTACTAAACTTGAAGAGATTTACCACTAAACACCAAATCACTCGACCTCGACCTCAATCACAATACCGAATGTCGAAATCGATGCCATGTCGCTGGTGCCCTGTTCGATACCTTCAACTGCCGAATCTATATCTAGTCTGCAATAGGCCAGCTTGCCGGTTACCTCATCTTTTACAACTGTAGCTAAGTTGGATGTTGGTTTTTACTCGAATCAAGAAAAAATCTTGGATGAATATAGATATTGGAGAATATCCATAAGTCCAAATTTTAAAAACGCCATGTAACCCACCCAGAGATTATAAGTTTCCTATTTCCACAAAACGAAACTTGCGCTTTCAATTGAAATGGTTGAAGAGATTCCCCTGGTTGTCATATTCGGAATATAAAAGTGGAGCATACTGCAGAGTTTGCCTGGTTATAGGACGTTTGCTTGATGAAGGTAAAGGCGGTCATCAAAGGATCGACCAGTTGGTAACCGAACCTTTTTGTAAGTGGAAAAATGCCCTAGAAATATTTGAAGCTCATGCGAAATCGGGATACCACAAGCGAAATTCAGAACTGGCAGATAACTTTCTAAAAGTAATGTTTTCGCAGGCTTTTTCGGTCACTGAACAGCTGTCTTCTGAAAGAAAGAGACAACAAAACGAGAATCGAAAGAAACTAATCCCTATCGTAAAAGCAATAATTTTTTTGCGGCAAACAAGGCATCTCCTTGAGAGGTAAAATCGATTCGGGGCGCATACAAATTACACCAGAATCACCAGAACCTGAACAACCACTACAGAATGATGGTAATTTTAGAGTCCTGTTGCGGTTTGCGGCTGAGTCTGGAGATAAAGATCTGGCTGAGCATTTGAATACTTCACAGAAGAATGCCCTGTATACAAGCCCTCAGATCCAAAACGAAATAATTGACATTTGTGGTGAATTAATTCAACATAAAATAATTGAAAAAGTAAAGAAAGCCAAACTATTTGCGATTCTGGCTGACGAAACCACCGACATCGGACGTGTAGAACAAGTCTCGTTATGTCTTCGATATGTAGATTTTACAGATAATAAACACCATATCATTAAAGAGATGTTCCTTGAGTACATTCCAACGGTCGATGTTTCAGGATCCGGTCTCGCAAATCTTATTATTACAGCTCTGAAAAAACATGGACTTGAATTTTCTCATGTGGTTGGTCAAGGTTACGATGGGGCTGCAGCTATGAGTGGGTATTTGCACGGTGCCCAAGCTTATGTTCGCCAAGAATGTTCTCTTGCTCTTTATGTACACTGTAGTGCCCACTCTCTCAACCTTGCTATTGCTGATTCATGTTCATTAGCAAATGTCCGAAATTGCATTGGGATTGTGCAGTCTGTTGGTTCCTACTTTCGACATTCTGCTCAACGCACTGTTTTGTGGAAAGAAAAAATTCAAGAGCTACTACCCGTCGGTAACCAAAAAAGCTTGCTCTCAATGTGTGAAATACGGTGGGTCCACAAACATGAAGCTATTATAAGATTCAGTGAAATTTATTCAGCGATTGTGAATGCTCTCGAAGAACTCCAATTTAATCACAATAAGGAAACATCGCAACAAGCCGCACAATTGCTAAATAGGCTTCGATCTTCGGATTTTGTGATGTGTTTAGTGATTCTTCAAAAAGTTATGAGCTATACATTGTCGCTATCAAAACAATTACGGACAATTGACATCGATGTTATCACGGCATTCAAACATGTAGATGATGTAATTAATGTCTTACAACTCCTGAGAAACAACACTGACGTCGAATATCTTCATCTCTATGAAGACGCAAAGGTTTTACTGGAAGAAAATGGTGGTATACTGCAAATGCCACGCGTCGTCGGAAGACAATTAAATAGACCGAACATTCCTGCATTGGATGTATGCACGTATTACAAAATTAATTTGTTCATTCCATTTCTTGATCATACAATTCAACAATTGGTTGAAAGGTTTACCAAACATCATAAAGTAGTATCAGCATTATCTGGTGTGCTACCTTCAAATTTTACTGCCAGTTCTGAAATTGAAGAAGCAATTTCCATGTACTCGTCACTGCTTCCCGAAAGCAACATATCAGTGGTTAAAGCAGAACTTGAAGTATGGAAAACAGTGATGACAAGTATCTCGCCTACCCCGAAATCAAGTTTGGAATACCTAGATATGTGCGATAAAAACCTTTATCCTAATATTTACACATTACTACAAATCTTGGCTACCATTCCTGTATCCACTGCTACCCCAGAAAGGTCTTTCTCGAGCCTAAGGCGACTGAAAAACTATTTACGAAACACTACAAGTGAAAACAGACTTAATGGTTTGGCTCTCATGAACATTCACTATGGAACAGAAATTCATGCAGATGAAGTAGTGGATATATTTAAAAGAAAAAGCCGAAGATTTCTTCTTTAATGGTTTTAGATTTAGCGCAGAGGAACGAAATTAATTTAACCATTTCATTTAAAGTTAAGAACTTTATAAATATGTCGTAATTTTTTTGATATTATATCTATATTAATATAGATATAGAAATTATAGATTAATATCTATATGAATATATAGATATTAAATTTCATGTAAGTATATTTTTGTTGTTTTATTTACTTCAAACTAACCCCCCCCCCCCCCCTCCCCAAAACTAAATCCTGGCTACGCCCGTGGCTAGTTAAACAGGAAGATGTATTTCTATTAAGCTCAACAGACATAAAAGAACTTATATTAAGGAACACAATAATTCTCGTTACTGTAACCATTTAATTTATCAAAATTAGGTAATATTTTGAAATATACTAGGTTTTTATATTTCTGTGTTCATTTTACTAAATAAAATAGATTTTATTATTAATATTTTAGTTATTTTTATTATTACTACTTCATGCTTTTCGGTTATTATGAAGTCATATTTCTTGAGACTATTTTCACTTGCAGTAATACCTTTTTCTGAAATAATTCCATTATCTGAAATAATTCGAATCGTTCGTACCATTTTAAATATTATCACAAAAGTATAACAAAGGCAACATTTTTGATAAAAGGTTTCTTTTTTTCACTGCAATCGAAATAAAAAAATGTTTTTATAACCTTTAGAAGCGACAAAAGTTTCGCACTTTTGAATTCTCTTTTATTCTTTTAAACTTGTTTATATATTCTTTTAAATATCTTTTGAGCTGAAAAATGGAACTCAGTTACAGAAATGTCCAGAGATTATGAGAAATGCGGCTGAATTACAATTTTGTGTTTATTTTTTAAGTCCCAAAGCACAACAACATTTTTGGAATGGAAAAATGGAAAGTTGACTGTATACCTTGCGGCTAATCAATTTAAAAATATGTTAGAGCACATTGTGTTTTCCAGTTTGATTAACTCTCTGATCGAATTGGATCGGATCTGACCGGATTGATCGGTTACTGATCGAATCTTACATTTTTTGAAAACGAATTTTAATAGGTCCCCCCACAATACATTTTCGTTATTATGTTGTATCTGATTTTATTCTCTGAAAAAGTAAATAACCTTTGTGAATCTAAGATGAGGTTGTTTTCTCGACAATATGGACTTATTATGTTTCCTATAATATATTATTAAATATAATACATTAATTTGTAATTTGTATTACTCTACTCTTTCTTAAAAGTAGCTTGAACTCAAGCCTTAATAAAGCGAAACATATGTAGAGTAAAATCTATAATAATCATTTGAAATATTAAAAAGCTACAAGTTTGTTCTTTAAAAATCCCATGATGCTAATGGCAAGTTTGTTTTGGTGGCATATTATTATATTGCAATATTAATGTTATATAACATATACAATGATCACATCAAAAAACTTCTAGAACTCTAGTCATATGTTGATTCAAACAACACAAAAGATCTGAATAAAGCTGTGAAAAAAATAACTAGATAATATTCATAACACATGAATAATAAAAATGTATAAAGTAAAAAATAACAGATATTAATGGCATTTTAACCGAATGGATACACTATTGCAGCAAACTCTTTCAATAGATATAATACCAGCTTACCTAATTTGGGAACACGTAAACCTAATATTTCACAAACAGAAATCAAAAATGCTATATGCAGCTTAAAAAACGATAAGACCTCAGGTTAGTATGGAGACACCGCAGAAGAAATTAAAGCAATAGATGAAGTAGGGGTAGACATGTTTCACATTTGCCAGAAACTGTGGAACACAGGATTGTGGCCAGAAAATTGGTAAATCTCAGCTTTTATACTTATACACAGAAAAGGGTCTAGAGAGAAATCCGATAATTCCTTCTATATATTTCATACTAGATGAAACAAACAGAGCAGTAGTGAAAATTGAAGATCGAACATCCTATTAGTTTTATGTCAATAAAGGAATCAGAAAGAACGCATTCTATGACCAATCCTATTCAACATTTATGGTGAATAAATGATGCGGCTTAAGATGTGGCGATAATAATACGACGATAATATGACGATATAATATTTCTTTCGAGATCCGCCGAGGATCTAAAGCCTGCATGATAGTGAACTAAGATGCGAGGTAAAATAAAGAAAACCGACATAGTTGAGTCTAGAAATAGGACTGAGAGAATACGAGTAGCGGAATAAGCAATAACGAGCGCTTGTGAAACACAGAAGCGTGGTTGTCACTAGGTTTAGTCTTGATAACTTTCGCGTATCACACGTCCCTATGGCAGTCACAGTAAGTAGGTCAAATTCGGTAGGTCATAATTGGTGCGGACTTCTAAACCAGAAAAGCAAACAAGCTTGTCGCTGAGACAAAATAACGCAATTCCCTCGTAACATTCAATCGTACCTATTTAAAAATCTAGACAAGGAAAAATCTATTGGCTGAAGGTTACAGTTGTTGGTTATGAGAAAGGCCTAAAATCCAAGCATAAATACATTTATATTTGCCTAAATCCTTCCCACGGCTTGCGCCAAACTAGCTAACGAAAGGTAGTACCAACATATTCACCATCAAACCCGGGCCAAAGGCCAACGACACCGAATGGAAGCGCTATTAATCCTAAGGTTACGAGTCCAATTGCCACTCGGGCTTAGCGGAACCAAAGGCGGAAAGCACTACCAAAGGTCGAAAAAACTTTGCTGTGGCGGATCACGCCAAGGCAAAACGTAACGCAGCCTCGCTGCGAGTAGCTCGCAGGAACAGCTCTAGATTCACTTCCCAAGCGAATACAACTGAGTTAACTAAAGTCTGTGACACCAAACGGAAACGCTATTTAATCCTAAGGTTACGAGTCTCAAATGCTACTTGAGCCCGGCAGAACCAAAGGTGGACAGCTTTGTCAAGTGTCAACCAAAGAAAACGATACCGTGGCGAATCACACCAACACGGAACGTAACGCAAATCACCGCGAAAAATGGCAGATATAGTCTCACGATTTACTTCTCAAGTAAATCTACACAATCTGGCTACGGCCAGCGACACGGTATGGAAATGCTATCAGGTCCTAAGGTTACGAGTTCAATCGCCACTCGGGCACAACGGAACCAAAGAGAGACAGCACGGCCATGTGTCAACCATAGAAAACGTCTCCGTGGCATTTCACGCCAACGCGAAACTTAATGCAGAACGACCGCGAAAACTTCGCACAGCCAATTCATGACTTACTTCCCAAGTAAATCCAACCTGGCTAAGTAAAACTTGCGACCCCAAACTGAAACGCTAGCTGTTCCTAAGGTTACGAGCTCAATCGTCACTCTGGCACAACGGAACCAAAGGCAGACATCAACGTCCAGTGTCGACAAAAGAGAAACTTCCGTGGCAATTTATGCCAACGGGAAACTTATACCGAACGTAACTTGGCTAAAGCCAGCGACATGCAATGGAAATGCCATCTGATCCTAAGGTTACGAGGTAAATCGCCGCACGGGCACAGCGGAACCAAAGGTGGACAACACTGCCATATGCCGACAAAACGAAGTAAGGTCCTTACATCACTTAAATAAAACCTAGAATTACTCTCCAAGTTATTCTAGACAAACTCAAAACGGAGAAACAAAGATTTCTCCTCTCAAATTAGATGCGTCTAGCGCAAACTCGATAACGTAACACAGGCTTATTCTTACTGAACAAGTCTGGAAAAGTATAAAAATGAAAAGAAAAAGAAAAGTGAATAGTGACGTTTCCAAAAAATAACTAAAAAGGCTGAGCGAGGCTGTACCTAAAAACTGCCAGCTCAGAACAAACAATAAATCAAAAACGTCACTGAGTCTAACTATTGTCAACTCCGGGAACATCGGAAGACTCTACACAGGGTAATAAATCTTTAACGTGCCATTTCCCTGCACGTGACCCATCCATATTTTTAGTTCATGAACTAAAGGAGACAACTTCTTAAAAACAAAGGAAAGAATGTGTTTGAGGCTAAGTTTCGATGCGAACTTATCGGGAGCACTCGACAACTTGTTGTTAGGACGCCAAACTCTATCATCCACTTTAAAACTTACATCCCGTTTCCGGAGGTTATAGGATTTTGAATTCCTCTCATATGCGGAGTGAAGTTTCCGACGCACCTCAACAAACAAATCACGAAACTCTTTCAAGTTCTCGGCATAAGTGCCCCTGTCACCAAGTACGAGTTCAACAGATTGGTCCGGTAAAGGGGAGTTTTAATATTCTTCAGATAAGGGAACATGCCTTCCGAACATCAGGTATGACGGGGGAAAACCGGTTACTTCATGGATCGCGGTATTGATGGCCTGTCTGATTTCCGGAATATGCAAATCCCAGTCCTCGTGTCTATCTATGTAACACCTGATAGCTGTCGTAATGGTTTTATTATTACGTTTCACGCAGTTACACTGAGGAGAAGAAAACGGGGTGAACCATTGCTTAACTTTATACCTGTCACATAATTCCTTCATACCCTTGCTCTTGACATTCGGAGCATTATCACAAATCAGGATTTGGGGAACTCCAACTGAAAGGAATATGAGATTCTCTATATGGTTCATGACTGCTGGGCATTTGGCATTTCTCATCGGAAAAATGAATGTGTACTTAGAAAACCAATCCGCGGCTACCAATAACCATTTGTTACCCTTTCTGGAACGAGGAAAAGGACCTATAAAATCTACCGAAATGATTTGACCAGGTCGGTCAACTACCTTCTCCTTTCCCATAATACCAATCTTACTTAAGTTTGAGTGTTTCTGAGCGCCACACACCAAACACCTTCTTACAAATCTTAAAATATCTGACCTCATCTTAGGCCAATAATACATCTCCTGTACTCGGAACAAGGTTTTCCGAAAACCAAAATGGCCACTAGTGGGAGGAATATGACACGACTCGATAATTTTCGCTCTCTGAGGTTTAGGAACCAGGGTTTTCCACTCTCGAATATTAAAAGTATGATTCTGCTTACAAGGAATGAATTTCTGAATGTAGTGGTTCTCAACTCACCATTGAGGAAATTTGTCCGGGTCGTTTACAATCTTTTCACGGCGCGCAATATACCAGGGGTCAAGATAATTTACTTCGATCGAGATGGATGAAACTTGCAAACACGTATTCTCGGAATCTGCTGAAAGGCTACTCTCTGCCTCAGGATGAGGTATTCTACTCAAAGCATCAGGAACCAAGTGCATCGAACCTTTTCTATGCTGTAGGTCAAAAGTATGCTGTCTTAACCTCAGTAACCAACGACTAAGTTTACCTGATGGAATTTTTAAATTAAAAAGCCACAGGAGACTAAAATGATCAGTGATGACCGTAAAACGAGAACCTTCTATCCAAGGCCTAAACTTTTCAATACAGAATATAATGGCTAGACATTCACGCTCCGTCACTGAATAATTCTTCTCCGCTCTATATAAGGAGCGACTCGCGTAAGCGATTACTCGTTCCTCTCCATCTATAAACTGGGTCAACATACCTCCAATGCCGACATCAGACGCATCGGACTAAACGAAAAATTTCTGACTAAAATCAGGCTGAGCTAAGATTGGTGCACTTATAAGTTTTTGTTTGATGGCTAAAAATGCAGACTCCGTTCTCTCATTCCACTCTATGGCTTGTTTTTAAGAAGTTTTCTTCTTGCCTTTAAGAAGGTCGTTCAAGGGACTAACAAGAGAAGAAAAGTCCTTACTGAACCTACGGTAACATGAACACATACCAATGAAACGTTTCACCTCGGTTGAAGTGCGCGGACGCGGATAGTTCGACATAGACTCCACCTTTGACGGATCAGTAGCTAGAGAATTGTTGCCGACTATATACCCTAAATACTTCAAAGATGTCCTAAAAAATTGGCATTTTTCTAAATGAACAGTAAGACCAGCTTCCTTAAGTAGGTTCTTAGCGGTCTTTAAAAGTTCCACATGATGTTACCAGGTAGGAGAGCATAGCAATATGTCATCCAGATACGAGAAAATATGTGGTTCGTATTTAGGTCCAAATATCGAATCAACCAACCTCTGTTGTGTTTGTGCCGCATGGCACAAGCCAAAGGGAACGACTGTAAACTGAAATTGTCCACGACCGATAACAGAAAAAGCGGTTTTTTCTTTAGAAGCGTCTTCAAGTAGTATTTGCCAAAATGCCTTTCTCAAGTCAATGGAGGAAATGTATTTGGCATTTCGTAAGTTACTCAGTATTCTGTCTACGTGGGGTAATGGAAAACTATCGTGTTTCGTCCTAGCGTTCAAAAATCTTCCATCAAAACAAAATCTATATTCACCCGTGGGCTTCCTTACCAAAAGCGTTGGAGAGCACCATGGACTATGAGATTCCTCGACTACGCCCAACTGATCATAGAATCTAACTCTTTATTCCGAATTTCTTGCATATAGGGGGATAGTAAATAAGGTTTCTTTTTGAAAGGTTGGTTATCGCCCGTATCTATAGAGAGTTTAATCTTATCGGTCCGTCCTAACCTATCCTTCCTGTCAAGTTCTCTAAAAGAATCTAACAGTTCTAGAGCCTCCGCCCTTTGAATAATGGAAAGATCGTTAATGGAAAAAAGTTTGGATACTGGAGGGTTATCAGAATCTTTTCGTACTGCACCTAGCACGAAGGCATCATTGTGAATCGACCAATGATTATTCTTAAAATTCATTACTAGATTAAAACTCCTAGCAAAATCGATACCAAAAATAAAAGCATGTGTTACGGAGGGTTCTATATGGACTTTAGTGATTCGACAACAATCGTTAATAAAAATCGGTAGGTCCGCAAGACCAGCAACCTTCTGTCGAGTTCCATCGGCAGTAAACACACTAGAATTATTGCTTTGACGAATTTTAATCATGAGTCCCTTTAAGATCTTAACTCCGCTAGCACCAACTATAGAGGTGTTTTCTTCTCGGTACACGAACGAAAAGTGTGTTGATTCCCTTACAGTTGAAACACACAACCTTATATTTAGGGCTATTTTTCCTATCTCCCTTGCACACAACCGCAGGAGGTCTCCCAGAATCTTTGCCAAAACTACGAACATCTTTACCACTAGAACAACTTGACTCACGGTGAAGTGGATCTTTCTTAGAACCACCAGCACTCTTTCTCTTATCTCGACGTGACCAGCCACTCTTATGAGGGTCATCGAAACCAAACAACTGAGAGGGTTTTCTAGAAGTACAGGGTAGAACATCCTCCAACTTCCTACACAAAGCAGATAGTTCGGAGACAGTAACAGTATCGTGTAACGCCAACTGCGCCTCATATTCAGGCAACAAGTTCCTCCGGATGTACTTGACTCTGGTAACTTCAGCAGGGGTCAGGGACAACCAGGGAGAACAAATTCTCCATCTGAGCCACATAAATAATAACTGCTTCTGCGCGTCTCTGTTTCCTCTGCCGGATTTGTTCCCAGACATCATCGTCTGCATGAGGAGACAAAAAATCTCTCTTCAACCTTGAAACAAGACCTGACCAATCTGACACAACACCCCTAACACTTCGGAACAATACAAAGGCGTCGCCAACGAAAATTTCGACAGCTGAATTAAAAAGTTCTATCTCTGAAAAATTACGAGACTGGGATAAGTCGGAAACTCGCTCCAAGAAACTAAAAATATTTTTTCGAAATCGAAATCCAAAAACCAACACTATAAAAACTGTAATCCAGTTTATAGTAAGTCCAGTTTATAGTTTAATAAATTATTAACTTTAAATCTTTCGTCAGCCATCATGATATAACAAAATTTAGAAACCAGATCAAAAACAACAATGTAATAATAAAAATAAGGTTTACCAAAAAAGTTTACATTCCCAAATCTTTTTGAATATACCCGGTATTAAATTTAGAAAAACTAAACTAACTCTCCCGGTATCCCAGATACAATACCGTAATAGAAAATAGATTAACTCTATATTAACTCATAAATTGCTAATATACAAGGTCATTGTGCATTATTCAAAAATAAGAATATAAAATAAAACTGTAAAATAAAATAGAAAGAACGCTATCGAAGGCAAATTTTGTTTTCTCAAAAAATTGTTGACGAACTGATAAGAAAATTCCTTCCTTCTCACAAATATATTTATTTCGGATATTTAGTTATTTTAATTTGATCTTGACATTTAAAATTTCCAAACTACTGTATCATTATCCGGTACACCTAAGGAATGTTCTTCGCTATCTCGATGGTTTTTTTTTTGAAAAAAAGATTTGGAAATGCGTTTCCATCTTAACTAGCAATTTTATTGACTTCTAATGTTTCTGTTCATTAACAAATTAACAATTCTTCTGTACTTGTGCTTTCCTTTCTGAGATTGTGCTTAAAACTCTAGCATCAAACTGTCCTTGAAATCAAGCCCCACGTTGTTGGGCGTCAAATTTATGTGACCTATTATTTTCTCTTTTGAAACAAAATAAAAAATATATAGATCACAGCGATGGCAGCTGTTCACCGGGAGCACCGGGAAGAAGGTCCAGGACAGAATGAAGCCACGACAAAAGTTGAGCGCCACCCGGTTACTTCATATATCGGAAAAGACCCTGGAACCGGGAAGGGGTCTATCTTAAATAAAACGGTTTACTAGAATTTTATACATATATATTATAAAAGCACACTCAAAAAAGAACGACACAAAGCACATAAAAAAAGGAATAACTAAAACTATCAAACAAAAGACACGGGAAGGTTTAGGGAAGGTGGTTCTCCAAACCTTACCGTGAAAGAAATCAAAAATAAAATACACAGCTCTGAATTACACCAGCTGGTCTCTATGTCGTTATACTTACAAATTAGAGGTTATTTCCTCTATTCTGACAATAGTAAAAAGATAGATATATAACGCTAGGGTAACCAAGAATGGTCAGACGGCAAATAGATACAAAATATAAGATGATAACGTGACCATTATCAGTATAAGAAATTATGGTAATAATGTATTTGTGAAAAATAACTGGTAATTGTAATCCTTAACGATACATGAAAATGGGCTCTGAGATGGTCGGGCTCTGTAATGTCGTTCAGTGGCCTGGTATCTGTTGATCGGATTCTCTGCTGCCGGGTCGTGAAACCCTCTCGGTCGGAAGGGTAAGGCGCGAAAACGTCCGCTCACCTGGAGATTTGGAGCTAGACTGTCTTGCCTTGTTCAAAACGATACCAGAGCTCTTTCAGTTAAGAATTTGTCCGAAATAAACCTACCAATGGTGATCAACAATTTACGAATGCTACCTGTAGCGATCAAGAATTTGTGAACGCTACAATATATATATATATATATATATATATATATATATATATATATATATATATATATATATATATATTTAGCACCAGAAGAAAAATATGTCTCAAACAAACAAAAATCTCCTTTCAGGTCATTAATTTAATGAAGAAACGACCGACAATGAGAAATGCAGGTAATCGTTTTGGCAGAGCCGAGTACATTGAGCTCTGCAAAAATATAAGAAAACGTATCAGAGAGGACACTCGCCGATTCAACATGCAGCTAGTGCAAAAAACCCTGGAAGAAAACAAAGGAATTAACAAGGCTAAACAGAAGCTGAGAAACAAAAGAACATAAATTCATGTCTTACGGCGTCAGAATGGCACAGTGTGCAGGGCGCGTGCGCAAATGTTAGAGGTTGTCAGAAAATTTTATTCACAGTTATATGAAGATCAGAACCAATCAAAGATAACAATACCCACGCAAGAACAAATGTCAGATATCCTAGTGGAGGAAGTAACAAATGCTATAGAATCGATAAAAAACGGCAACGCTCCAGGAAAGGACAGTGCAACTGTCGAAATGCTAAAAAGTGGTGGTCGGACGTTACATAAAACCCTGGCAAAATTATACTCAAAGTGCCTCAAGGAACAAAAAGTACCTGACTTATGGAAAAGTGATCCTTTTACATAAGAAAGGAGCACAGGAAGATTTATAGAACTCCCGTTCAATAAGCCTCCTATCAGTAAGTTACAAAGTTTTCACTAAGATAATACCTAAAAGTATATGAAGAAATCTGAATGACGCATAACCAAGAGAACAAGCAGGATTCAGAAGTGGAAGAAAAGGCATTGGACACCATCTCAAAGCATGCCTTAATAGATGCACTGCTTAGCCAGGAAGTAGACAAAGTATATGTAAACCTACTAGGATCGATATATGATGGAGCTACAGCGACAATTCACCTTGATGATCTTGAAGTGGGAATTAATGTAGAAGGAGGTTTACAGCAGCGTGACGCAATATCGCCTATTATTTTCTCGGCTTGCCTTGAGGAACTATTCCGTAAATTGGATTGTGAACAGGATGATGTAAAGATCAATGGTTCAATCTTAAACCATTTTAGATTTGCGGATGATATCTGCAAACTTTATAGATCTTGGGGAGAGGATTTCAATGGAAGGGGATACCGCCCGGGAGGTGGAACGGTGTGTTAAGTGTGGCTGGCAGGCATTTGGCAGGCTCAACATAATGTTTAAGAGCAGACTCCCACTTTGCCTGAAGAGAAAAGTCTTCGAGCAGTGCGTCCTGCAACTTTACAACATACGGAAGTGAAACTTGGATACTCAAAAGAATCAATTCAAAAACTTCAGATAGTACAGAGGGGAATGGAAAGATGTATGCTTGGAATTACAAGACGAGACAGAAAGTTCTGCGTATGGATCAGGGAACAAACGAAGGTGTGTGACATCATTAGAAGAGTGATGCAATTAAAATGGAGATGGGCAGGCCATGTAGTGATGCGATGAGGACCGTGAAAGTTGAAAGCATGCTGAAGAGGCCTTCGTCCTGCAGTGGATCGACACGGGCTCGATCGACATTTAATTAGAGTGATTATTGTTAAATAATTATATTTTTCCCTCTAGATTCTTCTAGTAGCGGTAAAAAATTGGACGCCTGAATTTGATAAGTTGTCCTAGTTTGTCTCGAGTTTGTCAACATCTCAATTGTGCACTATATTTTACATTATATTTTGGGTTTATAAAATGTTTTCTTTTCGATGGATGTTTCGTTTAATATTCATCGAAGGTCGCATTCGAATGAACACTTCTCAAGAATGTTTAAACTTATTTAAAGACAATTCTGTGAGTTTTTCGACGTTTTATAACAGCAGATGAAATATGGATTCATCGTTATACGCCAGAGATGAAGCAGCAGTCTAAACAGTAGGCGGGAGTAATTGAAAGTGTGTTAACTGAACTTTAAATGATTTAATATACAGGAAAATTATTGCTATGGCTTTCTGGAATTCTTATAATTTGGTACTCATAGATAATCTGACAATATGGCATCTTCATTACCATATCAATTGAAGCGTATTATTCAAGCTAAAAGTTCACATCAGGCAAAAATGTAGTTCTCTCACCACGATAATTTGCTTACACACACAATTGTTGTTACACAGTTCCATAATCTATGCTCTGAAATACTTCCACATTCACCGGATTCGTCGGATTTAGCTACGAGCAACTATTTCCTCTTCCCAAATTTAAAAAACTTCGAATAATAACACATCAGTCAATAAGTCCCTGGTCTGACATAGTGTCACTTACGAAAAATCCTTACCATTAGTCGATTGTGTCAGACTTCAAACGCCTTATATCAAAATTTCGTGACAATATGTCTACTAGTTTCTGAGTTGTGCTTTAAGTGACGCTACTTTTATTATTTTCAAAACAATGAAAAAAATAATTTCGAGTGTTGATTAATCATTGCTTTTTAATGAAGAGAAATACCGTTGAAGAAAAGCAATGGTTTGATAAACATTATCCGGATTTTGCCCCAGCAAAATCAAGCATAAATGATTTGCTATGCTGAATTCAAATGTGGTTGTATAAGCACCGATCATGCTGAACGCTCTGAACGTCGAAATGAGGTGGTTATACCAGATAACATCCGAAAAATTCACAAAATTATTTCGCAAAACCGCAAAGTAAAGGTGCAGGACATAGCTGATATCATGAAGATAACGAAAGGAAGTATTTACACCATTTTACATGAACATTTGGGAATGCGTAAATTGCTATCGCAATGTTTGGAGCTGTTTAAGATAAATAAAATTGATTTTTTCATGAGGTATGTGACAATGGATGAAACATAGATCAATCACTACACTCCGGAGTCAAATCGGCAGTCAGCTGAATGGACAGCTGTCGATAAAAGCCGCCCAAAAAGACCAAAAACACAACCATTCGCAGGCAATGTTATGGCCTCTGTATTTTGGGATACGCATGGGATATTGTTCATCGATTATTTCCCGAAAAGTAAAACCATCAATAGTGAATATTACATACCGTTATTGTGATGAATGATGAACAAATAAACAAACAATTGTTCTGTTTCACCAAAACAATGGACCTATTTACAAATCGTTGGCAACGATGGCGATACAACAACGATAAATTATATGATTTGCACTTCGAATTGCTTCCTCATCCACGACTTTTTTTGTTTTCAACCTCCAAAAATTTCTCCCTGGAAAGAAATTTCGCTCCAATGAAGAGGTAATTGCCTAAACTGTAGGATATTTTGAAAGTAAATACAAATTGTTCTGTAAAAAAGGTATAGACATGTTAGAAAAGCGTTTGGAATGATTGTATTGTTCTTCAAGGAGGATATAGTGATGAATAAAGTCGAAATTTGCAGAAAAGAAATTTATTTTAATTGTCAAACGGAGACTTATTGACCAATGTGTTAGAGTCAAAGTTGAAATAGTCCCGTATTTTACATTGTTGGACAAATCATATTATACTAAGGGTATTAAACGTTGGAGAACAATCTCCATATATAATATGTTCGTTGTGTTCTTTGTATATTGTACCTTGTATATTGTCTTGAAAATAATTGCTTTTGATATACACTCATCACTAAAATATATTCCTCTACGGATTCTGTATATTGAAATGTTATATTAAAATGAAAATATTTGCTGGGTGGTAGGTAATATAACGTGTATCTTTTTTCCTTGATGTTTACCATCTTAAAGGTTTTTTATGGTTATGTCTAAATATGTTTAAAGTTACTAATTTTTATTTATCATTCATATTTAAAATCAGATGAATCAGAAGACTGAAATATGCCACCTGTGTAATCTTGCGAGCGGAAAACAGATTGAGTATTAACTCGAAACAACTTTGTCAGATTATCTTTAAATCGTTAAACGCCTTAGTTTTTGTAAGATTTAAGTAATTCTCAATAAAACAAAATAATAAATAAAAGGTGTTGAGGAAATGCCTAAGTTTCCTTAATTCCTATAGCTCTCAAAGATCATAAACACAAATTTGCGACAGCAAATCTAAGCGGTATAGCGGTATAGCGGTATAGCGGTTTAAGCCAGATTATGAAACTTCAATCTTATGGTAGGAAATGGAAGTCGATAATAATCGTAATAATTAGTTAATGATTGCAAGTATTACATTCATTTGGCTTTCATCGACCTTATATTCCTTGAATTTCAATAAGCAATTTGTTTGTCTAACACGTCACCCTAAAGCATCCATGTTCTTGTATATGTGACGACACTTAACTGATATAATATTAACTGATATTTTTGTAGCTTATTGTAAAACATAAGTTAATGCATAAAAGCAACTTTAATACTAATTAATACGGTGGTAAATTAGGCCATACGGTGGTAAATTAAGTTAGTAAGGCTGGCAAAAAATTTTTCTAAGGAGTTTTCCAATACGAGAGTCAGAACTTAGAAACGTAATAGTGGCAATACTATTTTAAATTTCACTCATAGACTGCTGTGTTTAGTACATTTATTATCGATTATCGAAAGTGTTTGCATTTGGCGCTGTGTGACAGAAATCATTCGGTTCTTGGGGTAATCGATCAACTGTCAATGATGTCGTCGCGAAGTATAATGAGTAGGAGAATTCCAACGAAAATTTTGCAACACCGACAAGAAAGCGGCGTTGAAGACCGCGTTGTCAAGACGTCCGACATCAGTCAACGGGCACAGGAGCTGAATTTTGAGTATCCATGTGAGTACCGAAAATTGTCATCGGTTGTCAGTGTGAGTGAAAAAACTATGCATCGAATCGTGGAAGTGGATCTCCGCTACAAGTCTTACATAATTAATGTGAGACAGATGCTTTCCGAAGCTGCCAGGACAAAACGAGGTGAGCGTCGCAATTTGCTTTTGTGTTCCTGAAGAAACAATGCTGACGTACGCCTCAGAAAATCAATTGAAGGAATGATCGCTGGCTCTCACATGACCCTAAAGATGTTCCCATTGTTTCCAACATTTCCGGTGAATGTTCAACGTGCTAAGTGTTGTGTCCGGTGAGGGTGATGTAATGCCACTGCATTTCTTTAACAATGGGTAAATGTCACAAAAGAAGTTTATTTGCGTATTCTAACAAATGTAATGAAGCCATCGATGGAAACTGTGTCGTCTGGAGAGCCAAATATTTTCCAGAACGACGGTGCGCCCGCTCACATAAGTCATTTGGTTTAAAGTTGGTTGTCGAACAACGTCGATATGTTTTGGTCAAAAGAATTGTGGCCTCCTAACCGCCCAGATTTAAATTCTTTGGACATCGCTTCAGACCGAGAATAGAGGCGATCATTCAAGCAGTGGGAGTATATAGTTAGTAAATGTGTGTGTGTGTGTGTGTTTGTTCTTAATGACCTTATACACAATTTAGTAGAAAAAATTGCAAATTATTCTGTTTTTAGAATAAAAATTATTAAAAAAAAGAAAAGTTTAAAATTTGAATATTTTTTGGTCATTACTGGTGGAAGATGCAAGTACAGTAACAATTCTTGCATGGTTCAAGCAGTCACTCACAGATTTTGAAACCTGCGAGAAACCAGTAACATACTGAGATAACATTATACAATTATCAGTAATATTCAGAACCGCCTAATGTTAGATGTCCCTCTGTTGCAACTTGTCGAAATTTATTTCAAAATGCACTGAAATGATGATCACCATATTGTGGCATCCATTGACAAATGGACTTCTTTAATTAGCCAAATTCAAACCACTTGACCTTGGTCAAGTGGTATAACTAGTTATTTAGGCAACAGAAAAAATTAAGAAGACTAACAGATAGCGAATTTTTCAGTACCAGGATTTCAACAAATCATATATCTAGAATATATCCCAGACTTTGTGATATCTAGCTTTTAATATTTTCGTTCATTGGTACATGTGTTACGATAGGACGATTTCAAGCATATAACAGAATTATTGTTTTATAGAAATATTGCATACAAAATATTCATTAAAAGTATTGTTTTGAAAAGAGGCTTCAAATTTATCTTTGTGAAAGTTACAATGACAGAAAGGACATTTCCAACTCCCTTAGGGCCAAATAATACAAACACAAGCAAACAAATTTTCCATGTTCTAATCTACTTTAACGCTAGAAAACGTCAAGTAATCTTCCAATTTTCCTTCTTGCTTGACAGTCTGAAAGTGATTATCCTTATCTTAGCTATAATTCCAAGAAGGCATTTGTAAGTTTTTACACGCTGTTGAGCTTTTTGAAAACAACGGAGATCCCTCTTTAAATAAAAACACACAGTTTATCTTCAGTGTTATCTAAATAAATGTGCTTCGTCAAAACTGAGTAAAATTAATTTATTTCGAATAATTTTTCAGGGCGGATATGAAAAAAACGGTTCATTTGGTGCGGTAACTTTGGTGGAATCGAGCCCTAGTGCTCACATTTACATATTTTTCTCATTTTGCCGACGAGAAGTTTGCCCAGCCATTGGAGGATTTTAATAATTAGTCGTCGGTTTAGAAATTTAATTTATCGATAAAAGCATTCTAAAGTATACCGTTCTTTGCATTATACAGAGCGATTTATAAGATCGTATGATGAATTTCTAGAAAATAAATAAATGATTTACATTACATTTAAATTACATTTTACATTTAATTACATATAAATAATAACACGTGTCCCAAAAGAAAGTTTGTTTTTGATAGGTTAGGATAGGTTTTCAATATAAATAAAAGAGAGACGTCCAATTTAGGAAATTACTTTTTAAAAATAATATCATCTTAATGTAAACCTTCACGTTCATGGCACTCATCTAAACGAACAGCAAAATTCCTTAGGAGGGCTCGGCACACAATCTCTGGAATGGTTGTCATTTTGTATCAGATATTTTCTTTTAACTGCACTAAAGAACACGGTGTATGGACGTAAACTTTCGATTTTAGATAGCCCCCACAAGAAAACATCCATAGGGCTCAAGTCAGGACTAAATGGAGGCCAATTTATCTTATCTCTCCTGGAGGTGAATTTATTTGGGAAAATTTCACGAACTCATGGCAGAAACATGTTTAGTAAAGTTTTGCAGTTCAAGTACCAAAAAATTATCCCACATTTCCACATAACGCTCTGAATTAACGGGAAATGCGCGTCCCCTGCCGTCTCCACAAAACTACGAGCCGATTATTTCTCGCTCTGACATTGCAGCCCATACAGTGACTTTAGGCGAATGTACTGGTTTTTGATGCTTGTGTTTATAAACCAATATGTTGTTGATTGTTACAAAACTCTCAGTTACCTGATTAACGAATTGAAGCCTCTGACCGGCATCTTGGAGCTTTAACTCTTGCATCAGTTGAATTTTGTATGGGTGCAGTTCTAAGTCCTTGCGCAGAAAGTGGGGGAATGATGATCGAGGCACATTTTAAATATGCACTCGCTTACGAACAGAAATATCTGGATTATCACGAATGGACTGATTTACCTTTTCCACATTTTAAGTCCCTTCGTGATGACCTTAGTTGCCCGGACTTAAGTTTATTTATAGTTGAACCGGTTTCTTCAAACTTCTTAACCCATTTCCTGATGAGGCCCCCATTTGGCGCATCTTTAATATCACGCAAACCACGATGACTTAAGAAATTTCCTTGCGCTATAGTCGCGGAATCATTATTTTTGTACAATTCTAGCACACACAATGCACGGTCTGCTCCCGAGAAACGCTCCATACCGACTAATTTCATAAACGCGGGGCTATCGATTGGCATGCGCCCCGCTACCCTCACAGTTGTTGAGTTTGCGCAGTGAGCTAATGAAATAGAAATTTTTTTATGGGATACCTTGTAGGAGAGAATTGGCCTATTCTTAATGGTAAGTTATGTTCTACGAAGGTAATTTGAACTACGAAAATATTTTATCGCGACACAAAAATGTTGTCGGAAACGGACACGTTTTCATAATCACTCTGGGATCTCCTCCAATGGTGCTGTTGAAGCTTACTGGACGTTTGCAATTGTTGTAAAACGCCTTTCATTCGTTGTTTGTCCTGTCTATCCTATTCAAGTCGTAAATAATTAAATCAGGCGAAGGTGAGGGATCATCGAAAACCCCGATACTTATTTCAGTTAAGAAATCATAATTATGACAAATAATCTAAGTAGATGAGACTTACAGTAGGTTTAGGAATTCTAGTATGTTCCTTGATGAACTCCGATAATATACAATAAAAATTTAGAACCTCAGTTAATTTTTGGATGTATCTTCAGTTTAAACTTTTATCTTTGTGACAATGTATGTGTCAACATGATCTCTATATACTTATTTTAGTTAAGAAATCATAACTATAACAAATAATCTGAGTAGATGAGACTTACAGTGCGTTCAGGAATTCTAGTAAGCTCCTGTATGAACCCCGATAACGTACAATAAAAAATTTGAATCTTGTTAATTTTTTCATATTTTTTCAGATTAAACTTTTATCTTATGTGGCAATGTATGTATTAACATGATCTCTCTATGCTCATAGTAAAGTATTTGTTGCTTTACAACCATACATAGATAAAACCATTTCAAAAGTTTTTGTGGCACTTAACTAGAAAAAACGAATTTTTTATTCAGTTAAAATTACAATTGTACAGTGTCTCCTTCAAAATAGTTGCCGTGGGAAGCCACACAACTCAGAAAACGGTTTGTTTACTCTTTATAGCAGTGCTGGAACTCAGATATTGGAATCGCCATCAGCTAGTTACGGTCTATTTAGTGTTCTCCAATGTCACAAGATTCGGAATCACTGACTTTTTTCTACTTGCTTAAAACTCGTTAATTGAAATCACTGTGTGTCAAGACGCATTGTCATGATGCAGCACCCAAGTGTTGCTGAAATTCGGTCTCACACGAGCGACCTTTTTCGGTGTATTTTAAGAATGTCTGGGTAAAAATCTTGGTTTATCGCTTGGTCTTGAGGCACAAAATCTTTCTGGATGATTCCGTAGCTAAGAAAAAAGCTAATCAGCATGCTTTTGACCTTGGTGTGTTTGTCTGGCAGTTTTTGGCTGTTGTGAGGTTGTGAGAAGTTTTGATGTTTTGGTTGAGGAAGTATGTCATTCCGGGCTTTGGCGATTCATTTTTGGGTCAACACATTTTTCCCCATGTTTTTCGAAATTATTTTCACTCAGCTACTTCATGGTTTTGTGGATCAACCCTTCTCCGATCATTCTGAATATCAACTAACGATCAATCTCATTACTTTATTTATACAGTTCATAGATCTATCCAAATTATATATTTCACTGATAATGCCATATTAAGATCAAAAAGTGAGAATGATCTCTGATGGCCAGAGAAATATAACATAATTATATCTACTGAACAAAATGTAATAAATGATAGTATCAAAATATCCTGTTAGATGTATACTAGTGATATAAATGACAGGATAATCTAACAACTTATGAATTTCAATTACCTTTGAAGAAATACCAAGCAATAGAACAAAGCAGTCAGAATATTAGGCCACCTAAGGGACGCTTGATACCTGTAACAACAAATATATGTGTATCAGAGACACATGGTGTACACAAAAATTAGTAAATTAATCAAATGAAATATATTTTTTATATTGTTGACATTTTGGCGGCCAATATAAGTTTCAATATTGTTTTTTAGGCCGGACAAAAAGTAAAGTGACTTTTTAAGAGCAGGCAAAAGACCCCTTACTATTAATTTATAATCATCTGTGGTCAGAGGGCATTTTTTCTAATTCCTGTAGGGAGTCATTAATGATACCAATTGGCAAGGCAGGAAAACCTCGAACACTTGCTGAGAATTAACCAACCATTTGGGTAAGTTATATGAGATAATGGTGAGTGAAAGACTATTGTGCATGCTTGAAATACAAAAGCACTTAGATCCCAGACAATTGGAATTCCAGGAGAAATAGATGACAACTGACTATCTGGTACACTTCCAAAGAGACATCCAATTAGCTTTTTTTTAAGAAGACATCATTTGGTAGCAGCTTTCCTAGATATCACACAAGCATTTGATTATGTACACACATACTGCATAATCACCACCATGCACAATTGGGGTTTCAGAGATAACCATCCTAAATGTATAAAATAATTCCTAACCAACAGAAAATTCCTATTTAGAGTGAATAATGAACTATCAACTTGTCAAAAAATGTTGATTGGGATCCCACAGGGACAACGTTGCAGTCGAATATAGACGTGTTTTTATATATGTTTATCGATACATCACAGTATCGATGTTTTCAAAAAGGCTTCTAAGAAATCGTTTCTTCAATTAAGAGAATAGGAAAAAGTTACATGGTATCAAATGTGGTGAATATAATACTTGTGAGGCGCTATTGATTTGATTCTTAGCGAAAAATAATTATTACCGTGTGCGATAGTGCGTTATCGTGATGCAAAACCCATGAATTGTCTGAATGAAGTTTAATATTTAATCGATTATTACTCATATGTTTGATTTTGGTAATGTTTTCTTCATTGGTGGACATGGAAGGTCTTCGTGAACGAGGTTCACCTTCAGCTGCTTTTCAACCTCCACTAAGGATCTTGTACTACTGATAAACATTTATTCTGATATAACTTGACCGTAATACTTTCTAAATATCTTTAAAACATCAGCACACGAAATTTATTTTTTAGACAAAATTTAAGGCAACTGCAATTACTAACAAATCTTTGACACAAAGTTTTACCAATTACAAAACACGCTATAATTTCTAAGTTAACCCTAGAATGCTTAGCGGGGTACCGAGTAACCCCAGAAGAAATTTAAATATGTATAACTTTTTTATATATAAATTGGCGACAAAGCCGATTTCGCTGTTTTTATTTAAGATTAGAGTGTATGTTATGTTGGTCATAGGTGTTTGTTCAATAAAATAGTTTTAGCTATTTTATATTTGGGGTGACGAGTAACCTCAAGTAAGTATTGACTGTAATTAAATTTTTTAAAAAAATTATAATTAACATAATTTTTTAAATGGCTGCCCGACCAGATGATTTAAATTTTGAGAAAACCTTATTACGATTGAATAATGAACTGGATAATGAACTCGATAATTAAATGGATAATGAAGTGGATAATGAACTGCATAGTGAACTGGATAATGAAGTGGATAATGAACTGGATAATAAACTAGATAATGAAGTGGATAATGAGCTGGATAATGAAGTGTATAATGAACTGGATAATGAACTGGATAATGAACTGGATAATGAACTGGATAATGAACTGGATAATGAACTGGATAATTGACTTGATAATTGATGCAATAATGAACTGGATAATGAACTGGATAATGAACTGGATAATGAACTGGATAAAGAACTGGATAATGAACTGGATAATAAACAGGATAATGAACTGGAAAATAAACAGGCTAATGAACTGGACAATGAAGTGGATAATGAACTGGATAATGAACTGGATAATGAACTGGATAATGAACTGGATAATGAACTGGATAATGAATTAGATAATGAACTGGATAATCAACTAAATAATGAACTGAATAATGAACCTGATTCGGATAATAGTGGCACTGACTATAAATATAATGTTTCAATCGATGCATAATGAGTGAAACAAGATTTAGATTCCTGGTAAGTTGCCTCAGATTTGATGAGAAAACCACACGAAACCGAGATATTCATATTTAACTGTACAACATACTATGCTACTCATAGTTATTACACAATTGAGTTCAATAGTTATTGAACAATTGATGGGGTTTCGAGGCAATTGCCATTTTAGAAACTCTATTTTATCAAAACTTGACAAATATGGTATTAAAGTTATAACGATGTGTGATTCACGCACATATTATATGATATTCTTTATATCGGCAAAGAAGACAGACCAAATAAAGAACTTCTCTGAGATTATTACGTAAAGAAACTGACAGAACACATTCACGGAACAGGGCGTAATTTGACAATGGACTTGGTTTACTTCCATCCCCTTGGTTGACAAAATGCTTGCTGATTTACATCTTGACTATAGTAAGTACTCTGAGCAAATATAAGAAAGAAATTCCTCCATCATTTCTTCTAGATAATCGAAAAGAAATTATGTCATCTCAGTTTGGATTTGACAATCAAAAAACGTTACTGTCCTTCACCCCTAGGAAAGCCAAAATGTGTGCTACTTTTATCGACAATGCATACTAGTAGTACAATAGGTGAAAATAAAAAACCCGAAATAATGAATTTTTATAATTCGACCAAACAAGGCGTTGATACTTTTAATCAAATGGTGCATACATATTCCGTCTCTCGCAAGACACGTAGTTTGCCATTACCCTATTTTTATGGTATGGTGGATCAAACCGGCATTAACTCCAACATTATTTTTTGAAATTGTTAAAAGTAAGAGACAAAAAAACAAATTCGCTGCTGTTTATGTCCGAGACCATATGTCCGAAAAACAAAAGCTGCATATGCAAAGTGATTAAAGCTGTTTGTAACAACCATAGAAAGAAATATATATATATATATATATATATATATATATATATATATATATATATATATATATATATATATATATATATACATATATATCTATATATCTATATATACATACATATAGATATAGATACATATATACATACATATACATATATATAGTATATATATATATATATATATATATATATATATATATATATATATATATATATATATATATATATATATATATATATATATATATATATATAAGAGGTTATAGGTATATTATGTCTGAGTAACTCTAGACATGCGATGTATCTAAGCTTTCTAGGGTTAACCAGTTAATACCAGCTCAAAGAATTATTGATCTTGATTTGGCAAACAAAGACTTGAGCCTTCACGTGACTCAAACTAAAGAAATAAATCAGTCAATCATATTCATTAAACTTAAAAAATCTTGATGGATAGCAGTTGAATAAATATATTATTCACCTTCAATTTGATTTATGACAACTAATTATATTTTAAAGTGTGAAAAGTTAAATGATTTACATTATCGTAAAAAAAATACTGTTGTTTCATGAAAGGCGAATTATTGAAAACATACGTACTATACTGAAATTTCTGCATATACAACGATGAGTGAAAATCCATCAATCCAGACAGATGGTTCGCATAAAGCTTTTATCCGAATTATGTTCCTCTTTCGAAATTGGGTACGTAAATTTGTCTTAACCCGTCGACCGGATGAGATAATGCCGACTATTTTGTTAACACCGGAGGCAATTTGGCTGATGCCTGCTTCCATTTTGTTTACACCCGGACTTCCCCGGGACCGCTGAGGGCTAACGTTCGTCTGGTGGAAGACGGAGGGTGTGTGTGGCAATGTAGCGGCTTTCCAAATTGAAATAAAACGGATTTATTCGGGAACGGTTTTGCTTCAGTCTTGTTTGTCGTTTCTAATTCCCTGAAGGCAATTTAATCCTTATATATGAGCTGGTTTTAATAAGGTTTAAAATATTGTCTTTAAAAACGTGATTTTTTTAATAATTCGGTCTCTTTAGGCAATACAATTTTTTAAAGAATCATCAAGGAAATATTGTAAAATTATATGCATATATCGGGTTGTACGGAAAGTGCATACGGTTTTTTTAAAGAATGATAAACGAAAATAATTTACATAATTCTTATTTGGTCTATTATCGATTATCATTATTATTTACAAGTTTTTGCTAACGTAGTGATAGGTTCATTCTCTTCTTCCGTTTTAAAAGATTTCCGATTTAATCAATTTTAGAAGGAACTGAATAGATGGTAGTCCGAAAGGACCATGTGTGAGGGCGAATAAGGTATATAGGACAAAACTTCCCAGCTGAAGTTCAACAAGTTTTGCTGTGTCCTGATTGAAACATGTGGTCCTGAGTTGTCATGATGAAACACGACGTCTTTCCTGTTTGCTAATTCTGACTGGTTTTTTATAATTGCTGCATTCGGCCGATCTAATTCTAAACAGTAGAGTCGGTATTGATGGCTTGCATGTAAGTAGCTCAAAGAGTATGGATCCCTTCCAACCCCACCAAATGCAAAGCCTAATTTTTTTCGGATGAAGGCCGTACACTGCAAATCGAACTGTGTTAAATTTACACACTTACATGTATTTTTTCTTGTAGTCGTTTTATACACATAAAAAGGTGTGTTAAATTCGTAACACCTTAAACATTCCTAAAAATTTAAAATAAGAATAATTTTTTATTTATATTCTTCAATATTTTTATTTATGAAACATGTTTTACTGTATTTGAGAGAAAACTTTTTTTTATTTTAAAATAAAAACTGGTTTTCCATACATAAGTGAATTTTTATTTTATAGAAATATATCTTTTTTATTTTGACAAATTACCAGCATCCCTAATTAATTTAATAACTGGTATAACTTTGTTACTGACAATAGTTTGAAATACCTCATACTTAATATACTGGAGTGTATTAGGATTAGTTGAATATTCACGCTGCCAAACGAAATAAGTGGCTATTAGTCTACAAGTAATATTTGTAGTTGTTGGATTCTTAATCTCCATTCTGATTTTCTCATCGGCCACTATATAATCACATGATATTTTATTTTCATCGATATAAACCACAACTCGTGGTTCATCTCCAGGTTTAGTAGTCTTAACATCTACTAGAAACGATCATGAAAATGTTGTAAATATTATTCATGATACTACAATTACTCCTGAAACGAGGAAATTTTGGCCAAAATATTCTGGCATAAATAAAAGAAGTCATTTGATGAATATTCCAAATGTCGATGTTACGCAATGTTTCACACATGATATTGTGCATATACTAATCGAAGACCCACTGGAGATTTCTATTTGCTTGTATTTATTGTACTGTATTAAAACGCTTCATTTATTTTCTACAGATGATTTCAATAGAAAATTATTAAGTTTTTTAGTAATGATAAACCAGCTGCAATAGATTCACAGTATTTAGATACAAACCGTACAATACGTCAAGGTGCAGCACAGCTGGTGACATTAGCTCATACCATACCATTTTTAATTAATGAATGGGTTATTTCATGTAATAGTTTGGAACTTGAAGAACGTTCATCCTGTTATAAAAGATTGTTACAAGTTTGTTACATATGAAATAGATAAGGCTATTACAGAAATGATGACAGTAATAATTAAGTCATTTATATTAAATTTAGAGAATTTATATCCTGATAGCTTAACACCAAAGTTTCATTATTTGCCACGCTATATTATGTTCTTTGGACCTTTGAGACAATAATGGTGTTTTCCTTTTGAGGGATTACATGCTTATTTTACAGCCACTTCGCTTACAGCCATATGCAAGTAATACCCAATTTTAAAAATGTAGCAGCCACTTCGGCTTATCGGAATCAAGCACGTATGTGTATTAAACTTTATTCCTGCCCTGGTACGCCAGAAAAAAAATTTTTTGAACTCCTGATACAACTATTGAACTTAATAATCACCCATTCATGAATCTATTTCGTCAATTTATTCATGATAAATCAGAGTGGACTTCTGGAACTGTATATAAACGTGGTAGTATAATTTTATTGCAATGTAATGATGATTACTATGTTCGAAGAGATTGATGAAATAATAATTTTAAATGATAAAATATTATTTTTACTCTTTGAATTTATTACTGAAAATTGTAGTCAAAATTTAAATGCTTATCGTATTTCTCAAAATGTCATTAATAGAAGCATCGTTGTTAATTCAAAAAATTTTATTTTCCCACATAATTTATCTTAGCAAACTATGTTCCAGTGTTCATAATTTTATGGTTAATATAAAAATTATATTTATAGCTTATGCAATGTAAATGAATGTAATATTAGTTATTTAATAAATTTCTTATTTTTATCTTTTGAATAGAAAAATTAATCATACGTATTTTTCAAATAGTATTTATGCTGTTTTAAACACCTGTTATTTTAAATTTCTCAGTTCTGAAGATACACTTAAAAGTGTACAATAATGTTACACGCATTGTTTTAACACACCTACCTATGTATTTGTGATAATTTTGTTGTTTTCTTGCCGTATCTCCAAATGTGTTTTGTTTCTAACACACATATCTGTGTAAATATTGCACATTACACGTGTCGATATGACGTCTTATGTACTAAAATAACATTTTTTATCACGGTATAAAGAATAAACGTACTCACACGCATCGAAATTACACGGCTTGTAACACGCTTTGATTTGCAGTGAACTTTAAACTTACTTAAACTTTCATTGTACTTTAAACAACTGACCCTATCAGCACCCATTACATTTTCATTGCATTTTGTTGTACACAATTGACTTTTCATCACCGGTTACCCTCCGCTTCAGAAATAGAGGATCTGAATATTTTTTTAGCATCGAATGAAAAAATTCGCATGTTTAGATCGCATGGAAAGATTCGGTCTAGTAGATTTCGCTCACTAGATTTGTGAAAGACCCACATATCGTATCGGAAATGTAACCCTTTTTTTCAGGTGATCTAAAAGAATATGTTGAATATGCTGTGATTCAATAACTCTAGACAACTGTAAAACCCAATCAATTAATAGGACATTATATTTATGGATTCCGCAGTTAGTTCTTTGTGAAACATTTTGTCAATGTGTTATTAGGTTTTTAAAGAATAAACTTGTCAGATGGTCAAAAACGGTCGATTCGCCAATATTTAACTTATCTGCTGTCTCACCGACCGCGGTGCGTTGATGTTCGATTATTATGGGTTTTTATTTCTCTACATCAGAGCTTCAAGAACATCTAAAGAAATGCGGTTTTCAAAATCTTCGCCCCTGAACTGACCAAACCACTTTTAAACCGTAGTCTTCACTACAGAACCCTCCATGTAAACAGTACAAATCTTGTTTTTTTTGTTTGAATAACGTTCTTGCCCTTTTTGAAATAAAGCAGCATGGTGTGGCGTAAATGCAAGTTATAGACCAACATTTTCAATTTGAGTCAAATTAATTAACTGAAGGCAATTCATAACGAATCTAAAAGTAAATATTTTGAATATTATATGAATTCAAAATATGTAAATATACATTACAAAGCCAACAAAAATTTTTGTTTACAAGCGTTAAAAGAGCAACTAAGGGAAAATGCCAACGATCTTTCCGAACAAACAAATAAATGTCGTTTTAATATTGTTAGCCGAATATACAAGGTATCCCATAAGAAAGTTTCTATTTCATTGGCTCATTGTGCAAACGCAACAACTGTGATGGGCGCGGGGCGTATGTCAATTGATAACCCCGCGATTAGGAATTTAATGAGCATGGAGCGTTGTGAGTGCTAGAATTTTACAAAAATAATGATGATGAGGCTCATTGTCATCTCAAAGGTCATGCAAATAAACAGAACTGACATTACTGGAGTGCAACGAACCCGAAACACAAGCATCAAAAAGCACTAAATTCGTCCCTTACTAATAATCGTCCCCTACCTTTTTGAAGACGGCAGGGTACGCGCAGTTACCGTCAATTCAGAGCGTTCTGTGGAAATGTTGGACAATTTATTGATACCTGAACTTCAAATCTTCTGTGGTTATAATCAGAGAACTGGTTTCAGCAGTATACAACAACGTCACATACTTCCAACACGTCTCTGTCACGAGTTGGTGAAATTTTCATTTTCAACATTTGAAACATTAAAAAGACACAAGTTTATTCTTTAAAAACCTAATAATTAATAGGACTATCCCTTCAGTTCGGTTTATAGGTGGCCATTTTTATAGGTTTTTATGTTATTTATATATTAATGCGCTGGATAATTCTAGTTTATTGGTCTGCATAATCCTAGTTTCCATTATTCTATATTTTTTGGTGTGGTTTATCTTTTTTACTGGTTATTTTCGTTCACTTTTTTCTGTCCTTGATTCTTGCCTTGATATTCTCCACTCTTTGGTCTTGTCTCCTGAGTCTCAGTTTTTCTCTTGGTTTGGTGTTTGCTTATTTGCTTATACGTTCTTTCTGTTATATCCGTTGAACATTCAAATATACTATACAGCAACTCAAGAACAACATCCGTGCTGACATAGCTGCTTTAACACCAAAAAAATTAAAAAAGGAAAATAGTTGCATTACTGTAAATGCCTAAAACTTTATTGACATGATTTTTAAAATTTCTAATGAAACTGTGTTGTTTTCATATTCAAAAATATAAAAGAAATTGTTCAAATTACAATGTTAACTTATAGTGATTTGAATTATATATTTTCATTTATGAACAATGGCGAAGGAGCAGTTATAAATAATTCAGAGCATATTGGAAAAATAACGGATCTTTTTAAATAAAAAAAAAGTTAGTTATTTTGGCAAAATTATTTCTTTTTATTTAAAATACACCCCTCCGCATCAATACACCGCTGGACACGTTCAAGCAATGCTAGAATAGATTTTTTTATGTCGTTTTATGGAATCACCTCAATGACGCTCATCACAGTTTCTTGGACTTGTTTAACACTGTCATAAAACGTTCCCTTCATTTCGTTTGTTTAAATCATTTGTCAAAATTTCGTGAATCATGTATTTGGTCGTATTTATTTCCCCCGTTATTCATCTCACATTCGAATTCACATCGTAGTCGATCATTTCAGGTACTTTTTCCACCAATTCATCGCGATTTTTGTTTTTTTGACGGGACTGGCTTTGGGTCTTCCAAAGCTTCACGACTATTCTGGAATCACTTATACCACTCGAACTCAAACACACGTGCCGGGATAAGCAATTGTCACCATAAATTTTTTTCGGCAATTCAAATGTTTCTGTAAAAGTTTTACCGAGTTTGAAACAAAATTAGCCAGACCACCGGCCTCGGTGGTCTGGTAGATTAATCGCCTGCCTGGCAATCCAAAGGTAGCTGGTTCGATTCCAGCGCTCGAATGGGTGTTTTTCTTTAATTCTTCTGTCCGTCTTACTTCCTACCTTACACACACACTTATATACACTCATATATACACACACGCCCACACATATCCACACCTAAATATCTGTGATTGTTTCCAGTCAAGAGTGTAAAATCCGACAACGAATTACGCCTCAGTCACGCCAAGCATCAAGGCCGGATGCCTTCTGAGAAGTATTCTACGTTGGTCACTCGCCAGTTGGTAGGCTTCCTGATAGACTTATGGGTAGGCACATAACCAAGCGTTGATAGTGAGGGGGTGCTGGCCTGGGTTTGTCGGTAGCTGATGACCGTGGTTCGGAATCCACGTTAAGCTGTAGGTCCAGTCGCTAAATAGCCTTAGATGCTGATGCATCTCTAACCGTAAATCCTTTCCTTTCTTTTGAAACAAAATTTAATATTAGCTCTCTGTTCTATCGTGATTTTACGACGAAATGACAAAGGGTACTGTCTTTTTAAGCGCCATAACTTCATAATCCGTTAATCGATTTTAATGATGGCGATCTGTTTATATAGGAGATATGCAGCTTTAGATTATATATTACTTCAGTAGATGATACTAGTAGTTTTCTTTTTAAATTTAGAAGGCTACTACCATTTCTATTTTACTATGACGCATCATTAAAATAAGTTTATTTTATACTATTTATTTATTAAATTAGTTAATTGAATAAACAAAAACATCCAATCACGTTAGATCCAATTATGTTAAAAACAGCATAGCAAATTATATCAAACACACAAACAAATTAATTATTTACATGTTTACAGCACCAACCATAAAAAAATGGTAAATGGAAAAAGCAATGAAAGTAATTTATCATTATATAACAAGACAGACTGCCTACCTTATCTTAAAAAAAATATTTCCAGCTATTCCTCAACAAAATATGTCATCCAACAGCGCAATCCAATATTGACTTTCTATTAAAACCCATGTTACTACACATAATCCATCTTTCGAATGTATCCAGTCTAATCCCAAAGTGCTATAAACTAACAGATTTTCATTATGGTACCCGTTAATTAAACAGAAATTTGCAATTTTGTCATATTTATAATTTTATTGTAGAGAGAATCCTCTTTTAATTATTCTAACCGCCTCATAATTCCTCAAATGACTCAAGTTTCAAACTGTCTCTCCCCCTCGGGGCTGATGTGGCGGAAGAACTTTAAAACAACACGGTTCTTTGGTAGCTATAAGCCATTTGACAATTGATTGAAGAATAAAAAAGAACTCTTTAGGACATACCACGAATCATTATTGTTATAAATATTGATTTTTTAATTTTGTTTAGTAATTATGCTTGGAGAGGCTTATATATTACCAAGTACCATCTTCTGACAAAGCTTCATCATTTGGTATAAGTATCTGACTATTAACTATATTAACTTTTATGACATTAAAACATTTATATACGAGGTGTAAAAATAAAGAGACTGATAGCATAGCGGTAGGTTAGCTAACACTTTTGGCTTGCTCTCTTGACGGGAGACAGACCAACATCTGATGCGTCTTCAGGGCCAGTTTGAAATACTTAAAACAACTTGGTGGTTCGTAGCAATTATTTTCGTTAACCGGATTTTTCTAGTGCGTTCTGTTTCTAATGAGTTCTAATCGAAGTTAGATACGTTGGGCTCACATTATCAATTTTATGTGGCTCTAAAAGCTAGGACTATTGTAAGGTGTTACACCTTAGGTGAATACCTTTCAGGTATTATACATTCTGTTTAAATACATTGTAAAGAATTCATTCTGCCACCATTAGCAATTTAGTGATTAGTAGCAATACAATTATTTTCGTGAAACGGTTTTCTAAAGCGCTTTTTGAAAATGAGTGACAACAATTTCGACCAAAAGTGCGCTATCAAGTTTGACTTTAGAAATTGACACTATGCAACTGAAATTTTGCAAAACTTTAATTTCTGTTTTGTCAAGAGCTCAGGGTTTCAGGTGGTTTAAGGATTTCTTAAAAGGATTCGGCTCGACTACGAAAAGACTCGATTGAAATTGAATTTCTGAATCTCGATCATAAGATTTTAACCATTGAATTGGTGAGGAAGAAAATCTGCACGACAATGGCTTCAAAAAATCGCAGGAAAACTTTACTTTTTGGGGTAAATTGAAAATTACTTTAATTTTCTGGAACTTGTCATTACTGGTGACGAGTCTTTGGAATACTATGCAAAAACGAAGCGTCAGAACCAGAAATAGTATACTCCAACCTCATCACGGCCAAAATAAGCCAGAATGAGCAAATCGAAGAGATCAAAAACATGTTGATTTGTTGTTTTAGTAACCAGGGGATCATCCATAAGAAATTTGTGCCACATGGGCACAACGGTACACCAATAAGAACACCTGGGTGCTGCAGCACGAGAGTGCGCCTTTCTACACAGTTATTTAATTTTAGAGTTTTTGGCAAGTAAATTTATCACTTAGGGTCCACAGCCCCAGTATTCACTAGAGTTGTGTCCTTTTGACGCTTTAATTTTTTTCGAGATTAAAATATTGAAAAAACCGTATCCAAGTAGCAAAATCCAGCTCAAAAAAAAATGCTATGGAGCTCCAAGTGATTCTAGGAAGTTCAAAGTCGTATTGAATACGCATCAGTTGTTGGTCTGTCTTCCCTTCAAAGGGGTGACCCACAGTGTTACTAGATTGAACGTTACGCCACAAGCCGTATTACTTTATTTACACAGATTAGGAATTGATATTTTATTATCAACAATAAAACTTTTCTAATCCAAAACAAATAATAATTATACAAATGACATGTGGCCAAGCGGAAGTCAAGTGGAATTAGCTTTCTTATTCCTAAATTCATTCCGAACAATGTATTCCAACCAATTTATTATTCCGTTCAAATATTCCCTTTTAAGATAATAATTTTAGCTATTTTTTAATCTAGTGTGTTTGCGTAAAAACATCTAAACTTAAAGCCACAATTTTCTTTGAAGTCTCCCTCAATTTTTTTTTCAGTTATTATATTCTGTCATTTACTACTTAAATACTCCGACTATAATGGAACTGAAAACGCAAATAGTCCTTGCTACTGAGAATTTTAATGCCGTGGTTATTTTATTGCAAAATGCTCCCCAAATCTGACACAGAGGATGAAATCTAGCTGAAAAAAAGATCAAAGGACCCCGCTTAACCCTCCGGGACTCTGTTGGAATCTGTAATTGTCTTGGACCTTAAGGTTTTCAGGCGACGAAGGGAATTTAAAAGTCTTGAAAAAGCTTTTAGTTGTGGCCAGATAAGATTTTGTGTTAAACGTAGTTTAAGGATTTTTCCGATTTTCATTTGGTCGATGAATAGTTCTGTTTGTTAGAATACAACTTACACTAAATAAAGGTTTTTATTAATCCCATAAATAGGAGGACAGCTTACAAATTATTTTCCTCAACAACAACAGAGCATCTAATATGGCTGATTTTTTCAAAGCATGTGCTATTATATTAACAGTATGTTTTTGACGAGTAACGTCATCTTTATGTAGAGATTGGAAACTTTTCAGACTACCCCCGTATATATATATATATATATATATATATATATATATATATATATATATATATATATATATATATATATATATATATATATATATATATATATATATATATATATATTTGTTGGTTGCTTGACCGGGAAGGAGCCCCATCTATCCCTTCAACTGGATGACATATGTTTCGTCTCTCAAGGTTCAGACTCATCAGGGCGCCGACATATACCATACCATCAAGAATAGGGAGACCCTATCCACAGCCAACAACCCATGTTGTCGCCGACTTCCCGTCGGATGGCGCATATATATGTGTTAGATTTTCTTGGACTGCGTCCAGTGAGACAGTAGTGGCTGGGTGTCATCACACACCCAACCGTTGGGTTCCACAATCTCATGTGGAACACACAACAACCTGCGTCTCCGCGTAAATGAACATTTTTGGTATATGTCTGCGTCCTTATGAGTCTGAACCTCGAGAGACGAAACATATTATACGTATACACGCTGGCATATAGTGGGCATTGTTTTTCATGTAGGTTACATATATTTATAATTCCTTTCCCTCCTTCAATTCTTAGTATAGTAAGTCGTTTTTTATTACTGTGCGGGTGGTGTTTCCTATATTTCTTTAGTGTAGTTCTAATTATTCGGTCTAGCCTTTTGATATCTGTGTTTTACCAAAATATAATCCAAACGAATATGTCAAGGCTGGTATAGCAAAAATGTTTATAGCTTTTACTATATTTCTGCTGTTTAGGTCAGACCTGCATATGCTTTCAAGTCTGGACGTGAATACTTTAGTTAATGTTTTCTTAATGAGTTTATGTTCAACTCTCTTATACTATTGTATTCCCAGATATTTATATACTTCGCCCTCCTGCATTGGCTCTATATATTTTTATTCTGCAGTGACAAACCCTGTCATCTCTAACTTAGATCCCATCTTTATGTTCTAAGTTCATCTTAATATCAGCTGTAAATTTATCCACAACCTGAATGAGTTGTTGCAATTTCGGTGGCGATGATGCATACAATTTTAAATCATCTGTGTACAGCAGGTTTGGTACAATTTGGTTTTGGAATTTGTATCCGATTTGCGTCCTTTTAATTAGATTGGAGAGTAGATTAAATAACAAGTAAAACCACAGAGGGCTCAGCGAGTCCCTCTGAAATATGCCGCTTGTCACCCTGATTTCCTCAGTCCTGGTCGCACTTCCATTTGCGATAAATTATGCTTTTGAAACATAATATTTGTGTTTGCTTTCCTTTTTGTGTCTTAGATCTAGAGGAATGTAATTTAAATATTAGGGTAACTGAGTTTGAAGAAAATTAAGATATAGTTCGCCATTTAAATTAGGTGGTAATTCGAATAGACTATTGGGTTATTACATAATCACCATAATCATTACATAATCACCAATAAGAGCACGTCAAACGTTAATTTTAAATTCGTGTTGGAAATTAGTTGACGTTCGGATACTAATAAGTATGGATTCTCTAAATTTCACGCATGTTTATTTCTAAAATTGAATACACCTCTACGTGCAAACGTTGCTTCGCCTGTAAACAATTTTTTTTAAAAATTGGTTGACATTTGGTCGACATTTTGCTGGGTACTACATAAACGAGCAAATTTCAATCTGGCTGGCAAATTAGCTTCCACTATGTTCTGTACAGGCGTGAAATGAAACGCATCCTTGAGAACAATTTTCCGAACGGTGGACTTGCCTACCCCAACTCCAAGAGCAATGCGTCTTGTACTTTAGGGTTTTCGGTTACGCGTATCACAAAATCTTCTTCCTGGTCGGTGGTTAGAGTCTTCGGACGACCTGTGGAATCTCGTTTCGGACGGAAAGAACCTACTTTACCAATTCTGTCGTAGATATTTTTGAAAATCTTAAAATCCCGCTGTCTTCGTCATGAATACATTAAACTGGGCAGAACCAACATCAAAATAGATTGTCTGGCGTTTGCTGATGATCTAGCAATTTTAGCTCAAGATATATTACGGCACAAAAGTCTAAACAAACAAAACAAAATGAAACAACAATCTAAAACAAAATGAAAAGACACAATATGATTACATGATCTACAACAAAATGGTGGGAAAAAGGATTGGAAAAACGGGTTGGAAAAAAGAAGCCAATAAAGATAGATGTCAAAAAAGTGGAAACTGCATTGAGACTTACACAAAATATTTACAACAAAATATGGATATCTAAAAACACAAAACTGAGACATTACAACACAGTTATTAAGCCAGAATGTCTATATGATGCAGAAACGCAGAAACATTTTGAATAGAAAGAAAGACATCGAGGAAATTGAAAAGAAAGAAAGAAAAATCAGAGGCCCTAAACAAATAAATAACACAACATACCGACTTCGAGAAAACCAAGAAATCAAACAATACTCACATATACATAGCGATATGACAATAAGAAGACTGACGGACACATAAAACGGTTGAATCCGAGTAGGCTAACTAAACAAATAGTTGAATTTTATGAAAATAGTAGTAGAGCTAAAATTGAAACAATTAAATGGATTGCGTGAAAGTGAAATTCAAGATAGAAAGTGTTTCAGATAACGGTTAACGTTTGGGAGGTTGGCCAGAGAGACAAATGTAGGAAGATCCTTACAACTTGGTCTGACGAAATGAAAAAAGCTCATAGTGAAAGAATGAAATCAGTATGGGCGTAAAAGAAGGCTAACAGTAACAAACAATGTATCGATATAAAGCCGGTGAGGCTTTATATCGATACGTATATATAGGACATATTTTTTGACTTTGACATATTTTATAAATTTTCACCTTGAGGTTTTTTTTTAAGCTAACAGTAATTCATTTCAGAACTGATACTGAAAATTTAAGTAGTATATATAAAATGACATAATTAAATGATAAATTAACGTTTTATTCTTTTGAACCTAATAAAATTAAACGTGAAAACCCCAAAACAATGAGCTTATGAAAAAACTAATTTAAAGGTAAAAATTTATAAAATATCTCAAAACCAAAAAATATGTCAATTAAAAACTAAATTTTTCTTCAAATTCGTTCAACAATTTCAACTAATTATTTATAATTAATACTATAACGTAAATATAGTATATTATAAAAAAGATATAAAAAGGTATGTATTAAAATATACATTTATACTTAATATAGGAATAATATATATTATAAATTTGTAGTTGTTGTAGTATTGGTTTAGATCAGTCACTAGTCAGTAGGCTTCTCGAGATACATATGGTTACGCACAAAAAAACAAGGGTTGATAGCCCGAGGGGGTTTCTGAGTGGGGTTTTCGGTAGTCGATGATCGTGGTTCCAAACCCACGATAAGCTGTAGGTCCATTCGGTAAATAGCCTTCTCAGTTGCTTATGCGCCTCTAATTCTAAAAATTAAACCATCATTATTTAATGATGGTTTAATGAAAAAAATCGAAACGTAAACTTATTAAACTTAAATTATTATTAAAGTTTAATTTACGCCCAGCGAAGTAATAGCAGATAACAGCTAGTAAGATTATGTAGAGATCTATAACTTACAAATCCCTTCCTTAAATAGAAATTATTTTGTATGTATTGAACATGACCTGACTCTTCTTATTTCCAAGCCAAATCGTCATCCAGTCTTTTGCACCTCTTGTATGTGTTTTTGTAGCTTCTCTGGAACGGTATGATGATAACGATCGTAGATGTACGAATCTTATTATATATATATATATATATATATATATATATATATATATATATATATATATATATATATATATATATATATATATGTATTGAACATGACCTGACTCTTCTTATTTCCAAGCCAAATCGTCATCCAGTCCTTTGCATCTCTTGTATGTGTTTTTGTAGCTTCTCTGGAACGGTAGATGATAACGATCGTAGATGTACGAATCTTATTATATATATATATATATATATATATATATATATATATATATATATATATATATATATATATATATATATACATACATACATACATATATACCTCATATTCATCAAACACTATTACATCCATATTAAAATTACAACATGGGACGTTATTTATACTCAAAACATCATTGGACCATAATTTTTTAAAGACGTCAATAGAAATGCAGTGCAAACAAAACAAGAACTGGAGAATATGTAGTTCCAGTAATGTGGTATCCACAGCATACACTGCATGTCAAACAATCAACATTTTCCCTAGTAGAAATGGAGATTTATTGTGGCCGCCTAGATCTCGTGATCTGATGACTCCGGAATATTTTAATGGGGCTTTTTGAATGAAAAGATTGATATAAATAAGCACCCAAATCATACAGCAACTGAATGACAACAAACGTATTACGTGCATTAAAGATATTTTGAATAGGGCGTAAAATTGCTTTGCTGTTAATGGCTCACATTTAACTGGTATAGTATTTTAAAGACGAAGTAAAAATGCTATAGAAAAAATATTCTGCCTTGATTCGTTTAAAAATTAAAAATAATTAAATGGGAGCGTGACACTTGCCCCACCCTGTACTGTAATACTACTTTCACTATTGGTAAATGCAATCTTCTTTCAGTATTCGCTAGGAAGGAAATTTTGAAATTTAGTTTTCATTGATTTAATAAAATTTATTCAGTCAAAGTTGATTAATAATAAAATGTATTCGTTTGAATATATAAATAACATCGAATATCTGAATAGATATGAAAATTGTTGTAATTTAAAGAGAAAACACTGCAAAATAGTAGTGCTTAAAGCTGGAAAATAATAATTTATGTCAATAGATATTATGTAGTATGTATAAAAGGCTTATGTTTAATTGCATACATGAGTGGTTTAATAGTTCACTGTTGGTAGTGCGTGCTTTTCTTACGATATTTGTTAGCTAAGGGTGTTGGTTTACTCTGAAAAGAGAACATACTTCGAATTAACCTATAAGCTGGATTAACGATCAGGATGACTGGTTATTTTCCGAGATTATCAAAATAAATTCTTCAACACAAAAACAGTCGTCATTATTCGGTGTGTGATTTATGGTCCGGAAGAGTTATAAGAAGACTATGTTGTTTAGCATTAGATACATATAATCTATATACTCAATATAATTGACGCTAACAGTGCTGATAGAACACTGAAGAAAAATGCTCCTGATGCCTTTGAAATGGTTTGTGCTGCATACAGAGACAATGATGTAAGTTATTCTAAGTGGAATAATTGGTATCAATAATTGGACCTTAAACCCTAACAAGATCAAAAGTACGAATTACAAGAACTGCGAAACAGAAAAGTCATTTTTGTATGTTTATAAAAAATGTCCAAGGCCCAGCAGAAAGAATGGCTGGAATAGATGATTGGCATAACAACACTTGGCTTTCAAAGTTCTAAAAGGGGTTCTCCTTTTGTAACGGTTTGATACAGAAGAACTTACATATCATTTCCTCAATATCAGTATTTTAATGCTGGTTAGAGTAATGCCGGTCTTACTCTCAAGGAGGAGGTAAATCTCCGCCCCTGAACCGACCAAACCACTTTTCTACCATGATCGTCTCAATAGAACCCTCTCCGTAAACGATATAAATCTTGTTTTTTGTTTGGACAGCGTTCTTATCCTTTTTTCTAATAAAAAAGCATAATGTAACTAAAATTTAAATTATCCACCGACATTTTCAATTTGAATTAACTTAACTAACTGAAGGCAGATCAACTTGAATCTGAACGTAAACATTCCTAATACCACACGAATTAATAATATGTGAATAAATGGAAAATACTTAGTAACTCTCCGGCAACCCAATATATTACGGATTTATTGTTTTGAAAATTAAGCATAATCAGAGTAATATTTGTGTCAGAGATCGGAAAGAAGTTCTTGATATTTTGGATCCAGAACTGAGAACTCAGCTACAAAATTCAAAAACGAGAAATGGCTGTTGAGTGTTAAAAGACAAACGAGTCTTGGACAATTTTATTTTAAAGGAATCGAACGTGAAATTTCGGTCTTTGCCCTGCTTAAGAATTTATCTGCTATACGCGATGAGCATGGTCCGAGAACCTGAAAGTGTAAAATCATGGAAAAATTTCAACCAACCGTCAAAGTCTACCGCAAATCCAAATATAAATATTATTCATACAAAAGAAAGCATTGCTAAGTATCTGGTGTAATATGAAAGTTGATGCATGAAAAGTCGCTAAATGTAGACGAAACTGACCTGATCGGACTGTATTAACAAGTTCTTCACTTAAACCATTCCCAATTCATATTTCACTGAGCTACTTGGTCGATACTTGATGGAAATTCATTTTAAATAAACAAACTAAGGGTCATATTTAAATTTCCATAATAATAAAAAACTTATTTTATCAATATCTAGAAGCCGAATATAAGTTTAAGAAGGGTGAACCATTCAAGTCTACTTGGGTGTCAACTATTTAATTTTTAATGCCTGAAATTTTTATGAATAACTTAGAAAATAAGATACATTTTAATTTCCTTTACAGATACTGATATGCAATTAATTCAAATCTTAACTTACATACATTTTCTATACAAAAAAATTAAATTCACAGTTGAAGAAAAAAATAGTAGTATTAACGTTTTAGATTTAATAATTATTAGAAAAGCCAATAAACATGATTTTGCAATTTTTCATAAACCATTCTTATATAGATTTAGTTATACATAACAATTTTGTTGACTTTGTGACTATAGTTTAGTAAGCAATGTTTCATTATTAAACTCACTTAAAATCTAAGGTATGACAGCTGTTTATCCTATATACAACTTTATTTATGGTTTTATGGAGGGTATTTTTTTATAATATTTTAAATAGTGGAAAATTTCGGAGATCTGTTTGATCGTTTAATAAATATCTAGACTGGTCTAGATTATTATATTATTATATAGAGATATTATATTTGTAAATTTTTATTGTTTCGAAAATGTTTAGTTTTTTTGCTTTTTGGAGCTGTATGTAAAATTTGTTATCTCTGGAAATATATAAGGTGCATCTCACGGAAAACAGAATTTTTTACAAATAGCTATTTCTAATGGCGCCATCTTTTGAAATGTTGAAAAGGTGCATCCTTCGCTGACGTTCTGGCAAAATTTCGTGACATTCGGATCATTAGAAGCCAAGTTCGCGCGCTTAAAGTGTCAGTGGGTCTATTCCATCGGTCGAAAAATTGGTAAAACATTCACCGAAACGAAATTCAATTAATGAAACAGGTTTATGATGAGAATTGTTAATCCTGTCGCACAGTCTACGAGTAGTTTAAGCGATTCAAAGAAGATTGTGAGAACATCAAGAACGACGAACATCCTGGTCCAAAAAATTCCGTGGTTACTCAAAGTAACATTGAAATTGTGCGTGAATTTATAAAAAATCAGCCGAAATCTTCGTTGCGATACATGAGAATGGAATTGAACAGGTCCAAAGATTGAATTCATTGCATTTTGAAGTGTTTTAATATTTCTTTTATTTCTGCGTCGTTTCCAGAATAATATACCGAAATGTCGTCTACATATCTAAACCAAAACAGTATATTTTTACTTTATCCGTTTAAAAAAAAAAATTTTTCATTTTAATATAAACAATCATAATAAAGGGCTGACTGGAGAACCCATTTCTAGACCATTCTTTTGTCTGTAAAATGATTTATTAAATTGAAAATAACGGTTTCAGCGAAAAAAGTTATTTAATAAAAATATAGTAAAACAGAAACAATTATTAATCAATCAAATATACCCAAAGGTGAAACAACCAAATTATAAAAAATATTACTATATCTAAGATTACATATTTCGGTCCAATTTCAGAACAAATAGCTCGCTCTTTAAGGAAGCATAATTTGCACATAGTTCTTAAAACTTCCCTGGTCAACCAGTAAATTACTTTTTAATGCCAAAGATAGAACTAATAGCTACAAAATAAAAAATCAGTTTATGTGTTAAGTTACAACGAGTGCAATAGCTGCTATGTAGGACAAACTGGTAGAAGATTTAAAGTGCACCAATCTACGCGCCTACTAAAGAAATAAATTTTCAATATTGCGAACTATTTCACAGATACCGGATATTGCCAGAGATAACAAATTTAAAAATTTTACATACAGCCCCCAAAAAGCAAGAAACTAAACATTTTAGAAGCAATTGAAATTTGCAAATATGTATGATAAGTATATAAGATCCGTTTAGACATTTATTAAATGACCAGACAGATCTCCGAAATTCCCCATTATTCAAAATATTATAAAAAAATACCCCCAATAAAACTGCAAAAAAAGGTTATAACAGGATAGACGGATTATAAAAAGGATAAACAGTGGCCATACCTTAGTTTTTAAGCCAGTTTGATAATGTAACATTGTTTACGAAACTATATAAACAGAATAGAGTCAAAAAATAAAATAAGTGATAAATAACAAAGTAAAAAATAAATTTTTGATTTCATTTGAAAGAATTTAATGTCATCAAACAGATCGCAATAAATAACAGATTCGACCCAAGTATTTTAAATAAAATAATTAATAAAAAATATTATAATAAAATTACTAATTTATATATCGGATCAATAATAACAAGAATACTACAAAACAAACAATTGTCTAGGACGCCTCATTAAAAACAATAAAAATCAAACCAATAAACTTTATAAATCAGGAGTTTACTTAATTGAGTGCGGATCGTGTGCGAAAGTTAATTTTGGACAAACAGAAAGAAACAGATAAACATAAACAAAGTTATATTGCGCTTCTAGATGTTGAAAGAATGGATTTTTTGCAAAAATTCCTTTAAATCATATACAATAACTCTGATAATCGGAGTAAATGTTTAATTAAAAGCGACATCTCAGTCCTTAGAAGAGCTTTAAATATCTGCCGATGAAACTTTAAAGTCCATGACGATTACGGCTTCTAGTGAATACCCGTGGATATCCATTAAATGAAACTATATGTCTTTTTCAGCTAAATTTCATTCTCTGATTTTGAGAATATTTCAATATTTCAGGATTAAATCGGGACCAAACCCAAATTCTTAGAAACTACATATATTTACGTTCTCGATTCTATTTTAGAAGCGTTGTTTAGGAAAAAAGCGGAATGAAACTAACAATAAAATAATGTTTATGGATTCTCCAGTTGGTTGCTTCTGAATCATTTTGAAAATACTAGGATTTTAAATGAAAAACTACAAAGCTTTTTAATGTTTATTATATATTTTGCTCTACATTTGTGTATCCTTGTCAGCGCTTTCTCAAGACTAGCTTGGACTAATACTAATTCAATCATTAGTATTAGTTCAAACTACTCTTAAAAAAGCCCTAAAGGTGAAACATATGTAGAGCTATAATAAACGTTTGAAACACTAAAAAGCTACAAGTGCATCATTTAAAATCCTAGCAAGAATAAAATGTTTTTCAATGACAATAAATTTCAATACTGGCACCACAGTAAATCATAGCATTAAGTCTCAACATTTCTGACACAAAGGGTCGAAAGAATTAAAGGCAGTCTGTGCCTAGAAGGAAAGATCTCAGGGGTAGTAGTAAATAGCTCTAAAAAGGGACCGAACAAGGGTTTAAGAATATCAGAGATAAGACAGCCAGCTTGAACCCTACCTTTCTGCACATGTTGTGCGTGACATATATAATAAAATACAGGTCTTCTTTTATAATTCTAATGTATAATTGTTCGTATAGAGAATTTTGTTGTCAATGTGTATAAGTTCCTTAATCATGTTAATACTATTACATTAATTATTAAACTAATAATAAACTAAGTTGCAATTGTAACAAATACAAATATTTTAGGATAATATAATCTAAAAGTAAATAAAGAAGATTATCACATTTTAAAAATCCTGACTAAAAAGTTAAATAATGTGAATATGTGAATATTAAAACGTAGCAGATTAAAACTAGTAAATTTAGACTGCCAGATTATAAATTACTCATCATATTTCCTTCGCATACGCCAATATGATTATATCTTTCAAGTATCTCAAAGCTTTTTAGCCATGTTAAAGATCATGTAAGGGCCAAAGGTTAGGGCCATGTTATACATCGGTCAATAAGGCCCCGGTCTGACAAATAAAACCCACTGTTTTTGCAAATTTCGGCTTTATTCATCAATATATTCTCCTCGAAGGACAATACAGTCATTCCGACGCTTGTCTGATATTTCAGCACCTTTTTTATAGAACGATTTCTCTTTGCCTTCAAAATATCCTTCAGTTTTGGCAATGACCTCCGCAAAAGAAAAAAATCTTTTATCTCGCTTAAACAGCTCCAGAAACGTTGATCAGAATCATCATTACGTTGTTGTTTTTGGTCCGCTGTTAGCAAACGCAGTACCCATTTCGATAGCATTTTACGCATTCCGAAATGTCCATGCAAAATAATGTAAAAATTTCCTTTCGATATCTTCATAATATCAGCTATCCCCTGCAGCTTTACTTAACGGTTCTGCGAAATAATTTTGTGATTTTTTTATGTTGTCTGGTGTAACCCCTCATTTGAGCGTCTGTATTCCGCATACCAATCAATTTTGGTTGGCAGAGTCCGGGTAATATTTATCAAGCCATTGTTTGCTTCAACGATATTTTTATTTCATCAAAAAGGATTGCTTAATCAACACACGAAATTCTGTTTTGCCATTGTTTTAAAAATAACCAGAGTATCGTCAATTAAAGTACAACGCCCCAAAAACTAGTAGACAGATTATCATTAAATGTTGACACATGACGTTTGACGACATGTTTCCCTCCTGCTGTCCTTTTATCCTGCAAAATGGTCTTTCGGGAGCATTTTATTTTCTTCTTTTCTAATTCTTTTGCAAAATCTGATGACCTATTATTTGAGTCAAATTCAACACTTTCCGGATCATTTTTACCAACAACTGATCATCAGAGCATACAAGATCACTGATTCTGTAGACATTTTCATCATTTTTTGCAGATGAAAATCTTTCTCTTCGACGTTATCGATATCGGCCCTGTGAGAATGCTTTAAACCATCTGAAAATCTGGGTTTTTGACAAAACATTGTTTCCGCAGGCCTGTTAAAGTTTTGCAAAAGTTTTCATCGCACTGTACCCATGTCTGAAACAAAACTTAATATTTTATCATCTATATATCTATATCATATATTTTCATCAAAAAGCAATGCCTAATCAACACACGAAATTCTGTTTTGCCATTGTTTTGAAAATAACCAAAATAGCGTCACTTAAAACACAACAACCCAAAAACTAGTATAGAGATTGTTATTAAATGTTGACAAACATGTTTGAAGACATGTTTCCCTCCTGTTGTCTGTTTAATCCTGCAAAAAATGTTTTTCAGGAGCATTTAGAAGATTTTCTTCTTTCCTAATTATTTTGCAAAATCTGATGAAGTATTATGTGAGTCAAATTCAACACTTTCCCGATCATTTTTACCAACAACTGAGATCTCTGATTCTGTGGACATTTTCATCGTTTTTTGCAGATGAAGATCTTTAGCTACGAGGTTATCAATATCGACCTTGTGAGAATGCGTTAAACCACCTGAAAACTGAGGTTTTGACAAAACATTGTTTCCACAGGCCTGTTAAAGTTTTGAAAAAGTTATCGTCGCACTATACCTATGTCTGAAATAAAACTTGATAGCGTACCGTTTCTCGAAATTATTGTTACTCATTTTCAGAACGCACTCGAAAAATTGGGTTTACGAAAAAAAAATTGCTACGGAGCACCAAGAGAGCTCGTACTCGTACTAAAGGCAAATGAGATCTTGGACTGCTTCTCCTTTAAAAGGAAACCAAATGTGTGATACCAGATCGAAAGTTACGCTACCAGTCTGTTTACTTTTTCTACCTACCTCGTTCGATAAAATTTATGTTATGGATGATTATTATTAAATAAATATTCCAAATAGTTTAACAAAAGAGAAATGATTTGCTTTATTATTAGTTTTTTATTCGATTTACCCTGACTTTTTTGCCGTTAACACCGTATTTGAATGAAACCGAAAACGTATGCATTAGTCCTTGCAAATAAATGTCTCCCTAATTTGCCATATGGTAGACTTTTGATTTGAAGAGCAACTAGATCATTTCCTAATGTGACCGAATTGGAAAGAACAAGTTCGTATATTTGATTGCATTTGTCATAAATGCATAAAATGTATTTTGTCATCTTAATTATAAAAATTTAACGTCTTTCTTCAACAGTACAGTGTCCAGCGCGACCCTAGTTTACTTTAATATAGTGGGACATTGACTAACTATTGCTGCAATGTGCTGCTTAAGATTTTTTTTGCTTTCCCTTTCCTCCTTTTTTCTTTTCGTTGAAATCCTATACAGGAGGTAAACCAGGAAAATGAGTGATATTAATGGAATCACAAGATTGCGATGACGGCGGTTTGACTACTTAAACTCTATAAAAAAATACATATTTCAAAATGGTCCCATTATCTACCTTGATGAGATATGGTTCGATACAACAAAATATGGTTCAGCGAACAAGGGAAACATAATTACTATTTTACATGCTGGTTCCGATGATGGATGGGTTCCAAATTGTTTACGGTTGTCCTTCAAAAATATTAAACATTCATCTTTAGAGTATAACACCACCACAGACATAACACCACAGCAGAACTTTTTAAAGATCAGTTTTTAAATAGCCTTTTGCCCAATGTGCCTAAGGAAAGCGTAATTGTAATGGACAATGCTACATATGATAACCGCCAAAAAAATAAAGTTCCTAATGCAATAACATTATATTGAAAACTTAGAACTATATGTTAAAAAACGATATATACTTCGAAAATATATATAAAAAATGTCATCTTCTAGAAATATTAAAGACATTTAATATTAAAAAGGAATATGCATGTGATACCATTACTGATTATATGGGACATACGGTTTTACGCCTTCCCCCGCATTACTGTATTTTTAATCAAATTGATATGTTCCATCAGGTAAAAAACATTTCTCTCTACTAGTGCAAGCTCTCTACTAAGTGCAAGTGCTGCAACAATAATTAGGAAGTTTGTTGATAGTATTCCCAAAGAAAGTTGGATAAATTCGATTAACCATGTTAAAATAGAAGATTCCTATGTATCATTTACTAATAATATAGAACCACTTATTATTAATGTAGATCGAAGTGACAGTGAGAACGAACCCGAATTAAATATATAATTAAATTTAAGTTATAATTTTTATTGTACTAATAGATAATTTTTTTTTATTCATTATTTTTATTGTACTAATATATTCAAAATACACAAACCAATAAACAATGTTTTAGTCATACATAATAATAATAATAATTTAATCATAATTTAACAATATTTTAGTTTTTCTAAAATTATTCAGAAGTTAAACTACTTCAGCTCTGGTGCCTTTTAAGAAACTAAGAATATTTTTATTGAGATTTAGTGAGGCAATTAACATTTTGCCGAAGGGCAACGAAATATCTTGAAACGGACTATACCAAGAAAATAAATACATATAACGCGATAACCTGTTTAAAATTAAGGTCACTTAATATTAGCATATTATATTATTTATTATGATAAATATATTTGAAAAGGAAACTTAGTTTCTTTTCTGTTATTCTAATTTTATTGGCCACGACTGTGTATTAACAATATTTATATTAACAAAAAACAATATATAAACTGTCATTTATTTCGATCCGATCCTGTAAAACTTTATGTATCTTCAATGTCATTAAAACTTTTTCTCAGCTAATATTTTAAGTTACAACCAAAAATAAAGAATTATTTTCGATTTTCATTCAAAGGTCCATTTTCCATTAAAATCTTTTCCAAAATGATGCCTCAAGCGTAAATATTCGTTCCTGTGGAGAATTTTAATCTCTTGATAAACTCACTGTGAGTTATTTCCCAAATCAGGCCTAGATGGTAAAATCTAGCTGAAAAAAAGATCAAAGAATTTCGCTTAACCCTCGAAAACTTGATTTGAATCGGTAATTGTCTTGGGCCTTTAGGGTTTTAAGGGGTGAAGTGAAAGTTTAGTTTTTGAAGGGAGTCCTATTTAAGTATATAAGGTTTTTTCCTTAAAAGTAATGTGTTTTTTCTCTGTATTTTAGTTCGGTTCTTTAGATTGAGGTGTTCTTGAATTATTATTGGCAGATATTTTCAAACGTTGACATCTAAACTAGTATGGTATAAAACCAAGAGTATGAAATTTTAGGATATATTACTTTCAAATAACATAATTTCTCTACAGTTAGATTTTTTTTGGTTTTATAAGAAAGGAATTTTCATGAAAATCATCTTAAATTTTGGATTGGAGGAGGATTGGATTGGAGTTTAAAGTATTAACTGTCATAGGAGGTACTACTATGATCAAAAAGTAAAGTGATTCTATTCTAAACATTCGCGCGCTTTACGTATAGAACCAAACTTTTTTTAAGTTGCTATGAGGTTTATTAGTGTAGAAATTATAGTGTGTTTTTAATTGCTAGACGGTTTGGTCGGTGATTTTTTTAAGTAGTTTAGTTTTAATTAGATTTTGTCTAAAAAAATTAAATTTCCTGAGTTAGTACATTGAAAATGATACAACGATGACTCTAAGCCAATAAAATAATTTTTATAAGGGTACAAAAACTTTGGTGATGGTAAAAAGTAGTTGAAAATGAACCTCGTTCTGGAATTTTCATCAATCATTGAGGAAAATATTGCCAAAATAATGGATCTTGTACTGAGTATTCATCGAATAAGTATTAGAAACAAACATTCAGATATATGACCAAACAATTCATGATGTTTGCATCACAATCACGAACTAGCGCACATCGCAATAATTATTTGACCTTTTCGGTAAAAATTAAACAAATATCATTCCACAAGCACCACATTCACCATATATGGCACCGTGTAACTCTTTACTGTTCTATCGATTAAAGAAACCACTTCGTGGACGCCAAGAAAAAAAACGTTGAACCCAAAGAAACCATTCAACACAGTTCGTTGGTCGTTTTAAAGGAAATATCCGAAGTCGTACATAAAAACCCTTTCAAAGACTGGAAAAAACATTGGAATAACTTTATTGCAGTGAGAGGGCATTCCTTGAATGGAAGGAAATAAATTTGTATGAACTATTATAATATATAAATAACGAACTATTTTTTATATTAACCCACTAAAATTTGCATTACAGTACACTATTTAAAAAATTTGTTAACTAGCAACTTAATCTATTTCATCTTCATCACAGTCATTATCAAGTTCCCGGTTTGACAAATACAACACACTTTTTCTTGCAAATTTCGACTTTATTCATCAATATATTCTTCTTGAAATATAGCTATTCCAACGCTTTTCTAATATTTCTACACCTTTTTTATAGAACAATTTCTCTTTGTCTTCAAAATATCTTTCAGTTTCGGCAATGTCCTCATCATTGGAGAGACATTCTTTCAATTCTATCGATTCTGTTATTTCTACCGAGCATTTGTTTGAGGTCTGAGAAATGGAACTAGTCGCTGGAGGCCAGATCTAGAGAATACAGCGAATGAGGAAGCAATTCGAAGTGCAATTCATACAATTTAGCCACCGTTGCCAACGATTTGTGACACGGTGCATTGTCTTGGTAAAACAGTACTTTTTGGGTTCATTTGAAGCCTTTTTGCAATCTCGTCCTTCAAACGCACCAATAACGCTATGTAATATTCGCTATCGATAGTTTTACCTTTCTCGATATAATCGATGAACAATATCTCATGCGCATCCCAAAATATGTTTTTGATCGCTTTGGACGACTTTCACCAGTTGCTGCTCACTCAGCTGACTGCCGATTTGACACAGGAGTGTAGTGACGGATCCATATGTTTTTGGTCCGCTGTGAGCACACGCGGTACCCATTTCGATAGCAATTTACGCATTCCTAAATATTCATCTAAAATGGTATAAACACTTCCTTTCGATATCCTCATGATATCAGTTATCTTCCGTCCTTTTACTTTACGTTTTGCCAAATAATTTTGTGAATTTTTCTGATGTTATCTGGTGTAACCACCTCATTTGGACATCCACAGTATTCAGCACCATCGGTGCTTGTATGGCCACTTAAGGGTGCTTGTATGTCAATTCTTCTATAGGAACCTTTGGTGTGAAACACTAAACTTGAAGAGATTTACCACTAAACATTAAAACACTTTTTTGAACTGCTCGACGCACGTTTCGCTAACCATGTTAGCAGCATCAGGAGATCATTTAACATTTCGCTAACATGGTTAGCGAAACGTGCGTCGAGCAGTTCAAAAAAGGTGTTTTGGTGTTTAGTGGTAAATCTCTTCAAGTTTGGTGCTTGTATGGTTGATTTTCCTGGGACAGTGTCCGTGAAATATTTATCAAGCCATTGTTTTGCTTCAACAGTATTTTTCTTTATCAAAAAGTAATGTTTAATCAACATACGAAATTCTCTTTTCTATTATTTTGAAAATAACAAAAGTAGCGTACTTAAAGCACAACTCAGAAACTAAAGATTGGCACAATAGACTGCTGGTAAGGATTTTGTGTAAGTGACGCCATCTATATGTCAAACCGGACTTATTGATCGAAAGTTCACCCGTACACCACGTGGATACTTTGCCATTCATTCATCCGCCATGTCCGTGGTGGCAAACCACCCACGTAGAGTCCAGGTGAACTTTCCTTGGGTTTTAATATGTATATAAAATAATTGAAGAATTGAATGCTTGGTTTGAAATATAAAAGAAGAAAAAAAGGAGAAGAAAATTAAGAAGTTTATATAACATAATTGTTATTATGAAAACAAAAACCGCAAAACCATATCAGGCGCCCAAAAATGTATACTTATGTGGTAGATATGTGAATATTACAAGAATATGTGATCCAATAAAATTTATCGCATCAATGAATATAATATAATAACGAAAAAAATATGTTTCGTTTTATTCACATTTCTGTCGATTTTCGGAGGAATATTTTGTATATTACATGTATATTATATCTTTGTGGTGGAATTGCAGAATTCCAGGAGGTAGACAATGGTCTACCTCCTTGAAATGGAACCTACCTCACTGACATTTGAGTTGGACATTTCAAAATTTAAGAATTTATATAGTATTAAAAACTGGCTGAACATTTTTGTTATTACTAAATTATTGATAATAATCAAATAAACATTTTTAACTTTATTCGTATTATGACATAGTGAAGATGCATTCAGATGATTTATTACTGTGTTTGGGGCGTGACAATGGATATTTCCACACTATCATAGACTACTGTGTTCACAGTACATTGTGTTAATTCACCGTAGAAAGTTGCACGATTCAATAGCGCATAGAAATTGGAAGTTAGAAGGCGAACTTTGGGAAAAAATAATCTTTTCCGAAAACAAGCAAATAAACTTTTAGCTTGCTTACCTTTATGTTTCCGCATGCGATGTACCAAAATTATATTAAGATGTTTTAAAAACTAGTTTATTTATAACGAACAGTATATTCTATTGCTAATATTAAATAATTATTTTAAATTATTTATTTTAATTATAATAAATTATTATTAGAAATAAAAAAGTTTACAACCGGAAATCTTTTCCGGTTGTAAAAACCGGAAATCTTCTAAATAATATTCGTGGAACCATTTCAAATATTTTTGTATCAAATAAGATATATTTGGTATAGCCAAAATTCAGTATTTAACATTCCAAGATATGTCATTTATTTCCATATAATTCAAAGGAAATGGTTTGAAAAGAGTATTTTTATCATGTGATTTATTTTTCGTATGCTACTAAGCTAACCACTATTCTTGTGCTGCTTTTAAAAGCTAAAATGTCACCAGTTCGTGCACTATATCGTTTAAGATATTATCTGATTTTGAAAACTGAACACCTATTGATATGCAAGAAATAGGTTTAAGTTTTTATGACATTGAGACACGATTGAACATTGCTGCTTCTCACCAACAACGGCGTATTTGACTTCTTGTACTGAGAAATCGATATGAAAAAAGTGAGTGATGCTTTTGTTGCAATTACAGGTAGGACTGATTCGCGAATGACCGTTAGTCATTAGTCGGCATTTACTTGCGTTGGGGTTGTGTCCTTATCGTTCTTTTCGGGTGCTTATAGAGCACCACAAAACGCATGGAAAATCGAATTTAAAACATATAAATGTATTGACGCATTAGAAAATATTCATGTTCCTGCATGGCAATTTTAACCTTGAAAATGACATGTATCAGAACCATTGATCATTTACATTATGTTCTTATTTTGATTTACTCTAACTATTATTTGATCAGTAACTTATAATTTTAAACAAAACGATTCATAATAAGGCTATTTCCAACATTGAGATAGCCTTGATTGAAATACTTAACAAGATGGTTTTAACAAGATGCTCCAAAGAAGGGATGTAAGTTTTTTTCAAATCCTTCTTACTCATTGAACGTTATATTCCTTCAAAAAGAGTTTATTTCGAATAAACAAACCTATATATAAACATTGCTTATATTATAGTGTTATCCTAGTTAATGTCCTGAACATTTTTAGACAACCTGTGTATCATGATATTTGAGTTTCATAACATATTTTCCTTAATATAAGGTGTGTAAATAAAGTAATGAGAAGGGTGGTGTAAACAGGGAGTTTAAATTCCCTAGAGTCACTTGTCGTTACGTGGCAATTCTATTAGTTGATATGATTTTATCTGTGCGTTCTGAAAATGAGGGACAACAGTTTCCAGCAACGATGCAAAAGGTTATTGGCATGTAAAAACATTACTGTGATCTCGTAGTCCACTTATTCACCAGACTTGAGCCGTTTTGACCTTTTCTTATCCCACAGATTGAAAATTTAACACAAAAAATATAATTTTGGGACATTGGTGAACATTGAAGAGGCGATTCTAGTATCTGAATTTCCTGTACTGTTATGAAGAATGAACAAACTGTCCCCAGCACTGTGTCACTTCCCGATGCAACTACTTTGAAGGAGACAATGTAGCATTGTAATTTCAACTGAATATAAAAATTATAAAAAAAGTCAGTCTCATGGCTTTATTTAACTTTATTGACATACCGCGTATAAAGGAAATCATAAATAAAACCTAGTTGTGGTGGATATTTTAAATTTATTTCAAATTATATTGAATTTTCAATGACGATTTATGCATGGAAACGATCACTGCTTTCCGGAGATTTTTTTCGTATTTATAAATTTGTTTATTAAAGTCTTTCTGCTGTCTCGTCTGACATTGTCAAGGTGAAAAACAAGTAATAATAGCGATGTTACACGAGTTGTTTTTCTGGGAGGACGCCTACGCGCAACCTGACGGATGTTGCCTTAAGCATATTTCAAAATTATAAATTTCATATTTTATGACAAACAAATTAAAGTTTGGCAACTAAATTTCAATGGTAAATTTATGCAAGTAAGCATTAGTATGAAAGATATTTACGAACGTATAATAAGGCTGGAAATAATTATGTTTTTCTTATATTTATCCGCTGTAAAGGCAGTGATGCAAATCTAACATTTAAAAAGGATTAAAACAGATTCTAGTCATACTAGGGTATAACATTTTTTTTTAATTGCATAGTGGGCTCGTGGAGAATATTAAAAATATTCATAAAACAAGGAAACTTCTGTGTTTCACATAAAAATTGCACAATCCTTCAGCCGTCATCAAAAAAAAAAAGCAAGCATCTCCCGAAACCAGTTTCTGGCCTTAAACAGTCGTCGGTCAGACTCAAGCTAAATGTCCGACAGGAACGGAAGGATTGAAGGAAGACAAAGGCGGGTCACCCATTTGTCTAATTTGTCTAAATAGTAGTTGAAATCGAGTTCTGCAAAACAGTCGTTTACTAATGGGATGACCTTCTCATTCGATGAAATTCTTTGTCCTCCGAGCGAAACTTTGAGCCTAGAAAAGAGAAAAAAGTCACTGAGAGCCAGATTTGGTGAATATAGTGGGTGATCAATCAATTCGGGAATTTTTGCCATGACGACCACTGAAGTGTGAGACTGTGCGTTGTCTTAGTGGAACCAAACTTTCTTTGCAATGTCTGAATGATTGTGGCGTGTTCATATATTTTTAAATTTTATTATTATAGTTATTTTTATTTAAATAAAAATAACTATATTGCTAAGCCTTCGGTAGATTTAAATTCAATATAGTTTCCGATTCTTAAGAATACAATTTAACACATTTAAATATTTAAATACACAATCAGTACAATAAACAATCACACAGTAAATATTCCTTATATATATTTATTGGTAGTATGTCACTGTCATGAAAATCTATTGTTGTCAATGTAAGTATCGTTAACATACACAAAAAAATATATTTACTTTCACTCGTTACTTTATATATTACAAATTAATATAATTTAATTTTTTAGTTTAGTTTTGAAAACAGAGGAGAGTACCCTCCGAAACGTTAACGTTAAATGTTTGTAAACTTTTTTATAACATTTTTATATCTTTAAAATTTTGTTCGTTAGGCAAATTTATTACAAAAAAGAATCACTGAGAAATTTGTCTCCGTTTGGTTTTTTGTTTTTACCCAGTGATTCTTTCTTTACATAAGAACAGGTATTTTTGATATTTTTTTAGTTTTAGATAGTGGCGAAAACCCCAAGTAATGGAAAAAAATCTTTCTTTGTCTTTAAATGCAGCCGTTTTTTTCGTAATTTCAGCCTTCAGTTTGTCAAGTAGTGATGCGTTTTCAAGATAGTCGATTAATAACCAGTCGTCATCACTTTCCTGCCGATGGTACAGTCGTGATTTTTTTCGGAGTTGATTTACCCTTTGAATTCCCCTGTTTCAACTGTGCCTTGGTTTCAGGAGTTTAGTGGTGTATCCAAGTTTCATTTAAAGTTATTAATCGACGCCAATACTTTGACTTATTTCACATAATCTGCTTCAACCGGGCTTGGAAACCGGGCGGAAATGTTCATTCAAATGTGTTTTTGGTTTTGAGTGAGCAATCGCAGCACCCAACGCGCGGTTAGCTTTTTAATGCCCAAATCTTTAGTCAATATATGACAAACACATTCTTTTGAGATGTCCAGAACCTCTGGTGAACTTTTTCAATGTTATCGGTAGTGGTTGCAATTTTTTGGCCCTCCCCAATGTTCATATTCAACCAAGCAGGTACGACTACGTATAAATTCAGCTTCCCAAATTTCACGGTGGCAAATGTAGATGTAGAGTTCCCGTAAACAGCATCCATCTCGGCTTTAATTTGCGTGGCCGTTTTACCGTTCAAATGCAAGAATTTACTGCGGCTCGATATTCGATTTTTTTAATCTTTACAGAAACACTAACGACGACTGACATAAAAAAGTTAACGATATCGACTGACATAAACAAGTATTAAACAATAACTGATCATCTAATATAGCTGAAATTGTTAAGGTTATCTTTCAATGCATGCGCAATTATATTACCGGGATATTTTTGACGAAACGCCATCTTTATGTTGAGACTTCGTTCGAGAAATTCGTTCGTTTTTGAGGTGGTCAGATACGAAGTGTATGGTTATGCGTTGTTTTGCTGCAGGAGCACTTTTTATGCGTACTCACTCAAGTTTAGCTGAGTATAGCTCTGAATTTCTTTAAATCAAGCAATTTTTTATAACCATCAAACATACAATGGTATAGAAGAAGAATAATTTGGTATTAGCCGCATGGGCATCAAATGCCATTTAGCGACTTGGCTAGGTCCATGGGGCTGGATTAAAGATTGTGTATAAACAAATAGCGGTATATTACAGATATATAAACAAGAGGTTAAGAAATATCTAGATAGAAAGGCAAAATGACAAATTGAGAAATGTATATAAAGGCTAAAATATTAAAATAAATATAAGGAACGTATAAATGCACACCAAGGCATGAGCATGAACTTCTTACCACAATAAAATTGGCAGCAGTAGTTACTAAATAAGATTATAGAGTTTTAATTATTTAAGAAAGTTACATAGATATAGTATGATACAACATTGCTTGTGTTGTGTGTTTTCTTGATGTAGTTAATTGCACGATATTGTGTCAGTATGGGAAGGATGTCAAACATGTTGTCTTGCAAGTATTTTTTTTTTGATATGCCAGAGTTTTTTTACCATTAAAACCATGAAGGTTCCAGTCTTCTTATATTTTGTTTGGACCAACGGTAGTAATGGTCTTCTATAGATCACAAGGGGAGTACTGGTCTTCTGTAGATCTCAATGGGAGTAGGCAAGAGATATATTGAACTTGAAGCATAATGAATCGCCAACTCATTGTCGATAATTCTCACCTTACTCATTTGCTCACTGCTTAAACGCAATAACTGTGAGGGCCGCAGGGTGCATATCAATCGTGCATATCGCACGTTAAGTCGTCAATTTAGTCTGCATGGAGCGTTTCTTGGGAGCATACTGTGCGTTGTATGTGCGAGAATTTGACAAAAACAATGATTCGACAAAACAATCATTTTCATCTCAACGGTCATGTAAATAAGCAGAATTGTCGTTACTGGAGTGCAACGAACCCAAAACACTAGCATCAAAAACCCCTACGTCCGCCTATAGTCCCTGTATGGACTGCAATGTCAGCCCGAGGAATAGTCGGCCCGTACTTTTTTTTTAAGACGGCCGAGAATGCACAGTTACCTTCAAATCAGAGCGTTATATGGAAATGTTGGATAATGTTTTGGTACCTTAACGGTAAAACTTTGCTGGGTATAACCAGATAACATGGTTTCAGCAGGAGCGAGCAATGTTACACACTTCTAACACTTGGAAACTGGAACACATTGGCCTCCATGTAGTCCTGATTTCAGCCCAATAGACTTTTTCTTATGGGTCTATCTAAGATCGAAAGTTTGCGTTAACAAACCGGGTTCTCTGGTGCAGTTAGAAGAAAATATCCGATACGGACTGGCAGCAATTCCAGAGTTTATGTGCCGAATAGTCCTAAAGAATTTTGCTGTTTGTTTAGATGAGTGCTGTGAGCGTGAATGTTTAGATTTGAATGATATTATTTTTACAAAGTAATTTCTCAAAAAGTATATTTCAGTAATTAGTGAAGGTATTTTTTCATAAACGTCTCTCTTATTTATATCGCTACATCGAAACTTTCTTTTGGGACACCTTGTATCTTGAAAATATGACTCAACTGTCCACCTCTTGTTGTTTTACATTGCATTGAACCCCAGACTTCTGCGAATCACAATTCTCATCAAACATTGACTTTTGAAGATATAAGTTAATATATTTGATTAGTTTTCTTGGCTTTTTTCACCCAATATCTAGCCATTTTGTTTGTTTGCCTTTACGCTTATGTTAATACAGAGTCAATTGTTAAAGACAAAATATATTTTCCTAAGCACGATTATTTTTATAGTAAAATTGATTAGGCTTTAAATATTTTTTTTTGTTTCAATGCCACTTTTATTGGGAACAATTCCGTTTCTCAAATGTCATTTCTTGCTAGAATATCTTATAAAATTGCCATATATGAGCAAGATTCAGAATATTTTAAAGTCCTCTTGAAAAATTACTATTGAAATTAATATTACAAATGAAAAAGAATCATTTAATAATTAGGAATGTAAATGATCAAAGTGCTCCCGGAACAAAAAGGAACACTTAAATAAATACTCAAATTGAAGCTGAAATGATATAAGAGGCTTTAAAGTTTTTAGAGAAGAATTTCCCTTTATGAAAATTAAAACACTATGCAAAAGCCCTACAATAAAAAAAAAGAGGAGAGGCAAGGAATACGGGCTTTTGTTTCATCTTTTTGAAGGAGGAAAATTCACCAATTTTCAGAAAGAAAATTAAGTATATTATTTTCTTTGAGGAAATGAGTTTTCACGAGAGAATTTAGATATTTGTTTTGTTTTCAGAATCTCATTTGATATTGTCAATGAGAAAGATATGGCTATATGATTTGTCGGTACAGATGCCTACATGTAATTTTTACTCTAAAAGTTTTTTCTAAATTATAATATTTATATTAATCGATAAAAAATTACCTATAGAAATTACCTATAGAATTTATGTTAGATACCTTTGAAAATGAAAGCGCCTTTAAAAATATTCTACGAGAGTGATTTACAAATTATTGTTCATGTCGCAGTAGCCTTTAACCATCAAATAACAATAAAATTGTATAACTGTGATTTATTGACATTATAACATACAATACTTCAAAATTATACCTTGTTTCATTCATGATTTATTAGATTCAATCTGCACTCTGCACTCTGCACTCTGCACTCTGCACTGCTGTTTACATATACCCAACAATGAATAACATTGAAATGAAACCATATATATATATATATATATATATATATATATATATATATATATATATATATATATATATATATATATATATATATATATATAAAGGGTATTCCATTAAGAGGCTTCGAATGTTGGTAACGAATAAAAGAAACGTTTCATAACATACCTGAAAGTTATTTATGGCAGTGCGAAGCTGGATACAATTATGATGGTACAATTATAAGTGGAATATAATATCTGTCAAATGACCGCCACGACTTCTCTGGCAGCTCACAATTCTTTTGTTGAAATTCTCGATTACTGCTGAACACATTTGCGGAGTTATGTCACGAATTATTCGCCTAATTTCTTCTTTCAACTGTTGAACGGTTTGCGGATTATTTTCGTAAGCTGTGCTCTTCAAATAGTGGCGTCAAGTCGCATGACCTTGGTGGCCAATTTACGTCCCCATTCCGGGAGATCAGCCTCCCTCCATACTGTGTATGCAATAATGTCAATGTTTCACGTGCTGTATGACATGTCGCACCATCTTGTTGGAACCACATATTCTCTAAATCCATGTCCATTATTTGATTCCTTAAAAAAACATCAATCATCTTTCGGTATCATTCTCCGTTTACTGTAACAGCTCGTTCATCTTCATCTTCAAAAAAATACAGTCCAATGATACCCTCAGCCCAAAAATCGCACCAAACTGTGACACGTTGAGCTTGCATCGGGATTTCGTGGATTTTGTCTAGGATTTTCATTGCCCCAGATGCGACAATTTTGTTTATTCAACAAAAATCATTTATTTCAACAAAACAATTGTGAGCTGCCAGAGCAGTCGTGGCGATCATTTGACAGATGTTGTATTCCACGTATAACTGTACACTATCCAGCTTCGCACTGCCATAAATAACTTTCAGGTATGTTATAAAAGTTTCTTTTATTCGTTACCAACATTCGAAACCTCTTAATGGAATATCCTTTATATATATATATATATATATATATATATATATATATATATATATATATATATATATATATATATATATATATACATATATATATATACATATATATATATATATATACAGCACAGCAACAATAGAAATACCACTTCATAAATTGAATAATAAAATAATCAAATGGAATGTATTCAATATATTTCAAATTTAGAGCTGGATTCGGTTGGCAGCATATGGAACGTTGTTGAGTTTAAAATTTTTCGTGTTGATATTTATTGATACATTTGGAGGTTATCCCATTTGTATCAGTGTTATATGTAATTGTCAAAGTCGCGCCTGTAAAATGCCAAATAATTTAAATAGTCGTTGTCAAAAGTTTATAGCATATCCGATACACAATTTTAAACAAGAACGAGTCAATAATGGTGGTGGTAACCCCTCCTGGGTCAGTTAGAAACCCCAAAAAAAAGAAAGACTTTAGGGAAATCTGAATAGAAACGGGTAAGGGCCGAAAGGGCTATCCCAAAAACCTGACTAAATAAGTCGAAGTCTTCAAACAAAGCGCCAAAGTCCTACATGGAAGTCCCCAGGCTTTTCGAAGTCGAAAAATTGCTTTTCCAGAAGTAACGAGAGAAGAAAATATTGATTTATTTTTATGACTCTAAAAGCATCATACGACTCTAAAGTTATTACGATAATGAACTTTTTATTGTTTGTGAATTTTTGGCGAAAAAACAAGTCTGTGTGCTTCAACATCCTCCATATTCACCTGATTTATCTCCGTGTGATTATTTCCTGTTCCCGGAACTCAAACTGGCCATGAAAGGAACGTTTTATGCCAGTGTTACTTATTGAGGTGATTTGCCAGGCACTTCGAATTCTTTTACAGCTATATCCATCGAAGCTACTCTCAAATATGCTTTATTGAAAATTGAAGCCAAAACGTCATGAATGATTTTTTCATATAGATGGTTTTTCATATATAAATCACACTCTCTGTGATCAGCTGCCTTCAATTGACCATAGAAAGTGACGTCCAGTGGATGCATCCTATGGTAAGTATGCGAAGGTAATGATAACATGTGGATCTCTTTTACGCGGCAATATTGATAAGCTTTCCGTGATAAATGACTGACATTATTGTCAAGAATTAGGACGGTGGGGTTTTGAGTAGTTGTATTAATATCTTTAGCAAAATGGCGAAGCCATTTTTCAAAAAGATCTTCGTTAATCCACCCCTGATTTTGAACATTCATACTCTGCTCCAATGGATCCTCCAAATTTAAGACTTGACTTGATCCTTCGGCGTAGAAATATAAACATAGGTGGGACAAGTGAACAGCCTAATGTATTCCTTACACAGGAAACATGATGTTTTACCTACTCTCTCCGCTCGTAATTTTATCAACTTGTTTAAGTCCTTTGGGTGCATACATTTTTCCAGACCTTTACACAGTTGAAACTCCTGTTTCATCAACATTAAATATTCTTTTGGCTGGATAAGCATTCTTCTCCATCATTTCCTCTAAATTACGAAAAAAAACACATTAATTTCAGTTTTATTAAAACTCATCACTATGTTCATGTACGTTGGCTTCGGAGCTCGCAAAGAGATCCCAGAATTTCTTTTTTAGAATGCATACAGCCAAGATTTACCAACCTTGCCTTTCTCTGATGAAAAAAAAAGTTTTTAATGTTCTTTACAACAGAAAATTTATAAGCCAGTTTGCATAGCTGTTGTTGTGTACTTCCAAACTCATTTTGATCATCTTTTGAAACGTTGTCTTCCATCCCAGTCGAGGATCATACTACTCTCCTATTTTTAATCTGACTCTTATAGAAGTTTTTAGAAGCACAAACGATTTTGCCACATCTTATTTTCTTGCCACTTATTTTCCTTTCAGCTTGTACAGCTTCTAAAGCAGTCTTCATTTAACGTGGGTCCCAAGTTCCCTTTTTTAATCCTATCTGTAAGAGAACAAGCAAAAGTAAAATATATAGTTGACAATAGCGCGCAATTGTCAGACTACGCCATTTTGTTTTGATACCACTTCGATATCTACGAATAAAATTTTAGCTACAAAAACTCATTTCTCCTATATTTAACACAAATTTATGATTCGAAGCTCATTACTACAATATAGTTTATCATGAAAAAGCGGAACGTACTTAGTGACAGATTGACGGAACGTACTTAGTTCTTAGTGACAGATGACGCTTTAATCACAGCTCGTCGGCTACTGTTGCATGAGGGCGGTTTATCGGCAGCATTGGGCATGATTCGATACGAAAACAGACATGGTTACTATAGGCAGATTTGTAGTTGTGGGGGCGCGCTATTATCAACGGCGTGCAATTATCCAACTCAATTATCAACTTCATCAAGACTTCCAGAACTTCAAGAACTTCTTCATCAAGACTTTTCGACGAGATCCTACTCGTCATTTTCAAATGTTCCTGTGATGGAGATAGTTTCTTTCCGGAATAAAATAAATGACAGTTGCAATTTCTGTCAATGGTATGTGCTATGGGGTAATGGTAACAGACTTTTTCTTATATATGATGTTAGTTATAGATACAAACCATCTAAATTTTTAACAGGACGGTACTCCGTGCCATGTATAGGAGTAAAAGAATTGACTCTTCACGTCCCAAATACCCAGGTGGTTTAATTTTGCCAATGGAAATACAAATTGGCAAGATCTTTAGACTTTTGCCTTTGAAATTATGGTAAAAGTAAACAAACTAATCAAATTATTAACAAAAATTAAGAAAATATTCACGTCACGTAAGAAGACTCAAGGCAGTCATATGCTGTGTGCTTTCACGTTTCTAGTAGATGTTTATGTTAAAAAGAAAATTATTGTCAGGAAGAAAATATACACTACGAAAAATACCCGCCCTTGTCTCAGTATTAAATTTTTTTTCCCAGATGATTTATGAGGCTACAGTGATAATTTATAAAAAATTTAATGGACAATTGTAACAATATTTTTGGCCTTATAGAACAAGTTTTTTTCAATATAGTTAATGCGGGTTATCAGATTCAACAGTGACTTGAGCTGTATATTAGACTAGTTAAAAAATACAAAATATAGTGCCTTTAATAATTAAGTACAAAAAAAGAATATTCGCAATTTCTATTTTCAATAATATATTAATATAATTTGATTTCAAAAATCCCTTCCGAAAAATTAAAACTGTGAAAAGATATTGGAGGGACAAAAGAGATCCGCCTTAGAATAAAAGCCTCTGTGTCAACTTTTTAAAAGAAGAAATGCTATCCATTGTCAGAAAGAAAGTTAAGTATGATCATTTTTCCTTGGCGAAATGGGCTTTTGCGAATAAATTTAATAATTTGTTACCTTCCCAGTATCTCATCTGACATATTCAAGAAGAAAAATAAATAACAAAATAATGTTTCTTGTTCAAGTTATTTTTCTGTACCGACGCCTATATGTAATCTGACAGTTCTTGTCATAAGTTAATTTCAAAATTATAGAATTTATACTTTATAATGGACAAAGAAAAGTTATGTTACAGCATTTCAAATTTGAATTTAGATAATTAAACTCCGAAACTAAAACACCCTCACGAACGTTTAATTAAACTTGAGGTAATAATTTTATTGTATACCCCCTAATGCGGTATATATAATATTAGATGTAAAACTTAATTTGGCGCACTTATAATTGGTCTTTTATTATTCTGTTTTAAATCTGAATATTTTCTCGTCCTTTTTCAGTGAGCAGTATTTATTTTGAAAATGCAGCCGACAAACAGTCTCAAAATAATGGTGAGCATATCGCCATTGATAAGCTCTACCTTTAATGCATTCTGAGGCAAAAAGTAGTATAAAAAGTTTTCAAATGAAAATATTTGTAATTTTTGATATCTATACAGATAATACTTTATCTATGTATTAGATTTTCTCACCCATACACCTTAAACGACTGATCTCACTCCGTCCGACTATTACCTTTTTTATTTGATTCTACAACCTCTCAACAAGGTGTTGAGAGGGTTAAATCATCCACGACATATATTGTGTAGTGTGGTTCAAGATATATCGTTGACCAAATGGCTGCAATAAACTGTTAACAACCCCTATCATAACAAAAACCCGGCAAATTTGCAAAAAAGGTAAACAGTTAAATGTCGTTAAACGACTGATCTCACTCCGTCCGACTATTACCTTTTTTATTTGATTCTACAACCTCTCAACAAAGTGTTGAGAGGGTTAAATCATCCACGACATATATTGTGTAGTGTGGTTCAAGATATATCGTTGACCAAATGGCTGCAATAAACTGTTAACAACCCCTATCATAACAAAAACCCGGCAAATTTGCAAAAAAGGTAAACAGGGCTGGGCCTTATAAAATAATAGGTAAAAAGAAAAAATTAATTTTATATCTGGTTAAGTAGTTGAAGTCGAAATATTTAAGTTTAGTTCTCATTCTTTTCTTAAACAGTGCAGTTCTATAATTTCGATCGTATTTTTATTATTCCAAACATGCTAAAAATGTGGCGTTCTTGGCAAGATAATGATCATCGTGCCTCCGGTAGTGCTAATTTTAAAGTAAAACATTTATTCTCCGATGCTAAGCAAATTGTTACAAATGTGTACGTTTGTTTATGGAATAGGGGGCTTAATGTAAATGCAGCCACAGCAGAAACGTCTTCATTAACGAAACGCCGTTGTCTACCCTTAAAGATATTGTGACGAGGCCAATTAAAGCCAAAAAAGTTCGTAGTGATTCTGGTAAAAGCAAATGTGTTGACAAAAGCACCAAAGATTTAATTTTATGTATTTAATTCTATTTATGCTATGAATGAAGAGCAAACTGTGCCTGCATTGCATTCGTTGCAACAGCGACTAAGGAAAGATGAAACCAACATTCGTTGCAGCAGAATTAGCCTCCGAAGAATATTATCTCTAAAGGGTTTTGCATATCGGTCCATTAATAAAAGACAAATATTAATGGAATCGCAACGATGACGGTTTGACTACTTAAACTCCATAAAAAATACAGATTAGAAAATCCTCCCATTATCTACCTTAATGAAACATGGTTTGTTACACATGAGAGCCCAGCAAAAGGATGGGTATATACATCATGGACATGTAATAGATAATGCTGGTTATCATAACCGCCAAAAAATTAAAGTTCCTAATGCAAATAACAATAAAATGGAAATTCAGAACAATATGTTAAAAAACGATATATACTTCGAAAATACATATAACAAATGTGATATTCTAGAAATATCTAAGACATTTAATATTAAAAAGGAATGTGGATGTGATACCATCGCTGCCGTTATAGGATGTGGCATCAGATAAAATCCAATGTTAGAGCAAAAAACATTTATCTGACTCTATGGGCAAGTGCTGCAACATTAATTAGAAAGGTTGTAGATAGTATTCCCAGGGAAGGTTGGATAAATTCCATTAACCATGTTATGAAAATAGAAGATGCCTATGTATCATTTACTAATAATATAGAACCACTTATTATTAATGTAGATCAAAGTGACAGTGGGAGTGAAACCGAATTAAATGTATAATTAAATTGTAAGTTATAATTTTTATTATACTAATAAATTCAAAATACACAAACCAATATACAATTTTTTAGTCATACCTAACAATAATAATAATAATTTATAATAATATTTTATTATTATAATTTTATTATTATTATTCACGTATGGGCCCTAGTGGACCACGCGAAGTACAATTAGAGGCGTTTGTTGTTGTTAGCCTTCCTTTGAGCCCATACTAATTTCATTCTTTCGCTATGAGCTTTTTTCCTTTCGTCAGACCAAGTTGTTCCAGTCTTCCTACATTTTTCTCTCTGGCCAACCTTCCAAACGTTAACCTTGTGTCTGAAACAACCTCTATCCTGAATTTCACTTTGTGTAATATTTGCAGATCTTAGGTCCTCTTTAATTGCCGCAATCCATTTAATTATTTCTACTTTAGCTCTACTCCTATTTTCATAAAATTCGACTATTTGTCTAGTTAGCCTACTCGGATTCATGCGTTTGATGTGTCCGTAAAACTTAAGTCTTCTTTTTCTCATATCGCTATGTATATCTGTGTATTGTTTGATTTCTTGGTTTTCTCGAAGTCGGTATGTTGTGCTATTTATTTGTTTGGGGCCTAGGATTTTTCTTATGATTTTTCTTTCCTTCTTTTCAATGTCCTCGATGTCCCTCTTTCTATTCAAAATGAGCGTTTCTGCAGCATATAGACATTCTGGCTTAATAACCGTGTTGTAATGTCTCAGTTTTGTGTTTTTAGATAGGCATTTTTTGTTGTAAATATTTTGTGTAAGTCTCAATGCCGTTTCCATTTTTTGACATCTACCCTTATTGACCGCTTTTTCCAACCCATTTTCCATGATTATTTCACCCAAATATTTGAATTGAGAGACTCGTCTGATGTTACCATATTTTGTTTTTAGAAATGGTGTTCTTAGTCTGTTGCAGGTCATGTATTGTGTCTTTTCAAAGGATATTTGAAGTCCTACCTTTCCTGCTGTTTCTTTTAGGATTTCAATCTGTTTTTGAGCCGTTAATACATCTTGAGCTAAAATTGCTAGATCATCAGCAAATGCCAAACAATCAATTTTGATGTTGGTTCTCCCCAGTTTAATGGGCTGGTCAATATTCAGTGCCGACTTTTTTTCACGCCACTCCTGTATTACTTTTTCTAGAACACAGTTAAATAAGAGTGGCGAGAGTCCATCCCCTTGTCTCAGACCAGTTTTAATTTCGAAGGGTTCTGAGATGTCACCCATGAATTTAACTTTTCACCTCGTGTTAGTTAACGTTGCTTTAATAATTGCCAGCTTTTTCAGATCTAGTCCTTGTTATTTCAAGATTCGGAATAAAGATTCGCGGTCAATAGAATCATATGCTTTTTTGAAATCCACAAATGTACAGACGAAATTTTTATTGTACAGTTTTTGATGTCTTAGAATCAACTTTAGATTCAGGATCTGTTCAGGGCAGGATCTGCCCGGTCGAAAACCTGCCTGATATTCACCAATGTTCGGTTCTAACTGTCCTTGTGCTCTGTCTAGTAGACATTGAGATAGAATCTTGTAACAAACTGGGAGAAGAAATATTCCTCTATAGTTGTTTACATCCGTTCTATCTCCTATCTTATGTAGTGGATGGATTAGAGCATCTTTCCAGTCTTGCGGAATCCGTTCGGTTCGCCAAACTTCTTGTAGATAATTTTATTATAATAATAAAATATTTTATTATAATAATAATATTTTATTTTTTCCAAAATTATTCGGAATTTAAACCACTCGGACTCTGGCGCTTTGAAGAAACTAGGAATATTTTTATTGATATTTATTGGGGCAATTACCATTTTGCCGAAAGGCAACGAAATATCTTGAACCGGACTATACCATAAATTTTGAGAGTATTTAAACATGTTTTTTTTTGGCAGTATTTTAACATGGTTTTTATTTTAATGAAACAAAATATTTAAATAATTTGCTTCATTCAGTTTAAAAGTTGAGTAGTTAATAATATCACTCAAAGGTCGGTCACTTGCTCGTTTAGAAATACTCACACTTATATAAAAACGTTTTAGTACGATTTTCATGTAATTGTGGATTCACCCAATCAATGATTCATTTTAAGAAGTTATTTGACTGTCGAATCATATGGGATTTTTTCTGAAAAAACAATCATTTAATCTACTACCAACAAAAGAAGTATTAAACCGCAAAATCTCAGTGACTAGTTTCGATTTATCAGATGTACAATCAATCAATTTGTGTCAGCACCTCTGTTCTATATCGCATCATTTTGTTAAAGCCCTATACTGCCCTATATAATGGGCGATTTTTTTAGTGTGTCCCAACTTTTGATAGGGGTCGCTGTCAAACGAACTGTGAGTTTGTGTATCTCTAGTGTCAACTTTAATATAATCTCTCTATAAATCATCAGGGAACTTTTAACGTCAGAGCAACGCTTGCACATTATCGAAAATTATTATCAAAATCAGTATTTTGTGTATCAAACTTATAAAGCATTTCGTGAATTGTATGGTACACATAATCGCCTAACTAACTTAGAGATGTATTCGCCGAATTATCGATATGTTCCGAACGCATTTCACGCTGTTGGATATTAAAATATAAACAAGACAAAAACTGTGCGTTTCGAAGAAAATACCGCTGGCAATGTTGACGAAGATCCAAATTTAACAATTACGTTCACAAGAAGTTGGGCTTTGTTGTTCGACTACGTGGAAAATTTTACTTAAAGATCTTAGTCTGGTGCCTTACAAGACCCTCAGAATTTAACTTCAAAATTTTCTTTAGCGACAAAGCTCATTTTTGGCTAAATGGTTACGTTAACAAACAAAATTGCCGCATTTATAGTGAAAATATTTGGCAAAAAATCCAAAAATTACTGTTGTATTCAGCAAAATGCACACAAAATTGGACCAAATTTCTTTGTATAAGTTGGAAAACACGTTAAACACCATTAATAGGTATTATTACAGAGCGATGATCAATGAATATTTAATTCCAAATTTGAACGGTATTGATCTGGAGAAGGCTTGGTTTCAACAGAACCGCTTCACATATCATACAGCCAACGCAACAATCGATGTTAAATTTTTTTTGGTGCTTAACCTTAAGTCTCTAAGTTTATCAAATAATGTCAAGTGTGCAACGTAGAATACCTCTCAAAGTCAATTCAGCTTTATCCAGCCTCGAACTGATGTGACTGACAGGGATTTCTTGTTGCATTATGTACACCTGCTTGTTGTATAGTACACAAGCCTGTTCTCTCCTTGTAGGATTAGCCGTCCAAATACTAAACGCAATTCGCAATGTTTCATTTCAAGCCCTGGGTCTAGATTATTAGAGATGTCAACCCGACAATATTTTTAGGAAAGTAAATATGAAATGTCAGTATGAAAATATATTATCAATAGATTTTTAATTCGGTCACCATCTAAGGTTGTGGTCAAAATAACGAATCTCAGAGATAGGTTGAAAACGGTTTATTGGAGATATCGGGATAATCACTGTTACACTTAATTACACAGGTTGACATGATTTTTGTAACAATGACGCGAATGCCCTTTTTACGTTTCATTCAGATCCTCATTAAAACATCTTTTCACTGAAAGTGCCCAGCACGTCCCATTTTCAAGCACTTCTGCTTCTCCTTTATATCATGGGCTCATTGAAATTATTTGTAGCTGACCTTGGAATGCACAATGTAGAAATTACCACAAGACCGTAGATGTTGTATTTCCACAGTATTCTATGAACCTTTAAGGGTAGTTTTATTGTTTTCTGTAATTTAGTTTGTTTCTGTCTCGTTTACAGTACAGTCAAGTGTTTAAGTCGATTTTATATAAAATGGCAACTTCTAGTCGTCGATTTTGCAAAAATCCAGCGGATAAATTTTATTATATATTAAATAAATTTAGTATATAGTAGTATACTTCGCCTAAGGTACTGGACGGGTCACGGATGATGGATAGTGAAAGTTCCATTAGATATTAATGGACAGCTGCGAATATCTCAAAATAAGCAGCCCCGAACCAAGGTAAAAATCTAAATCCCCTTAGCGTCTGACTTGTATCAAACCGTTGAGTGGTCAGCGCCTGTTCACCAATGGTGCGGCTGATATTTAAATTCTGGAACTAACCCCTCCAGTATTAACCTCTGAACCGTCATGGTTCAAACCTTTAATTCAAAGTACAAGATGAAGTATTCTAGTAATTACAAAATTACCCCAGGAGGTAAACAATCCTCTGCCAGCGTTGCTGGTACAACCGGACTTTCGGATTCTGGGGCTTAAACGCAAAATCTTTCAGAGGGAATCGGAGACCTCTGGCCAAGGTCTGAAACCGAAAACAAAAGCTTTCTTTGGAACGGTAAATATCAGCTCTCTCCTGCGCCCAGGAAAACTACACGAATTGGGGCGAACATTGAATCAGCAAAAAATCCAAATTTTAGCCCTGCAAGAAACCAGGTTGACAGATGATAACACCTTGGACTTCGGCAACTACAGGCTTTTTAAAAGTAAAACGGACAAAAGGATACTCAAAATACACCACATCTCGGTGTTGCTTTCGCTATCTCAGAAACCATTCTTGGTTTTATAACTAATGTCCAGCCAGTAAATAATCGACTTATGACACTATCCCTCAAGTGTGCTAACAAAAACTATACATTAATCAATGCACACCTCCCAATTAACGAAGAAAATAAATATAATCCTGAAAAAGTAAATAAATCCTGGGAAATTCTGGAAAAGACTATTTCTAAAATTCCATCTAACCATGTAAAAATCCTATTGGATGATTTCAACGCCCAACTAGGGAAAGAAAGAAACTACAGAAAAACAGTCGGCAGTTTTCCTGCTCATAAATGGACTAACTATAATGGCATAAGATTGGTGGAACTACGTTCGCAGTTTTTTCTAAAACTAATCTCAATCCATCTTAAGAAGAAAATAACAAAACAAAACACCTGGAGGTACTCAAACACGTACATGGCTGAATTTCAAATTGATCATGTTGCCATTTCGTACCCCAATTATAAAGAGATTTTGAATGTTCAAGTCAGGAAAGGAGTCAACATAGATACGGATCCCTACTTGACTGGAATCAAACTTATCTTAAAATCACGAAATCTTATTCAGAAGAGACTGCTAATCCCAAAATTCGACCCGACGAAAATAAAACCAACGTTAACAGAAGAGCTTGATAGACAACTAGCATAGAAAACATCCGTGGTGGAATAAAGTTTTCGAGGAAGCAGTATTAAGCCGAAATAAAGCATTCAAAGAAAAAACAGAAATAAACTATAACATCTTTTTGGAACTAAGAAAAGAAACATTGAAGAGTTAATTTATGATTATTACATAATTAGACAAACTAAAAGAAAATATGAAAACAATCAACTTAATGAAATAGAAAAAGATTTCCAAAAAAATAACAGCTGAAATTTTTACAAAACATTTAAAACTAAATGAATTGGCTATCAATCCCAAAGGCTTTGCTTCCAAAAGGAAAACGGACAATTAGCTCTAAATAACCAAGACAATTGCAAAGAACTTGCGAAATATTTTGAACAACTACTAAACTGTCCTGAGCCCTTAGACAGATTACCAACACTAAACCCTAAACAAAGAAACCCAGATTCAGTACTGTCAAGTGAAGATGAAATAATTAGGCAAATCAAGCGGCTTAAAAATAACAAAGCTTCTGGTGAAGATGGAATCACTGCTGAACTTTTGAAATCCGCTGGTCCAGGTACAATCAAGGAAATAACCAAAATTCTACAAGAAGTTTGGCGAACCGAACGGATTTCGGAAGATTGGGAAGATGCTCTAATCCTTCCACTACATAAGAAAGGGGATAGAATGGATGTAAACAACTACAGAGGCTACTCTTCTACCAGTTTGTTACAAAATTCTATCTCAATGTCTACTAGACAGAGCACAGGGACAGTTTGAACCTAAAATTGGTGATTATCAAGCAGGTTTTCGACCGGGCAGATGTTGCCCGGAACAGATCCTGAATCTAAAGTTGGTCCTAAGATATCAAAAACTGTACAATAAAAATCTCGTCTGTACATTTATGGATTTCAAAACAGCATATGATTCTATTGACCGCGAATCTCTATTTCAAATCTTGAAAGGGCAAGGACTGGATTTAAAAAGGCTGGCAATTATTAAAGCAACACGAACTAACACAAGGTCAAAAGTTAAAGTATAAATAAATACATTTTATTTATTTTAGAATTAGTCAGGTTTCAAGTACCTAAAAGAAATATTTCCTCAATTAAGTGATGAAAAATTAAAAGAAAGAATTTATAGAACCTCAAATTAGGAAGCCTCTAGGTGATTTCCGTTTCCAAAAAAAATAAATGAAAAGGAATTGGCATGGTAATTTGGAAGTATTTTGTGAGTGTAGTGAAAGAATTTCTGGGCAACAAGAATGATGAAACCTCATAGATGAACTCTTGAAAGCCTTTGAAATACTAGTGTTTCGGATGTCCTTAAAAATGCATTGTTTACACTACCATTTGATTTTTTTCTGGAAAATTTGGGTGCATTAAGCGACGAACAAGGAAAGAGGTTTTACCAGAACATCAGAACGATGGAAGAAAGATATCAGGGATGCTGGAACCCATCTATATTGCTCGACTATTGCTGGTTTTGAGAGATGATTCTACAAAACATAAGAGAATAAGTGAAATTTTTTGTCGCTGTATTACATCTCATGTAATATAGTTTTTATTCACATTATCCTCAGTAATGTGCTTGCATAGATTTACCACATTTTACATATTTATATTAAATAAATATTACATTGTAAAAATGTATCGTCTCTTTTTTTTCCATCACCGACTACCTGTAACAAAAAAACTGTACGTATTGAAGTAATTACCTCATCATTTTCGGATTTAGGACTATAAAATACTCCATATACACCTATTTTCATCAGTGTTACCTCAAAAAAGTTTAAATTTGTTCACCTGTGTTATTATACTCGCACTTTAATCTTGAATATATTAACTGCATTTAGCATAAAAAAGTTGTTGGTCGCATGTTTCCTTGCTTCAGAATCAAACGATGTAATAAACTTAACTTTGTAATAAACTCGAAGAGATTTTACATTAAATACCAGATCACTTTAATCCTTTCGACCCGTGTTTTGCTAACATAATCAGGAAATAATTGAATCTAATTGAAAAAAAGTTTTCATGTTTAATGGTACATCTCTTCGTGTTAAATATTTCACATCAAAGATTCCCATAGATGAATTGATGACTATGTAATATTAAGGTATTTGTAAAGCATTTTATGTATTGTTGTGGATCAAAAGTAGTACCAAGTGCATAATTTAATAAGTGCGCTAATTAATTGGTGCGGGTGATTCCTAAGTTGAGACTTTTTTTAACAGCGTATAAAACTCGATAAACCAAATATTTTTTCTAATTCCATTTCTTAAATATCTTTAAAATTAGTCAGCTACAGCCTTTAATAGATTTTAAAAAATTTAAGCTCGGCCCTTAAAATAATTGAAACAAATTTTATCGATCGCCCGCAAATTCAAAACGAACAGACAGACAACTAATGTTTATCGTTTTTTTGTGAATAAGGCATTCTTTATATTTTCTGATCTTGTATTGTATTGTCAGTTTTGATGCGGATTTCTACCGTGATTTTTGGAAATATAAAATGGCGCACGTGTATGGGAATAGTGAATTAGTTGACATGCTGTTAATTTATGGAGAGTGCCTCTAAAATGTTGATACTGCATCTCAGCTATACACTGAACGTATTCCTTTTCGGGTTCACCCATTACCGAAATCATTTATTCGGGTTGTGCAAAGCCAGAGATACCGGTGATTTGAGGGAACATCGGAAGGGCACGCATGGAAATGGACGCACGAAATGGAATTCACAATTCCCACGATACTCATTTTTGATCAGTTGATACTCTTTATGCTTCTGGGCAAACCAATTTAGGCAAACCAAAACCATATATTTTCGGTCAATGTGTGGGCGGCAATTGTCAACGATATTTTTGTTGGGCCTTTTATCTTGCGGATCATTTAACGGGCGAAAACTATCTTGAATTTTTTCAAAATCATCTTGCCGGTCTTCTAGAAAATGTGCCTTTGAATGTCAGGCAGAACATGTGGTTCTTACACGGTGGAACGTTAGCCCATTTTAGACATAACTTTTCCTATTAAGTGACTAGGGTCAGGTGCATGGCCGCCTACGTTACCAGACCTTGTGATTTATTTTATGGGGTTACACGAAAAGCATAGTTTTTATAACGCCAGTTAATACAAGGGACAATTTTATTGATCGCATAGAACAGGCTAGCGAGACTTTTAGGGGAGGACCTTTATGTTAGACGCGCATGTACCGACTCTTAGGTATGTGGGGCCCAACTTTAGTTGGAGCGGATTGGCGACCACTTTAAACATTTTTCATTTTTGTTTGTAGCGTTTACACATTATCGGCCGCTACCTGTAGTATTATTTTGCACGGGTCTTACTGCAAAGCGCATCTGTATACTCCGGGATGAGTGTCGAAGGAGTCGAACATCCGATCGACTAGATCTTCTAGATAGAGTGATCTAGAAGTTGACGAGCGATCTAGAAGTTGACGCTAATAGTCCTGCTTGAATAATCCTTCCATTTGAGAGGGTTATATAGCCCGGTGGTTTTAGAGCCCGGTCATTTTAGAGCTCGGTCATTTTAGAGCTCGGTCATTTTAGAGCCCGGCGGTTTTAGACTATGGACATTTTAGACCCTGCTGATTTTAGAGCCCGGACATCTTGGGACACGACCATTTTGAAACCCAGTCATCTTAACCTATAGTCATGGGTATTCCGGACTACAGACTTCTTCGACCCTGTTATTGTAGGCTCCAGACTTCTTGGCATCCAAGCGCTTTCAACACTGAACTGTTCAGAACAATCCAGAGATTAGATAGCCGAACAGCACCACAATAGGACAAGGCCAGATATTACTTTATTATTATTTTCATTAGTATTCATCTCTGATTACCTATATCATAATTTGTCTTCCATCGTTTAATAACGCTATATAGTTTAATTTAATTTAATTTGATTTAGGTTGATCTAAGATAATTTAACTTAATTTTCTTTGTGCGCTAGACAAGAGCCTTAATACTATGATAATGATCGTTTAAGATTGAACCTTTCACTTTATATGCCGAGTTAAGTGGGGTAATTATGGACACCACAGTTAGATTCCTTTATTTTTGTGTTATAATTGTTTATTTGTTTGATTTTTGTTTTTTATGTTGGTCTCTGCATTTGTGTTTGTGTGTATTAAAATAATGTGATTACTGTTAGTGAAAATAATTTTTTTCCCAGTTTTAAGGTTTGTTTTTTTTATCTGTTATGATTCCGAAGAACTGGGTGGCGCCCTATTGACCCATCCGTAATGTACGACCCAAATGCCTCGGATGAATGGCTGTTCCGACGAATGGCTGCTCCGACGATAATTACAAATGATCATAGCTCGCTAACGCACAGCACTGTGCTCTTAACAGTAAATCGTATCTTAGAGATGCCAAAATAGTACCGATAGAATACAACTTCTGGCGAATTTAAAATATCGAGTTGTTTGTAGCATTTTTTTAAGAGAAAGCGAAACGAATAAACGAAGCGAATTAATATTATTATTTACAACTTTTTACCAACGTAGTGGTATGTCCATAATGCCCTAATACCAAAATGTGAATGTTTATTGCGGAAAAATATGAACAGATTGATTATCAACCATTCTTTCGTTTAAAAAAAATCTCCACCTAAACAATTTTGGAGGGAGTGAAATAGATAGTAGTCCAATGGTGCGATGTCTGGTGAGTAAAATGGATGGGGCAAAACACCCTCATTACCAGGTCCTGATGTGGTCGTGCATTGTCACAATGAAACACAACGCCTTTCCTGTTTGCTAATTCTTGCCGCTTTTCTTCAGTTACTGCCTTCAGCTCATCCAATTTTGAACAGTAGAGGTCGGTGTTAAGTAAGAGGTCTGATTGCGTGAAAAAAGCTCAAAGTGTATGAATCCCTCCCAATCACTCTAAATCGAAAGTATAATTTTCTTCGATCAAGATCATTTCGGCCGTACTTAATTTCCACATTCAAAATCAACTTTTCATCGCCAGTTAACACCCGCTTCATAAATAAAGCCTAAGATTTTTATTTTAGTAAAAGATCTCACGAAGAGATTCAGTCCACCAGATTGAATCAGTCCAGCAGATTTCGCCGTTTTTTTCATTTTATTTTATGTATAATTGTATTCTGTTTTGTTTATCGGTTTGTTGTTTGGTTGCTTTTGTTTTAAGATAATCAAAGACGGTCGATTTGCTAATATTTAATGTATGTGTTATCTCATGGACCGTGGGCTATCGGCTATTATATCATTTATTTCCTCGGCATGACTGCTTCGGCTATTATGTCATTTATTTCCTCGACATGAGTGCTTCAGAGCGACACAGCTTTTCCAGGTAAAAATCTTCGCCATGGAACTGAGCAGACCACTTTTGCACCGCGGTCTCCCTACAGAACTCAAAGACACAAATCTTTTTTTTGTTTGGGTAGCGTCCTTGCCATTTTTGAAATAAAAAATCATAATGTGGCTTAAATGCAAGTTATCGACCGGCATTGTCAATTTGATTCAACCTGACTAATTAAAAGCAAATTAAAGCAAATCTGGACGTAAACATTGTAAATACCACAAGAAATGCTATTATAATATAAAAACAGATTTTTGTTTACCAGAGTGAAAATGGAAATTCCCGACGAAGTTTTCGGATAACCCATTATATAAAAGTTACGTTATACATTATATAGTTGTATAGTTACATTATATAAAAAACGTCCACGTCCGTCACGTCCACTCAACTATTTCTGATGTAATATGTAATTTTCTAAATGAAATCGTCGAGCGTAATCTATTTCTGTGTCTTTCTGTCGACTTGTTGCCATTTCAGCTCCTCAACTAGTCGTCAGTTCCTTCAAATCCCTTTGAAACGATCTATACAAATATTTGTCCACAAGGAACTGTCGCTCTTCGATTATTTGTCTCCGGTTTACTGACAGCTTAAATATTAAGTTTCTTGTCGAACGTTCTCGGCTTGTTCTTGTAGGAATCGTATTCGCCGTCGAGTTTTTGTTCGTGTAACTGGAAGCGTAGATTAAGATTTGAAGTGAAATGCTAACAATTGATTCTAGGTATTTCAAAATTAATCGGTTCGTGTACCTGACGAATATATTTTGACGTGGTATATGTTGCAGGAAACCTGTTAGAAATATATATAATCGGTACATTGTGATTAAAATATCTTTAACTTTTAACTTTATCTTTAACTTTTAACTTTATCTTTATCTTTTAACTTTACTATTAATAGTTTTAGTCGTAACTTTATCACACTAAACCTAAAAAACTAATTGAGGATCATAATTTGTACGAGGTATCACAGGCATTTAAAAAGCTATAAAGCTATAGTCCATTTCTGTGTAGCTTTCATAGTTTGGGTCACGGTTTTCTGAATGTTTTCCATAATCTTAATATGAGTAGGCTTAACAGTAATTTGGTAAAAAAATATATATCACCAAGCCAAATCAGAACTGTAAGATAAATGTTGGACAGGAATTAATGTCTTTATTTAAAAATTTCGGTCAGGAATGCGTGGTTCGATAGAAGGTACAGAATTCGATGTGTATCAATTCCATGAAATAATTTTGAATACAAATATTTTGAACAATTTTATACGCTGTTTTGCTATTCAAAATATACTTTCGTTATTACTTTTTGCCACAGGTGTAACAAAAGTATTTGCTTTTGAGGTACTTTGTTAATCCCTGTTTAAACATTTTTGCCATTCCTATGTCTCGCAAACGGTGGTTAACAGTATTGTCGGATACTCCTAATTCTCCTAAGTTTTCTAGTGCTTGTTCTACGATTTGCATCTACTTCTGCTCTTAAAACGTCGGCATCGAGATACCATGGATTACCTGATATTCCTGTATATTCAAGACTCATGTCCCACTTCCGGAACTTTCTGAATCAGAGCTAAGCTGAAGCGGTGCATAGGATACGCAGCGGCGGTTCGTGGGGGAAAAAATAGGTGGGGCACGTATAACCAAATTTTGGAATGTGTCGCAACCAAAAATTTTACATTTCTTAGTATCATACCACACTTTGCTGTGTAGAAATATGAGTGTAACTGCCAGACATCAAATTTTCAAATAGGTATCTTGATAATAAAATTTTGGTAAGCTCATCAAAGGACCATGACCATTAAATCTGTTTGTAGTTGAAGTCCATCCTCTTAAATTTCTAAACAGCAAAGTGGTCGATGACATGATCATTAAAATTTAAAATTGACTTCACGAGTTTTTTTTTCAATAGATAGCATTGCTAACGCGCACAGCCGTTTCTGACCTATAGTGTTTCTTAGAAATGTTTTGATTCGTTTGAGGGTAGAGAAACATCTTTCCCTTTCCACAGTCGGCGTTTCAACATTTGTAACAGCGGCACGGCCCCACTGTGTTTCATAAGATTGTCCAGTGCGTACATTACCAAGAGTTCATTTTTTTTTATTTTAAGTAATTTACGTTGCACAGAATGTTACAAGTTACACACAATTTTAATGTTTTCATTTGGAAAGACGGCTCACAAATATTTTTGTTTGAAATAAATTTGCAACAGTTAGGTATACATCGAAACTAAAACGTTCATGAACCTATATTGTTAAGGTATCACAGATTTCCTTACATATCCTGACATTCGGATTGGGGTCCAGCCTTGTCAGTAAATTTCCGTTTTTTCTGCGATTCTCTATGATCGTTCATATATATCTACATGTCCAATAATTTAGTTAAGTAATATTTAACATACAAATGTTTTAATAGTTTTAAATTTTCTGCCCATGATTGATCATATCCAATAAGAACCGTTGCAACTTCTTGCAATGTCCATATACATAAGTGACACTTGGATTGCTTTAAAATGTGAACATTTCCTTGGATTTGATGATAGTAATTGTGTCTCCCATTGACTACTACTTCACTATCATTATATTAAATAATATAACTAGTGTTATCTTTCAATTTTTCTGAATGGTTATCATATATATATATATATATATATATATATATATATATATATATATATATATATATATATATATATATATATATATATATAAATCAAATATCTTGAGATCATTTTTTATAACATTGTTGACAAAATGGCAACTACAGACCAGTGAATGTTTTGAGGGTTCCCGATCTAGTTGCCCAGAAATTACGCAATCATTTTTATACGCCCATGCCTTAATGGCATTATCTTAATTAATATTACGTCACAAGATGTAACCCTTTTTTTCGCTCAGTTGAATCGACTGGAAATATAAAAAATCTATAATTTTTTTTGTTCACTGTAATGTTTACAGTCTGCCACAAAACACATCACCATTTTCAACTAAAACAGAAACACCAATATTGTCAATACAATTTATATAACAGATTTTGTAAAAAATCAACTTATCGATAATAAATTCAACAAAATATACCTGAAAATCATCCCAAAAAACTGAAATTGACACTCATAAAGGGCAAAGTAACATAACCTAAAATTGACTTCTACACAAGAAATAGTCCGAATAAAAATGTTTTACAAGCAACTCGAATATGTTAAATGTAAAATGTACTTTGAGGATTACGAAACTGTGAGAGAAATTGCTTACTAGACTTGTAAAGAGAAGAAAATGACATAAAAAACAAAAATTCTCTTATGAGAGTTTCAATGGACATTTTCTTTGTTTGGAAAGGTTCGATAAGCTCCGCCCATCACGACGTCAGCGCTTAGGATGTCTGAAAATGGGGCAGCGCCCAAGATATAACATTATAAATGCGTTTAATCTCTGGGTTACTAGCGAAACGATGCATTGTCGTCTTTGTTTTTCGCACCCAATAGTAAAGAAAGCAGTAGTGGCGCAAACTTGTGTGTGCCCAAAGCACGTGTTCTTTAATCCGTGCGCTTCAGCAACCCACGACCTATTCGTTACCGGGAATGATATTATATATGTTAGACTATAGAAATCGCTAGAAGCGTGATCATAAACAAAACAGAGAATAAATTAATATCAAATCTGAAATTATTTTTTCCACTTCATTTTTATATTTTTTAGGTAGGGCAGGTGCACGTTATATGACACCTTACCCATATTCTTCATATATCTCACAAGCGGTGTCAGTCACTTTAAAGCCTTTTCTATAATAATGTCTTAAAATTGCTCCAATTTAGGGCCATATTTCACTCATTTTAACATATTTGATAATAACATAACCATATAATTCGGCCATGTTGAATGGTGGTTGCAATCACGTGTAGCTCATGCCATGTTGCGGTAAACGGTCCCAAGAGTCAGACCATTCGAGGCTCATCTAACGTTGGGTAAGTACCATGTATGTAGGAAACGCTTACTGATGCTTTGGGTGAGCCGGCCGCGGTGGTCTCGTGGGTTAGTCGCCTGCCTTGCAATCCAAAGGTAGCTGGTTCGATTCCAGTGCTTGGATGAGTGTTTTTCTTTAATTCTTCCGTCCATCTTACTTCTTACCCTACACACACTTATATACACTTACATACACACACATACGCCCACACACATCCATACCTAAATGTCTCTGATTGTTTCTAGGCAAGTGTGTAAAATCCGTCAACGAATTACCCCTCAGTCACGCAAGTTAAAGACTGAGGGACAGTTAGAGACTGAGTAAGGCCGTATGCCTTCTGAGAAGTGTTCTACGTAGGTCATTCGCCAGTCGGTAGGCTTCCTGATAGACTTATGGATAGGCACATAACCAACGGTTGATAGCCTGAGGGGGGTGCTGGTCTGGGTTTGTTGGTAGCTGATGACCGTGGTTCGGAACCCACGTTAAGCTGTAGGTCCAGTCGCTAAATAGCCTTAGATGCTGATGCGCCTCTAACCGAAAATCCTTTCTTTTTGTTTTGCTTTGGGTGATAAATGAAGGAATGGCAAAGCACCAAGGTTGGGCACGGGTGGCCTTTCTTTGCCTTTTAATAGTTTTCTCCACGAGCCCACTACACTATTTTTTATACATGTATTTATCAGCTATTTCAAATAATTTTATTCTGCCCCTAAAACTCGCAGAAATCATTGTTTTGTACTTTTCTGTAGATTAGGTTAACAATGCGATTTTTCACCAAAAGATGTTAACGAAAAGGTGATAAAACCATAAATGGCAAATACTCAGTTTTCTAATTATATTTGAAAAAAGGTAAAGTAAATATTTTTTATATTTAAAAATTATTTGACTAAAATAATTTTATATGAATAAATAAAATTATTGTATAAAGATACTCTTAAAGATCTAATCTCAGAGTTTGGTTTTCAATATTTGTTTTCATTTTCTCTGAAGGCATTTATTTTTAGTTATTATGTTATTAAGTTTATTTAAATTTCCACTAAAACTCAGTAATTAAGAAAAACATATATAATTTCGTTCGAAAAATTAAGTGCGCAAATAAAAAATTGCCTGGTATTGCTGGTTATTGCCTGGTAAACCCTTGAACAGTACTTCGGCTTGAATATCAATTAGTAGTATAATTTTGCCTTGGACATTTCCTAGATATTTTCAACATTTTTAAGAGAAGAGAAAGATTTATAACATTTTTCAAAACCTCTCAAACAGTAATATTATTTCTATTTATATAAACACTCTATAAATCTGATAACAGATTTTGTTCTTTCAAATCATTTCTATGAATCGTGTCCAAAAGCATATATAAAAAATTACATAAAAATATTTGGTTAAAAAATAGAATAAAGGATGAAAATTTGAAAAGGTAAAATTATTCTTTACTAAGTGTAATTACACTTGAGCTGCTGTAGTTCGGCGATAACACTTATTTCAGTAACGAGGTGATTTGTGGCGGCCTTGATATCGATTTTTCGCTGCTTATTTCTCCTGAACTCACTCAGTTTATGTGATGAAGGTTTTTATGATGAAAATTAGTCATGAAAAGAACGTTTTAAAATAAAATTAAAGAAAAACGAAACAATGGATTTATTTATTACACATAAATTAATTTTGGTTTCATCACTATAAAGCATGTTTTTCCAGTTACGTTTTAAATCTTCATTACAGTTTTTTTCCAAATTTAGCGGCCGCTTTATATTCTATTGACTTTAAAACGGAACTTTCCTGGCTGCTCTACCGTATAGGCTCTTCTGTTGTAAAGGTCGTCTTATGGTTCTGGTGGTGATACTTAGATCAACTTTTTTATTATATCGACAGAGGTAGCAAAGGCATCCATCCTTCAAAGCCTCGCGTGCAATAGGATTATTCATTTTTTTAGTCGTTTTCCTTTGATTGCCTCTTTTATGGTTGCCGTTGGATCACAAATGATTATTTCAAAACATTTCAATATATGCGCGCTGTTCAATCGTGTATCTCTCCATAGTGAATTTACATAAGTACTGGGCACAGCAGTCTATGAGTGAAATTTATATCTTAGACACTGCTGCCGCTATTACATCTGAATGTTCTGATACTCTTACCGGAAAACTCTTTATTTGCAAATAGACAGATGCGAACACACATTATGATCTGAAACTATTTTCCGAAATTTGTTACTTATGATAATATCGACATCGTCGATTATGATATAATCGACACCAACGGCATAATTGGACTAAACGCATTTTTGGGTTTATTTTTTGGACATTATTATCTTCTGCTGATAGAAATGCATCACAAATGTTAAATAAAATATTTTTCTTATTTGATCAAGGGATTTCTTATTTGGTGGTATAGGAATATATTTACTTTATGGGTATGGTAATAAACCTAACAATAATTGATATAATAACTGATTACCCAAGTCCATATTCAGAGTTGTAATAGAACTATGAATTTTTATAAATTCAATCACATATATTAATTATATCCACTAAGCATAGTAATAGTAGATACATATTTAATTAATATATTAGATAATAATATGAAATATAATAATTATTATATTATTATATTTAATTCATATATTTTATTAGATGCTAGAATAAAAGAGCATAAAAACCTACTTAGAAAGGGCGACTTAAATAAATCTAGAATTTGTCAACACGCATGGGAATCTGGTCATAAAATCAATTGGAATAGTTCCAAAACGGGATTAGAGAATCGGTATCAACATACAGAAGATAAAAATAAACCGCTGTAATTCATTTAAATAAAAATAACTGTATTGCTATGCCTTCGGTAGATTTAAATTTAGTATGGTTCCCGATTCTAAAGAATACAATTAAAAACATTTAAGTATTTCAATACACAATCACAATCACACAGTAAATCTCACCTATATATATTTTTTTGGTAGTATGTCACTGTCATAAAAACTAATTGTTAATGTAAGTATCATTGGCATACACAAAAAATATATTTACTTCCTATCTTTTCAGAATTTATAGAAATTAATATAATTTATTTTTAGATTCGTTTTGAAAACGGTATTAAAATACTTCCCGAAACGTTAACGTTCAAAAGTTTGTATTTATTTTAGAACAATTTTATATATTTTACAATTTTGTTTGTTAGGCAAATTTATTACAGAAAAGAATCACTAAGAAATTTGTCTCCGTTGGGTTTTTTTTTATATTTTTTGAGTTTTAGATCGTGGCGAAAAACCCAAAAAAAGAAAAAATACATATTTAATATTATAATGAATAACATTACCAATAACAATATTCCCAATAATATTCGACACTAAAATTATCAACAATAACAACAAAAAGAGAGGAGACATGTAAGTGTATGATTATACATATGTGGATACAATATCTAGTAGGAATTCAAGCGTAAGAAAAAAACACAAGAGAGGATTCCCTTACGGATTATTAAATAACAAGGTGACATCTCGCAATCAAAAGATAAGAATCTATCAAACAGTGATAAGGGCAATAGCTATATTTGTAAGTGAGATATGCACATTAGGAGAAGCAGAAAGGACATTATAGGCCTTTTCATAGTTGAAATTTTTTTGAGCGCATGCCACAAGTTCCGCCATGTTTTTCAGGCACTGTATGCGCGTATAAGCTGTGAATATTATGTAATTAACAAAAAATATATTCAATTATTTATTCACTATCAATAGTATGGTTTTAATTGTTATATACTTGAAGTTAAATATTAATACAAGCATTTTAATAAAAATATATAATGATGTCAGTAAAAAAAGGAGCAAAAAACGTTGTTGTTATGGGATATGTCATATATATTCGTGTAGTAAATCATTTTCGGAGCATTTATATTATTTTATTAGTTTTCCAAACCCTTGTCTCGTCGAAAAATCGTCGAAAACTTATTAAATTAACCAAACAAAAACATATAAAAATGTGTCCAAACTGTGTGAAGAAATGTGATGGTCGATTCCAACTGATTGATCATATTAATAAACATACGTATATTTGTTCACTTCATTTCGAAGGAGAAAGTCTCCTAACAGAACAGCCTGACCCCTTAATATGTGTAAAATAAATCATGTAGTCAGGTAATTTTAATGCATTTAATTGTTAATGTAACATATCATGGTATAACCTCAAATGATGAATGTTTTTCCTAGGTAAAAGTAAAAGTGGCTGAAAAATATAAACAAACTCCTGGGGTAAGTTGATTATTTTAAAAAATTACTCCCATAGATTATAAAAGTATTAAAAGAAATGAAAATTAAAATTCCCTTCAAACTTAATATAAAAATAAATGAAATGTTATAAATATAATGTTGTAAATGTAATAAATATAAAAGTATTATAAATATAATTGTCATCATAACTTTTTCTGCTTTATTTTCACGTTGGGGACGATCATGGCACTTTAACCATCGTTGTAATCGAATACAATTATGTGCTTATATTATGGGATGCACTAATAAAGCACCATCAATTAATTTTTCATTTAGTAGCACTGGTAATAATGGTAATGATATCTGTTTTCGAACCATATTTGTAAATAAAGTCCGAAATTTTCAGCCTCCAACTAGAATACTTGAAAATGACGAATGCTATCTCGTCGAAACGTCGTAAAAATTGTACTATTTTTCAGTAGATCAATGCTTCTATTGGAACCTTCGGTGTGAAACACTAAACTTGAAGTTTCGAGTTTAGTATTTTTCGCTACTTTAAAGAAACTTTTCATGAAAAGAAACGCATCAATAGATGTACACCCGGAAGAAATTTTTAAAATATCTAAAAATATCTAAAATTTGAAAAGGTAAAATTATTCTTTACCCAGTGTAATTATACTTGAGCTGCTGTAGTTCGGCGATAACACTTATTTCAGTAACGAGGTGATTTGTGGCGGCCTTGATATCGATTTCTCGCTGCTTATTTCTCCTGAACTCACTCAGTTTATATGATAAGGTTTCAAAATTAGTCATGAATAGAACGTTTTAAAATAAAATTTAAAAAAAAAACGAAGTCGAAACCTCGTAAAAATTGTACTATTTTTCAGTAGATCAATGCTTCTATTGGAACCTTCGGTGTGAAACACTAAACTTGAAGTTTCGACTATAGTATTTTTCGCTACTTTAAAGAAACTTTTCATGAAAAGAAACGCATCAATAGATGTACACCCGGAAGAATTTTTTAAAATGTATAAACATATCTTTTTTGTAAATTAATAAATTAATTAATAAAAAAATTAGTTAATTAAACACAACCCGGCGAAGTTAAAACTAGAAAATCTATCGAAACCTCTTTCCAGAATATCACCATCGTCTTCATATTAAGAACATTTTTCATCTGCCAGTTTAACAATTTAAGAAAGGTATTTTACTCCAACACGCTAAAGCGAGAAAACAAAGGTGGTCCCCGGATTGCTATAAATAAAAACACAACATGCCAAGGTAAATTGATTAAAATTTAGTCCGCGAAGGGGCGGAGTGACAACTGCGTTCAAGTTTGGTTCAAGTAGGCGGAGAACAAAGTTTACGGAAACTTCTCGATGAATGAAAGACGACGAGCACTGGAGCTGAACAAGGCCAAAATTTCAAGCGGCCTTTGGAAATTAGTTTCTGACAACTTAGTAACACAGCATATATTAGATTTTTATTTCCTATTACACTACCGATAATTCAGATTTTCCTATTATATTTGAGTAAATGATTTATTTATAGCATAAACTTGCTTACTGATATTATATCTGTGTACTATTTATTTTATTTGAAACACCATTCAATAACTATTGCCTGAATGATTGTGACGTGTTCATATATTTTTTTTTTTGGTTTTTCGGCACGATCTAAAACTAAAAAATATCAAAAATATCTGTTCTTATGTAAATAAACAATCACTGGGTAAAAAAACAAAAAACCAAACGGAGACAAATTTCTCAAAGATCCTTTTTCTGTAATAAATTTTCCTAATGAACAAAATTTTTCAAAAATCAAAAATTTTCTAAAATATATACAAACTTTTGAACATTAACGTTTCGGTAGGTCTTCTCCTCCCGTTTCAAAACGAATCTAAAAATCAATTATATTAATTTTTATAAATACTGAAAAGAAAGAAAATAAATATATTTATAATATTTTTTTTAATACATTTATATATATATATATATATATATATATATATATATATATATATATATATATATATATATATATATATATATATCATCATCATCATCATCATCATCATCAGCCCGCATCGATCCACTGCAGGATGAAGGCCTCTTCAGCATGCTTCCAACCTTCACGGTCCTGGGCTTTCCTCTGCCACTCGGGTCCAATATACTTAACGATGTCATCAATCCATCGTGCTTTCGGTCTTCTTCGCGGACGTTTGCAATCAAGCGGTATCCACTCCATATATATATATATATATATATATATATATATAATCGTGGCAAAAAGCCCAAAAAAAGAAAAAAAAAACATTAAATAGCATTAATGTTTGAAAACAATTTCAGACAAATGTCTGGCGTGGCTACTTCTGACAGTGCATTCTGTCAATCGAATTTCCGACCACTTTTTCAAGCAATTAGAGTCTTACATATGTCGGCAATTGTCGGTTATTATGGCTTATGGTGGCTTCCAAGGCGTCAATAGTTGCTGCTTTATCCGCATAGACCAAAGGTTTAACATAGCCCCAAAGAAAATAATCTAATTGTGTTAAATGACATGAACTTCAAGGCCAATTAACCAGGTCCGTTTTTCGAAATAATTTTCTGGCCGAATTGTTTCTTCAATAACTCGATTGTTGCGTTGGCTGTATGACATGTGGGGCCGTCCTGTTGGAATTACAGTTGCTCCAGATCAAATTTTCCACGTAGGTCGAATAACGAAGCCCAACTTCCTGCGGATGGCGCTAAATTGATAAATTTGGATCTTTATTGACACAACATTAACTGCAACGCAACTTCATTAACAACAGCGACGATATCTTTATCGAAACGCACAATTTTTTGTGTTGCATTTGTATTAATATCGATCAGCGCGAAATGCGTTCGGAATTTGTCAATAATTCGGCCAATAATAATATGGTGACATTTTCACAACAGTTTCTTTTTGTAAACTTCAACCGTTGCTTTATATTCTCTTTACTTAAAAAACAGAACTTTCCTGGCTACTCAACCGTTTAGGTTAGGTTAGGTTTTTTAATGTAAACGTCATCTTATAGTTCTGGTGCTGACACTTTCAGGTCAAGATTTTTTACACCTACAGATGTTGCAATTTTTTTACTCAGAGAACCTCTCTTTTCTGGATATTAAATCTGGATCATAAATGATTATTTCAATACTGTCTCAATTAAACATATACATTATTAAGATCATAAATTAAAGATCAATGTTGAGATTGGGCTAGTTCAGGTTAAATTTATACTATTCATTCTGAAAACCTGTCAGACACGTTCGGGTGTGTTCTTAATGAAATTTTAAGGACCCAGTTTATATGAGATAATTTCAAATAAAAAGTTCGTTTTACGTGAGTCTCTATTGCAACAGAAAATATCCGAGAGAAACACTACAAGAACCTATAAGAATATAATATAATTTCTATTACATCTGGCTGCCATATGACTTTCACATTTTTTGTCAATTAGAACATTTTTTAAATGTTAAACCATATTTCTATTAATAGTTCTTCTCTTTCATATTCTTATTCATCCTATTTTTATGTTATTCTATTTTTTGCTATTCTAAAACCTTGTATGGACTTTGGCTCCAAGGACATTTCTACAGGATTGTATAAATGCTGTAATAAAGAGGGTAGTCCGTAATTGTGTGGCGCAAAACGTATTGAGGTAATAAGTTTTGAAAATAATAATAATATTTTTCAAAATTTCTTAATAATGTGGTAACGGTTTCTTTGGATTGGATGTTGGTTTCCTTGGATTGGATATAACAAATCCTGTTAAAAAAAATGAAAAGCGAGTAATTTTTTAAAGTTCTTGTACTAAAATCTTGTTAAAAATATTACTTATTAATAATTTTACTTTCGTTGAATTATCTGATATGCATTTTGCGGTTGGGTTGAACTAAGGGAAATGGTGCAGAGGCAAAATGTATTTATTTACAAAAATATTACAGTAGATCCCAACCGTATAAAGGAACATTTTACTGCTAAGCACTTCGTGCATTTTATGGTGCACATGTTCGCCCAACCGAGCGATGTATCCGTCGAATTAACGAGTTCAGTTCCAAACGCTTTTCACGCCGCTCGATATTAAAACAAAAACAAGACAAAAAACTGTGCGTTCCTAAGAAAATATCGCCGCTGTTGCTAGCAATGTTGATGAAGATACAAATTTATGAATTCGTCGTCATTCGCAAGAAGTTGAATTTTGTTATTCGACTAGTTGGAAAAATTTGGATCCAGCTTGACCAAGACCTCAAGCCGCAAGACCATCGTTAGTACCAAAATTTTGTTTGCCGACGAAACTCGTATTTGGTTAAATGGTTACGTTAATAAACAAAATTGCGGGAAGGAAAATAATTCAACGATAACCCCTGTATCCAGAATAATATACCGTGTAGTGCGAATTGTACGCCAGTGGCATCTAAATTCTTTAAAAATGGAGTTGGAAAACGGTAATGGGGATCGTTGTAGAGCGATGGTCAATGATTACACTCGTCAACAGTGACTTTGTTACCCTGATATGGGAGTGGTCCTAGGATGATTTTTTACTGACAATTGTGGAACTATAAATGGTTTTCCGAAATTGGCTCCAGTTTTTTAAATACTCGTCATTTTCGTATTATATTAAAATAGGGTAGTAGGTATGTATGAGATATATTTAAATTGTTGCTTTTAATATGCTTAGTTTATTGAAAATCGTTTAATTATTCTATTAAAGTATTTATTTTAATTAAATAAAAGTAAAGAAAAGTAATAAAAATAAAAAATTGGAAAAATATGTGTTATACCTCAGAAATAAACACCTCATATATTGATCCCATCTGTCCTGATACCTCTCCTCCATGACTTTTATATCCTAGTGAAAGCGCTCTCCCTGCTCCTCGCTAAAATATCCCAGGTTATCGGCAAATCTGTCCAGGTGACAATGAGGATAATGCATTATTATGCTCATATTTACTCCTAAAACCCTTAAGCTTTCTAACATAGTTTTGACAATATCTTCATACTATTGCTACCAAGAAAATTACTTATAACACATACGAAACTTTTCCGGGCTTTATCTTCCAAAGCAGTCATGACTTTTATAAAATTCCCATCTTTAATTAATATTTTTTTGAATTGGCGGAAGTACTATTTTATCCCTACTCAGTAATGACCTATTTACCAGATTAGCTTTACCTACAGTTAAGGATTCTCTCAAAAGCCACAACTTGTGGTCCCAGTGATTTTGTTTTGCTCGACTGTGCCAGAGCCAAATGAAACAAAGGCGTTTTGTGTATCCCGTTTGCTGATCAAGTAAGAAATTTACCAGTTATAAATCCACACAAACTGACCATTGATATTCATAATAATTAATTTTTTCAAGGAGTGATCTATCATTCTCGTATTCTTCTTTGAGTTTGATTGAATGGGGATTTGGTATAGATGCATATTGGTTTCCATTATGCAACAAAATACATTTTAAACTTCTTTTCGAGTTATCTATAAAGAGCCACAAATCAGTAGGTTTATATTGAGATAAATTAATGTCTCGAAGTAACTTTGCAATGTTGTTACAATAGACAAGCTCTTCGTCCTCACTAAAATACGGTAAAATATTTTTCCCTAGTTCTATAAGCTGTTATTAATACTTCTGGCTGAAATAAATTTTGTTCCTTTAGACTTGACGCTAACAGTTCCGACACCTGTTTTGATAAATCTCGTATTAAATCGATGAGTTTATTTTCAGAAAAGAACTATAGCCTTCTACATATTTACTTCCTCTTGTACTTATAGATTGTATGAAACATAGCGAGTCCGAGAACACTGTTACTTCTGACGGTATGCGCTCCAGCTGTGAGGCGTAAATAGGCGAAGGAAGTTCTTCGTTGTGAAAAACAGGGCTTATTTCATATTCTAAATCTGAATATTGCCATTTTTATGCCGCTTTAAGCTTTTCACGTCTACTACGCAAAAGTAGAAATTATAAAAGTGATTTTTCGGCTCCCTTTAGATCATAGGAATACATAAATTTCACCCTGCGCGTTAAAGATAAACAAAAAAATTTCAATTTGTAGTCCGAAATAAGTGGTATAAACCTCTTTCACGTCAGTGATATTTCGTCTCTGTCTTACTGTTGCCTACACACCACAGATGTAGCAAAATACATCGCGTTGATATCAGTATTTTCTTCGCGAGGAACTCATCATTCTATGGACAATTTGTATTGTAAAAATCAATAAACAAAATATAAATTAAATTTTAAACATAATGCCTCAATAACTTACCAAAATGCATGTCCATCAACCTTGTCAAAAAACTGAGTACTTAGGTGTGGTACACGGGGTGGGGGGCGTAAGAAAACCTAAGGTTACGTGGACAGATGCGTGAAATTAATGCGCATTAATGGCGTTCTAACTTGTGACTAGGGTTAAAAATTTGAATATTATTAGGACTTCTAAAAATACTTCAATAACATAAAAACTAGGGTTAATGTGACATCTGACAAGCCAAAATTCACAGAGATAGCAAGGGCAACAATTTTTTTTTGTTTTCTTTTTTGTAGGATTGTGTCATTTAATTCCGAATTTGAATGGTATTGATCTGGAGGAGATGTGGTCCCAACACGATGGCTCCACTTGTCATACAGCCAACGCAACAACGCAACAATATGAGGGAAAATTCGATGAGAAAATTATTTCGAGGAATGGACCTGTTAATTAGCCAAAAAGATTATGTGATTTAACGTCTATAGATTATATTCTTTGTTAAATCTTTGTTATGTTAAATCTAAATCTTTGGTCTGTGGCGATAAACCAACATCTACTACCAAGCCACTATTCGCCATAAAAAGCGACAATTGCCGACACATGTAAGACTCTAATTGCTTGAAAAAGTGGTCGGAAATTCGATTGAATTGCATCAACAGAATGCGTTGTCAGAAGTAGTCACGACGGAAATTTGTCCGAAATTTTTTTCAAAGATTATTCCCATTGAATGTTATTTCATATAAAATAAATAGTTTCAATGCATATAATTTGGTAGTTGTTTTTATTTTAATTTAAAGTTCGTACGCACTAAAAAATCATCCTATAGATTATTGAAAGAGAATTGAAAGAAAATGTAGTTCAAATAATTCTACAATAACCGCAATAAATCATAATTACAAGGTCCCATGTCATGGCAAATTTGCAGATGATTAATAATATATGCGATCCAGGTTATCTTAGTAAAAATTGATCACATTTTTTATGAGTTCTGGAGGTTTGACTATATACTGTAAATGAAAAATAGTTATTCAGATACACGATCCATTTACGAAACGAAATTCTGAATGTTTGCTATATGACTAAAGAATTGATTCGTAACATGAATTTTATTGCGTGAAAAGTTGCAAGTAGACTTGTGAAGAATATTAAAAATATTGAAACTCGAGGAAAACTTTTTCCCCATCCCATGAATTTTTAAATGAATTTTATTTCGTTAACAGATGGTGAAAACTTATATTAGATTTAAATTTGCATAATTTGTTCTATTCATAAACCGAATTACCTCAATAATATTTGGTTTTAAACTTAAAAAGTGATTTTTAAAAATGTATATAAACCTATCATATCACACCGTAGTATAAATTAATTCATCCACTCAAACAGTATTTGGTTTCTGACAAAATTCCAACTCGTTCCATTTAGTGGTAGATATTTTTTCGTTAACCTCTGTCACATTCACCCTTTTTCGCTTTTGTAAATATACGAAACCCTTTTAAAGTGAAAATTGTATGAATAATTCTGTTTATCGTTGCTTTTCAGGCGAAAACAGAATAGAAAAATATGGAAAAACCAGGTCTGCACGAGTCCATCTCGGAAATTGCGTCTTTTTCATTCATCTAAGTGCGTAACGAAATAAAATTCAATTGCTGATTTCGAGAGCTCTCGGACAAGAAACTACTTCAAAAGAGCTTCACATAAAAGTGATTTTTATCGTAAGTCGTGGGCTAAAACGAAACAAAGCCGAATATTAGGTATCCCTGGGAGATTTAGTTCACACTGTTGCTTTTCCCACACAGGGACATGAAATAGGTCTTCCATCCAATATCCATCATAATGGATACATGTTTACTGTAAAGCAAAAACTTTATTTATTAAATATGACAACAAAAGACATAATTTCGCCAAAGTTTTTGTTTGTTGTATTACTATATTTATACAAAGTATTAATTTAATCCTACAACTCAAGTGCTAGAGATATATTTAAACTAGAATTTTTTTCATTTAATTATTTATAGGTTATCATCAAAGATATGACTAAAATTTCCCCTGTTATCGATGTTTGTTCGCCAAGTGTTTTCAATTTATAATGTGGTGTAATAAAACATACGTTTTTTCGTTTCTTTGCTTCCTGAGCACCAAAAACCTATAATAGCAACTCTTAAACATATTTTATTATTAAAGAAAAACAAGTTTTGTCGTTTATCATCAACAATATTTTCAATAAATAATCTACACGCGCTTCTCTTTTTCTTTTTTCTTTCATCTGCTCTGATGGCGTTATTTTAACATTTTTTTTTTTTACTTTTGGTTCAAAATAATGTATGTCTAGTCAGATGTTATGTTTTGTTTTCGTTATTAATACTAAACTATGTTTATAATTCAAAGAAAAAGAAACATGTCAAGCATGTCAAAACATGCCAAACAAAAAAAAAGAACACGGTGATTTCAATTTTTCGACGATGTATCATTTGAAACATTTGTTTGTTTTGAAAAAGATTTATTGCTACAAAACTTAAAACTAAAATTTTAAGGTGGTTCACAATACAACAGTGTTTAAGATAACTGAATAATGTGTAAAGATAATGATTGTTGATAAAATATCAACTTTTGAATTGAAAATAAAATTTAACGTATAACAAACTGCAATATACAATTATCTAAGTTAGTCCAACACATTGTTACTGGAGATGAAAATTGGATTCTACATAACAATCCACATAAGAAGCATGCTTCCAACTTTCATGATCCTGGACTTTCCCCTGTCACTCGGGTCCTATATACTTAACGATGTCATCAGTTCATCGAGCCTTCAGTCTTCTTCGGGGACCTTTGCGATCAACCGGTATCTACTCCAGGATTGCCCTGGTCCATCTGTCGTCCCTTCGCCTCGCTATATGGCCTGCCCATCTCCATTTCAATTGCTTCACTCTTTTAATGATGTCACACACTTTTTTTGGGCTTTCTGTCTCTTCTTGTAATGCCAAGCACCACCAAGCACCAACGTGGATTGCGGGTGTGTTTTCTTTGTTTTTAATATCCTTCTCCACGAGCCCACTTCATCATTATTTTTGAACAGACCTGGTACTTACCCGAGGTTAGACGGGCCACGAACGGTCTCGCACAGTTTGTCTGTCGTGATCGTTTACCACAAGATGGCAGAGTTGCATGTGGTTGCAGCCGCCATTCGACATGACCGATTTATATGGCCATGGCTTTAGTCGTTCCTTTCATTCGCTCTCCAAGCGTTCAGCTTGAGCCCTGCTGATGACGGCGTAAGGCCAGAAACCGGTCCTGGGAGACGCTTGCTGGCGCTTTGGATGGTGGATAAGAGAACGACAAAGCACCAACGTGGATGTGTGTGTGTGGATCAGACCTTGACGTGGTAAAGGGGTTTGAGTAGGGCAATGAAGTTTTCAGCTATGCCGTCTGGAGTCTATGCTCCTGGGTGGGTCACCCCTGGCCAACAGGTCAAAGCGGAGGCCTCAGACTAACATGATCCAAAATCTGCCAACCCGCATTGGACCAGCGTGGCAGATTACGGTCCATACCTTCAACATGGTATTTCAATATGTTTCAATATGACAGTACAACCTGAAACACATTGGGAAGACCTGCCCCAAGGCAGAGGGTGCTAAGAATCACCGGGTTAGATCAGGCTGCCATTGGACTTTGGACATTGCAACGTTAAATATACGGACTATGAGAACGGAGGTCCGATTGCAAGAACTGTTAATCGAACTTGACAACATACATTGGGATATTATTGGGCTCTGTGAAACACGAAGAAAGGGCGAAGAGTTAATTAAACTGGAACCAACTGGACACGTACTCTACACTCGAGGTACGGAAAATGGCCGATGTGACGGAATTGGATTCCTCATCAATCGAAAGCTGAAGGATAGTGTAATAAAATTTGAAAGTACATCTGACCGACTAGCCCAATGCATCATTCAGCTGAATAAAAAGATTAGGCTTCAAATCGCCCAAGCTTATGCACCAACTACAAGCCATAGGGATTTTTATATAAAGAAAAATGTAGATACAATCCTGATGGGTGATTTTAATGCCAGAATTGGAACAACAAGAACTGACGAAAATGCAACTGGCCCATATGGCAGTCCCATATGGGCCAGTTGCATTTTCGTCGTGAGCAAGACAATAGAGGTAACAGATTGGTTGACTTTGCAGAAGGACAAGAACTATATATTATGAATTCGTTCTATAAGAAAAATATCAGCAGAAAATGGACAGAGAAAAGTCCACCTGGGCTCACAAGTGAAATTGACTACATCATGACCAACGATAAAACAATATTTACCAATTGTACTGTCCTTAACAATTTTAATGTTGGAAGTGACCACCGAATGGTACGAGCAAAAATTAGGATTAACTGTCGAAGAGAACGCGAGAGAATGGTAAGATCAAAGAAGGGTAAAGTGGATTCTGGGAAGCTGCTGGAGAGAGGAAGCGATTTTGAGCGAGATTGCTTTGTCAAAACGGTTTGCTGTGTTACAAGATCAGGAGGAAGTGGAACTATCAGTTCAATATGAAGAAATCGCCAATAATGTACTTCAAACGGCTGCTTCAATAGCTCCAGAAGAAAAATGTCTCAAACAGACAAAAATCTCCAGTGAGATTATTGATTTAATGATGAGACGGCGGGCAATGAGAAATGCAGATAGTCCTTTTGACAGGGTCGAGTTCACTGAACTCTGCAAAACTATAAGAAAACATATCAGAGAAGACAGGCGCCTATTCAACATGCAGCTAGTGCAAAAAAACCCTGCGAGAAAACAAAGGAATTAACAAAGCTAAACAGAAGCTGAGAAATAAAAGAACGCAAATATATGCCTTAAGGCGTGAGGATGGCACAGTATGCAGGGCGCGTACGGAAATGTTAGAGGCTGTAAGAAAATTTTAATCTCAGTTATATGAAGATCAGAACCAATCAAAGACAACAATACCCACGGAAGAACAAATGCCAGATATCCTAGTGGAGGAAGTAAAGAGGAAGCAAATACTATAGAATCGATGAAAAACGGCAAGGCTCCAGGAAAGGACAGTGTAACTGTCGAAATGCTAAAAGCTGGTGGTCGGACGTTACATAAAACACTGGCAAAATTATACTTAAAATGCCTCAAAGAACAAAAAGTGCCTGACTTATGGAAAAATGCAGAAGTGATCCTTTTACATAAAAAGGGAGCACAGGAAGATTTAAAGAACTACCGTCCAATAAGCCTCGTATCAGTAATGTACAAAATTTTCACTATAATATAATTTCTATAATTTCTAAAAGAATATTAAAAAAACTGAATGACGCACAACCAAGAGAACAAGCAAGATTCAGAAGTGAATTCAGGACAATGGGTCAGATCCAGGTTGTACATCAGGTCATAGAAAGGCACAACGAATACACCATGCCACTGTGCATAGCTTTTATCGACTACGAAAAAGCATTTGATTCCATCTCTAAGCATGCAATAATGGATGCACTGCTTAGCCAAGGGGTAGATAAAGCATATGTAAACCTATTAGGATCGATATATGACGGAGCTACAGCCACAATTCACCTTGATGATCTTGAAGTGGGAATTAATGTAGGATGAGGTGTACGGCAGGGTGACGCAATATCGCCTATTCTTTTCTCGGCTGTCCTTGAAGAAGTATTCCGTAAACTGGATTGGGAACAGGAAGGTGTAAAGATCAATAATGCAAACTTAAACCATCTTAGATTTGCAGATGATATCGTTCTCCTTTCACAAGGCCCAGAGGAGCTGCAAAGACTCATAAGAACTGCAAAGGACTGGCGAACCATTTGGCTTGAAAATAAACCTGAAAAAGAGTCAGGTTATGTTCAATACTTTCGATCAGGACGGGAGAATTTCAGTTTTAGGAAGGGATTAGGAGATTGTGGATAGCTTTATATATATTGGGCAAAGGATTTCAATGGAGGGGAATCCCGCCCGAGAGGCGGAACGGCGTGTTAAATGTGGCTGGCAGGCATTTGGCAGGCTCAACATATTGTTTAAAAGCAGACTCCCACTTTGCCTGAAAAGAAAAGTCTTCGATCAGTGCGTTCTACCGGTTATGACATACGGAAGCGAAACCTGGACACTCACATCGCAATCAATTCAAAAACTTCGGGTAGCACAGAGGGGAATGGAAAGATGTATGCTTGGCATTACAAGACGAGACAGATAGTCCTGCACATGGACCAGAGAACACACGAAAGTCTGTGACATCATTGGAAGAGTAAATCAATTGAAATGGAGATGGGCAGGCCATATAGCGAGGCGATGGGATGACAGATGGACCAAGGCAATCCTGGAGTGGATACCGCTTGATCGCAAACGTCCGCGAAGAAGAAGTATATGACCGTTTTTTTTTTGTTTTGTCTTGAGGTATCAAGTTGGTATCAAGTGTAATAATAATTATTATTTTTAACATTTTTTATAATTTTTTCTATTTGATTGTACTATATTTACGTTATAGTATTAATTATAAATTATTATTGGATATTTTGTTTAACATGTTTTTTGTTTAGTTTTTAATTGACATATTTTTTGACTTTGACATATTTTGTAAATTTGTACCTCAATTTTTTTAAGCTAACAGTTTTAGGTATTTCACTTTTAATGGTATTTGGTGCAAAAAATAAAACGTTAATTTATTATTTAACTGTCATTATATATACTACTTAAATTATCAGTATCATTTCTGAAATGAACTACTGTTAGCTTAAAAAAATCATCGGCAAAAAATACGTCCTATACATACGTATTGAAGTAAACCCTCGCAGGAACTTTATGTCGTTATAAATATATACAGGACATAATCGACTTCTATGCCAAATCTCATTAGAATTCTTCCATCCGTTCGAGAGTGATTGAAGGACAAATATCCAAACATACTTTCACATTTATAATATTAAGTTAAAAATATATATATATATATATATATATATATATATATATATATATATATATATATATATATGCAACACAAAATATTTCTTGAACTGCCCTTAACGTAATTCACATCATGCTTGTCAACTACACCACTTCAGATGTTTTAACAAACACCGCTGTTTTTTTTATCGTGCATGTGTAACAGACTTTAATCAGATTAATTTTAACATTAAGTCCCCCCTAAAACCCATTGCTATTTCCTATTATTTCCATCCTATTTCAATTTAAAACAATATTCAATACTCTGTTTTTATAGGTTACAGTTTTTAATTACAAATCAAGGAGGTCTAGTCCTAGTAATATAAAGAACCATATTATTAGTTATATAATCATTGTTAATAAATCAAACAAAACAATTTTATTCCAAAATATTTGTAAGTCAAACTGAATACTATTAATATAATTTAGTAGGGAATACTTTATAACGGAGGTATGTGGTGGATAAAATTTATTGTTCATTGGCGATTGTTATCGCTTTTGACTTCCCTTTTTGTTCGTCAACATTTCCGCACACTTAGCCAAGCAATGCAAAAACCGACCCTCCATTTATAGACCTGTTGGTTAGCGTCATAAATCACGAAAAGCGTGAAAAATTAAAAACGCTTCGCCCTATTAAAACGTCATTTGTAGGGATGTTCCATTTTTTTTTTGTTGTAGCTTTCTGTCGATCCACGAACGTTCGCGTCGAAATTTTAGTTGGATATTTCTCTTTTAGGCTGCATAGAAGGGCTATCGGGATGAGTTGGAGCAATTTAACGGCCTGTTGCGAGTTCCCGATTAGCATTTACAATATGGCATCGACGTTACAGAGAAGGGTAAGAAGGGATCTCTCACTATGTGTATGTGTCTATGGTTTATTTATTTTTTCCATTTTGTTTTCTGCTTTGCCAATCAACGAACAAATAAGGGGAATTGGGAGATTAACACTAATAAACAACAATATTATAAAATAAAATCCGGCTAACTCTTGTGATATTCTTAATGAAATTACGTCAATGCAACTCATATTTTTAACATTAAACATATCAGAATCTTTGTCAATAATGACAAATAAAAAGTGTTGAACAAAAAACTAAAAGAAAAAAAAAATATTATAAATCGTTGCTATGAGGGTTACAAAGATTTTTTGGGATAAGAGAGGAAAATATGAGATTGATGCACAAAAAATTATTAATATTCAAGCATTTCCTTTTCAACATCTGTATTCGTGTATTTTTTTGCCCATTGAGTAAAATGTCTTGTGACTTCACTTTGAATTTGATTGAAATCCAATCACTCTTATTTTAGTATCAATCTCCTCTTTTGAATTAAAAAATAAAACCTTGCAAATTCTTTTCGAGGATAGAGAAGCATAATAACTATTAGCATAACGAATCTATTTTAAATAATTGATTGCATCATTTGTTGGCTTATTCTGAGGCCGTCAGTTTTTTTTCTGTTTTATAAGTTGGCATAGAACTTTACACTATATTTTTTATAATTTCTTATTTATTAATTAATGATCTTATTTCTCAATATGTGAAGATAGTTAACAGTATACCTTAGTTGCGAAAATGGTATTGGCGGAGATCAAGTTTTGCTGGCTAGCTACAATAAAATGTATTTTTGAGTTTTTGAGATTTATGTTTCGTAAATGCATTTTGCGGATTTGCAGCCACCCCTGCTTGTAAAACGTCGGCACCTACCAGGTGTGGCAGCTAATAATTCTTAATTCCAAAAAACACGTTTAATATGGGAGAAAGGGAAAAAATGGTTTGTTCAAAGTATGCGCCATAGCTAGCTGCACATTTTTTTTTATCTCTCTGGCAATTTGTGGATGCCCTCACAGAAAAAACGTTCATCTTTTGAAGTAGGTCATGAAAAACGTGCGCAATATCAATGAAAATAAGTGGTAGTCAGAAGGGGTCAAGTCTGGTGAATACGGCGGGTGAGGCAAGAGTTCCCAACCACGTGCATAAGTGGTAGCTCTAACCAGTTTCGCTGTGTGTCATGGGGCGTTGTCCTGCTGTAAAATCATTTTTTCATGTCTTGTAGCCCATTCTGGTGCATGGTTCTAATTGTTGACGGAATTGTCATTTGTTGACGCCAACAAACGGTTCTAATTATTTTACTTGTTTTCAGGACCTCATGGTATGGACCTTCTGGTCCCACCAAATGCACAGCATAGTCTTCTTTCCAAAACGATTCGGTCTTGAGGTCGATGTTGATCGTCCTGGGTCAACCTATGATTTTCTGCATTTTGGGATCTCAAAATATATCCATTTTTCTTCTCCAGTCACGATCCTATGCAATAAAGTCTTTCTTTCATGCCGAGAAAGCAAAACTTCGCACCGTTTTTCCATCGTTCAGCTGATGTGGTACCTATTTTTCGGCCTTCTGGTTCTTTTCCATGGCATGCAGACGTTCGCAAATGATTCGGCGACAAACAGTTACCCTCTCTTCAATTTGTTGTTGAGTTTGCATATCTTCTTCTTCCAACAATGCTTGCAATTCGGTATCTTCAAATGTTTTCGGTTGACCTAGGCGTTCTTTGCTTTTTAAGTCGAAATCACAACTTTTCAATCATCTAAACAAACGCCTATAAGCTTCTTGTATTTGGACATTGTTACAGTAAGTTTCTACAAGTATACGATGGCTTTCTCTTGCGTTCTTCTTTTGATTAAACAAGAAAAGCAGTACGTGCCGCAAATACTCTTGATTCGGACTATCTTAAACGTTAGTGGCATTTTGAAAGGTACTGTCATAACAACCAAATGACATAGGAGATTAGACTGTGAACCAATACTTATTTCAAGCATTTTAAAAAAAAATTTAAAAGAACTATTAACCGCTACACCTGGTAGAGACCATGGACGACCTGATCTTCTCCTACTTTCAACACTCAAGTTTCCTCATCGTTTCCTTTGGATCTAGCAGTGCAGATTACGGCAGCTTTCCCTTTTACTTCGCAAATCTCTCGAGCGACATCAGTCATTTAGGAGCCTTTTTGAAATTAATCTTCTAAAATTAGTTTTATTTCGAGACTTATTTTACTCATTTTAAGTTTTTTTAAACCGTCGACTATTTATCGTGGAATCACTTTAATACTGAAGAAGGGACGTTTATTAGTCGTGGCAAACGGTTGAAATCTGATTTAAGCCCTGAGGAGTCAAGTATATATTTATTTATATTTTTGTTACACCCTATGATAATGTATGAAATTTCAACAAATAAACAAGAAAGGCCACTTAATTTCGGGATTCGAGCTGTTTGAATATGTTTAGAGTTGCCATTTTATTATAAAAGAATGACTGATAAAGTCGATTGATATTGTCACTTCTAATCCAATCCAAAAATTCTCATACTGTACATGAATTAGCAATTTTTATATGATACCAGCCACGAGTGTAGAACTACCATTTTCTTGGCCATAATATTAAATTGTCAGTTTATTCAATATTTCATTCTTAGCCTACGTATAATATCTTCATTTAATAAAACATTATTCAAATAAAAGTTAGTACAATTATCACTAGCTGATAGTCGTATACATTGCTTTAGAGAAATCGTCACAAAAAGAAGTGTTAAAAAAATTGTATTTTGAAGCCCCATTTCCGTTATTTGTTTATCACATAGTACATAATCGAATTACTGGCATTTTCGGTCAGAAAGTCAACGATGCATTGAATATGTTGTCCCGTGTTATTTTAACTCAAACATTGTCTACCACCTTCAAATAAAACCCCGAGGTTGATATAAAATTTGGATGATAACTTCCTCCATAATTAAATGGCATTACAAAATTGTTAAGGCGCAAACTCTGGAAATAATTGTATCAAAAATGGAGTGCAACTCAAATCGATCAGTTTTTTTATATAGCCCACTCTAGGCAAGTTCACTTTAAGAAATTTTCGCAGAAATTCTTAGATAATTATCTATAAAATTGCAGTTCCCATCTATCGGCATTTTATTTTCACATCATTATCTGTTTGATAATTTAGTCCGGTTGAAATGGAAAAATAAGTAATTGAATAAATTATGGAAGTGTTTTTAAGAATTCTCTTTATGATATTCATTATGCTTATTCAAAAATTCTTTTAGTGAATTTTATATTGCTACACGTTTGGCTTTTTTGCATAATGTTCAAACACCTAATATTAATAATTTGCATGGCACAATACGTAAGGGGTAACCTGAAAATCCTCTATAATAATCTAGTTGATCATTAGCACTTTTAAATAAATATACATATTTCTTATATATATTAACAATTTATAGATATACATATATATGTTTCCAAATCATTCCGGGTGTCGATCAATTCATTCTAGGAAGAGTCACGACGTTTCGTCAAAATCTCATTTGGTATTTTCAAGTGTTGTCCGACGACTGAAGCGTCCAACTGTCGAAGAGGACAAATGAGATTTTGGCGAAACGTCGTCACTCTTCACAGAATGAACGGATCGACACCCGAAATGATTTAGAAACATTATCCACCATCCGTGAAAATATTAGACGTGACATTTTAACGTTAATTCAGGTGTATATAGGAACTCTGAATAATAGGTTAATTTGTTTAATACATTCAAAAGTCACAAAAATCCAAAATAGAAATATCAATTACAAAGATAATTCAAATTGCAGTTAGAGCTTACAAGACTAAATTTCTCTCAGCTGTGAAATGAAATAAGATCCTTTTCAATTCGGCTATTACAGTCATACACTGCTCGATTTAAATAATTGTATTTTAATCACCAATAACCACTAATATAAAACTGACTGATGAAAATGGACAGTTTCTATTTGTAAAAATGGCATCATGTATTTAATACACACCGGTGGGTACATTTTCTTTAACTTAACAATGAAAATGAGGTAGGTTGATATCAACGGATATATCAACAAAGAAAATTGCCATATATGAAGCGAAAAAAATTGTATATCGATTTTGTAAGTACAAAACTAAAGGCCATTATGAACTTTTATACCATACAATGCGACATACAATGATACATTCACCAATGACACATACACATTGACAGATACACCAAGTAAATAATAATAAGCAATGTAAATAAACTGAATAGATTTACTACTCAACTCCAAATCACTTTTTTTAAAGTTCTCGATGCGTGATTTAATAACTACGTTAGCATCATCAGGAGAAGATTCAATCTAATTCTAAACCTAAACTATATTATGTTTATATGACAACCATAGCTAATGAAGTGTGTAAAAATCATATACCGAAAATTTACTAATCGTTACATTTGAAAAAATTTGAAAAAATTGACTGAATGGAATAGGTCTTTTATCCCCCTTCATAGTTTTCTGACAATTTTTTACTTGAATGTTTTTATATGAATCCAAAGCCCTGTCATTATTTACATTTTTTAACAAGTCCTAAATTACTAATACATATATTATGGTCATGCTCGAGTGCATATTGGGCACTCGATTTTTCACAACGTTTTTGGTTTCTCCCATATCTAATATGGCCAATGTTTTTTTTCTTTATACCTGCTTAATATTTGCCCAATGTACCTTCGATTATAACTAACTTCGACACAACTAACTTCATAAATCCTCGATTTTTCATGTCAATCTACTTTATCCTTTGGATTATCTTGGACTTCCCTTAATTTATTATATGGTTCATAAACTACGTTATGGCTACTTTTTTTAAAATCTTATGTTGCCCAATATGCACCCAAGCATAATCATAATTTAGATGTTAGTAATTTAAGATTTGTTAAAAGTGTAAATAATAATAAGGCTTTTGAGGGTATGAAATAATTTAAATAGAAAAATTTAAGAAAACCATGATCGAGATAACCGACCCATTCCATTCAGTCAACTTTGTCAATTATTAATGTAGGTTACGGTTCATGATTTTACACGCTTCATTAGGTACGATTGTCATACATGATTTACTGGAACATAGTTCAGTTTTAGAATTAGATTGAATTACATGATTGATTGATTGAACATGATTAGTAAATCGTAGAGTCAATCGTAAAATCAAAAATATATTTGTCGTTTAGTTGGAAGTTTCTTCGAGTTTAGTATTTTACAAACAAAAATACAAAAAACAAGGAAAGTACTGAGACTGTCACTGTTATATATCAACTTACCAGGAAAGATAGCGAAAAAAGACTGGGTTTTTTTCGAAAAAACTAAAAGCAGGATACAAGCATTTACGTAAACAGACTGTATCATTCTTTCTGATAGTTTTATTTTAATTTACATTGCACATTGTAAAACAAAAAAAAACAAAAGGAAGTTAGAAAACAACAAGGGGAGTTAATACTTAGTTAATACAAGGTGGTCCACAGGAAAATGACTTTTTGAATGGTTAGTACTCGGCTAGAATAGAGAGGGTGGGGCCTGTGCATTGCCTGTTTGCTTACGTTATATCCTCAGTCGCAACACTATTCTTAGATGGGTAGATACAATTTGAACGACGGGTTCATTAAGGAATACGAATTGCGACTCGCTCTACTAGGTGGCTAGGTGGCTCGCTTCTAGACTTTGAATCAGTAAGGATACTGTACAGTGTATTTTGCGTAAGGATTTGGGCTTTCAGTCGTACAAATAAATTATTGGTCAAGACTTAAATGAAAGGAGTTATCAATAATGCCACATATTTGCTCAAACAATGCTTGCAACGAAAGTTTCACCATCATCAGAAGCGATCCAGCTCATTTCCATTTAAATAAGCCCCTCACGGCCCCTAGATCAAGTATATAGGTACGGGGAGTGACGCCCCCAGGGTCCCGAGTAATTCCGTAAGTCAAGTTATTGTGCGACCCGTGACGAGGGCTGAATGGCAGCTGTGGGCAACAGCTGTTGTTAACGCGACCTCCAAAGTACCTCCCGCCCCTTTGGAGTATGCAGGGTTACTGTAGTATGGAGCACTGCTGCAGAGGACATATACTTCTTCCAGATTCGTGGGATTCACATATCCAATTTAAAAATCTCTCATTTTCCAATATTCACAGGGTCGAAAAGACACAGGGTTACGTCACCAATTGAAGCAAACTTAAAAAACCTAGACTACGATAAATACTGTGTTGTAAAAAGTGATGATGGTTCATTAGGGGGACTCTCCCCATTCATAATTCATAAATGCTTAATGGGCTACTTAGGCGAAGTTGAATCAGTTAAGAAATTAAAGGATGGATCTTTATTAATAGTTGTTGCAAATTTAAAATAATCTGATAAAATTCATAGTCCTAAAATATTTATAATTTGGAAGTTAAAGTTGACCCTCACCGTTCACTTAATGTCTATAAGGGAGTAATATCCAGTTTCGGCTTACTTAATTGCGAAGAAGCTGAAATTCTAGAAAATTTAAATCAACAAGGCGTAATTTCAGTCGGTCGTATCAACAGTAAAAAGAATGGCGTATTAATACCGACTACCAGTCTAATCTTGACTTTCAGGAAATCAGCTTTACCCGATAAAGTGCGCGCTGGTTACTTGTCACTGAAGGTAAGACAGTTCATTCCAAACCCTCTGCGCTGCTTTCAATGCCAGAGATTCGGCCATATCTCGCAGAACTGCTCATTCTCACCTGTTTGCCCATCCTGCGGAAAGACAACTCACGATGGGACAGAATGCACTCCCTCCCCAACATGTGTTAACCGTGAAGGCAAACATTCCCCTAGATATAGAGGATGTCCGACATATAAAGAGGAGTATCAAATTCAGCGTATACGAGTTACTGAAAAACTCCCTTATGTTGTTGCGAAGGCAAAAGTCAAAGGCCCGTCCAACAACAACATGACCAAGTCTCAAGTGTTGTCTCTTCAAAAAAAAAAATGGTTTCATCAATCAAATCCCAACCTCCTTCCTCCCTTCCTATTTCCAATACTTTCCTTCCCCATACCTCATCTACGTCTTCCTCCTCTGCCCCCCCCCCCTATTCCTTCATCCAAACCCCACCCCCCATCATTAACATCAAAACATCAAAAAGCTACAAAACCCGTGTCAAGAAGTAGCTCTAAATTTTCAGTCTGTTCCACAGAAGAATCTATGGAACTTGACCATCCTAAAACAAGCACGGTTAAAAATCAATGCAAAAAAGGTATCAAATTAAACAGATAATTATCTTTAAAAAACTCTCCTGTGATTTTCAGACTTTACCACTAAATAATCATATTCTATAAGTCAATCTTACAATGGAATATCAACGGCGTATACCCTACATTTTCGGAACTCAAATGTATCACCTTAAGACTCAGACCTGCTTGCATAATGGTGCAGGAGACAAATCTGAAGATTTCTGATAATTTTACCTTTAAGAATTATCACATAATCAGAAAAGATAGAATAGGAGCTACAAGAGCCTTTGGAGGCGTAGCTTTAATGATCCATGGATTAATAGATTTTACCCCTGTAGACATCAACACCAACTTAGAGACTGTCGCTCTTAGAGTGGGTATTAACCACCCTATCACTTTGTGTAATATTTATCTTTGTCCAAACTCTCCGATCAACATCGAGCAACTTGAGGACATTCTAACCCAGCTTCCTCCCCCTTATATCATTGGAGGTGACTTAAATGGACATAGCAGTACATGGGGATCCACTACTAACGACCCAAGAGGAAATATGATAATGAATTTCATCCGCACTCAGAACCGTGCCCTCTGGAACCCTGTCTGCTATTGACCTAACTATGTGTTCTTCGAACATTCAGCCCTTCTTTTATTACTATTGGGGACCTTCATGGAAGTGATCATTTTCCAATACAGATTGTTCCTGTCAGGTTAACCCAATCACCCTTTACAAAACAAATTCTCAATCTATCTAAAGCCAACCGGACTCACTACAGGGAAAGTTTTATCACGCCATCCATTATACCTGGCCACCCAGGCGAATATCTAAACGCCCTTATAAATTCAATCAATAACTCATCAGTAGAATCTATACCAGTCTCGCTCCTATCTCCGAATCACTTTAACGTGCCGTGGTGGAATAAAGAATGTGCCAATGCTGTAAGGAAAAGGAAGTCCTCCTTAAATAAATTTCGTCATCATCCCACACAGATCAATTTCATCGATTTTAAGCGATATCAGGCCATTGCTAAGCGAGAAATACTATACTGAAAGCCAAGAAGAATTCATGGGCGACGTTTATCAACTCCCTTGATTATAGGTCATCATGCTCGGATTTCTGGAACAAAGTCAGACGGCTTAAAGGTTTGCCAAACAGACACATAAATAACATCTTGGATAATGACAACTGGCTGTCTAACAAAACTGACATTGTGGACTGTTTTGCCAGACATTTTTGTTTTATATCGAGCAATCAAAACCTGGCTCCTGATTTTCTTACACTCAAAACACAACTTGAGCTTTCTTTAAATCTAAATGATACGGAATCTTCCCCTATAAACACGCCTTTTTTCGCTTTCTGAACTCAGATTGGCCCTATCAAAATGTCGACCAACTGCGCCCGGTCCTGACGAGGTTCTTATCCCACAAATTTTAAATTTGCCAGATAATGCTCTGATATTTCTTCTCAATCTATACAATGACATATGGACTAACATACTCTTTCCTGACTCTTGGAAACATTCTTATTTGTTTGCATAAAAAAGAAAAACCTGTCTCTTCACCCTCTAGTTATAGACCTATATCATTATCAAATCATATGTGTAAGGTAATGGAGAGGATGGTACTTCGGCGTCTTTCATGTCATTTACAGCATTATAAAATACTGGACAAAAATCAATTCGGTTTCAAGCCTGGTAGATCCACTACAGACCATCTGATTGGTCTGGAGATGGACATTTGGGACATATTCTCCAGGGGTCATCACCTCCTTGCCGTATCTTTGGACCTCAAATGCGCATTTGATACTGTCTGGAAATACAATATAATCAAAACTATTTATGGGCTAAACATAAGGGCAAATATCCTCTTCTTTATCAAGAATTTTCTATCTAATAGGACCTGTTCCGTTAGGTTAGATAATACTGTCTCTAATAAATATACTTTGGAAAATGGTGTCCCACAAGGTTCAATCCTCAGCCCTATCCTCTTTAATATAGCTATTAACAACATAAGGAGCCATATTAGCTCTGATATCAAATATAAGCTATACGCAGACAATATTCTGATATATTTTTCATCTTCCACGCCCAGCGTTGCGGAAAGGAAAATCCAGGGCTGTCTTAATAAATTGATTAAATGAGCACATATGTCTGGATTTCAATTCTCACCTTCCAAATCAACTTCAACGCATTTTTGCAGGAAAATGAATTGTCCCCGATTACACAACCTTTTATTATCAAACACTTCCATTCATTCAGAACATGTCATGAATTTCCTGAGACTATTGTTTGACTCTAGGTTATCATGGCGGGAGCACATCGGCCAACTGAAGGCACGCTGTTTGAGGACTATGGGTGCCCTGAAATGGGCCGCTCGTCCGAAATGGGGAGCGTCCTCCTCCACCATATTACACACATATAAGTCCCTCATCAGATCCAAGCTTGATTACGGTTGCGTGGCATATTCGTCTGCTCCTAAAACTTATTTGCAACAACTAGAACCTATCCAGAATACTACCATCAGATTATCTTTCGGATCATTTAAAACCAGCCCGGTGCTCAGCCTGCAATGCCTGGCAGAAATTGAGCCTCTAAAATACCGGCGATATATTCAATTATTCAAATACGCTACTTCTCTAAAGTTCAGACTCTTCATTCCATTCATAAATGACTTTTTCATACCACCTCCAGGTCATAATTCTGTGCACTACAATCGAAATCTAGGAGCGGGATACCGATTCTATCGAATATCACATGAATATGCAATTTATATACCTGACTGTGCATCAATGACCACTTCTCCTGACCCTCCCTGGAGTCCCGTCCCCTTCAAAGTTAATCGCTCCCTACTAGCTTACAATAAAAATGATCACAGTCACTCCTTCATAAGATCCCATTTTCTGGACAATGTAGAAACGTATAATGAGTCACAGATCATATACACTGACGGTTCCAAATCCTCTGCTAGTGTCGGATGCGCGTTCGTACATGCAAACGCACACTTTAGCTTTAAACTACACCCTTGTTGTTTCGTATTATCTTCAGAGCTACTGGCCATTAGAGAGGCATTGAAATACATCTCATCATCCTCCTTGAGGATGGCTGATATGTTCTGATTCTTTGACCGCGCTCAGATGCCTGGAAAATTATCTTCATAATCTTCCACTGGCTACTCCCTGTCTGACCTTGATGCGTGAAATGTTGTCGCGTTCTGTCATTATAAACTTTATGTGGGTTCCAAGTCATGTGGGTATCCGTGGAAATGAAGAGGCTGATCAACACGCAATGAATGGAGCCACCGACGGTTTCCCCATGTTCAATATATATGCACCTATAGATTTCTACAGAGATGTCACCTATAAAATACGGAATAGACTGAATGGGAAACTCATGGAATAAGCACAAACAAACTCTGGTCTTCTAAGAGTGTACTTTTTACACACTCCTTCCCCACTTTCTTTAAAAGATCTGAGCTTATAGCGTGGAATAAACTAAGAGTCGGACACTGCAGACTCACCCACGCCTATCTAATGGACAACAGTGCCCCCCCTATGTGTGACCCATGCGGTGCTCCTCATAGGGTGCGTCATGTCCTAGTGGAGTGTGGCGAGCTGGATTACCTCAGGATCTCCTGCGGTTTGGGAGGCGGTCTAGATCAGGTATTAACAGCAGCATATATCGAAAATGTTCTAAATTTCCTCAGATTAGCAAACCTGTATCATAGAATCTAGTCAAATTCTAGTCAGTTTTTTCTAGTTTAATATTCAGTCATATTTACTTGTTATACGTCTTGTAATCTGTCTCATAAAGTCAGTCTTTATTCGTTGATTCTGCTACCGAATTTCATATCTATTCATGTACGTTATGTTTATATTTATACATCATTTTCAATATACCAATGTGTACGTTTTAATAATCCGCCTGAAATACTCTCATTTATCTTTTCCTATGTATGTAGTTCTTTACCTATACGTGTGTGTATGTTTGAATATGTATGTATGTATGTACGAGTACGTATATATAGTAGTGCAGACTTTTAAAATGCATTTTGATTTATGCCGCGAAATGACCTCAGTAGTCTGTGGGGCTTTCCCCCAAATTCTCTCTCTCTCCATTTAAATAGGGCTCCGTTTTCTATTTCTTCTTTTTTGTTATTGTGTTGATTTCTTTCATTTGCATTAATTTATTATTTTCTGTCACAATTATATAAAAGTGCATAATAGTCTTTACTTATACGTATCTTGTGTAATAAACCGTGTAAAATAATTTATCATTAAAATACGATTAGTTCTTTTTAATATGAAGACGCTTAACGAACGAACAATAGCAAATGTTCACAATAAGAAAAAAATGCAGTAAAAAATGGAACACTGTCATCATATAATGCTCCCAGCTGCAGCGTTATCGAACGAAAAACGTCAGGCAACCGAATAAAGGCTTAGAGAACGAATCGTTTATTCGCCTTTTATTTCATTTATTAACGGTTATCGGTCCGGGGAGGAAGCTTATGGATCCGATGGCGGCCTGGAACTGGGCCAAAACTGATAAAACGACTGTGCAATCAGAAAAAAAGGGGCAATCGAAGAAAACCCATCTCTAAGTATTGTTAAATAGGAAACAGGAAGAGTGGGAACAATAGATTAAGATTTAAATTCTAGTGTGATAAATGACTTCTACGATTATACATATTTGCTTTGGTTTATTTTTTATTTTACATAACCAATGTGTTGATACAAATATATTTTATAATATTTAAGCGATATGTTCCTCCGATCGATATTCGTGGATGGGGTGAAAGGGTCATAGGATGACGGACTCCGCATCGAATAGTGTTTGGGACCTGCTGGCAAGTTCACCCCTTCATCGGCTGTTAAATTTCAGATCATTTCATTCATTATATACTTTTTGCTAACTTCTTAATTAAGATTACGTCAGGGTGCTCAGAAAAATCATATCAGTAACTAATATTTAAAACAGAATGCTGTACAGGTGAGTTGTGAAAATAAGGAAACGAGACTGATGGCCTAGCGTTAGATCTGACAATACTGTTTGCTTCTCCTTTGGAGGGGAGGCAGGCCAATACCTGATGATGGAACTTCAGTACGAGATTGGACTCCCCATCGTCACTTGGTAGTTCTTAGGAATTCCTTTCGTGAACTTAATTTTTCTAGTATGTTCTGAAAATGAGTGATAACAAGTTCGAGCAATAGTGCGCTATCAAGTTTTATTTCAGACTTGGGCACAGTGCAATGGAAATTTTTTCAAAACTTCAACAGGCCTTTAGAAAGACCCTTTTGTCCAAATTTTCAGGTGATTTAAGACATTCTCAAAAGACCGACACTCGACAGAATACGACCCGAAAATGAAACGCCAAAGCCAGGAATGTCTTTTGTGTATTTTTTGTAATTAAATCTATATAGTTTTGAATTTAGTCGTTTAACTCAAGAAGGTTCCTTTTTACAGTTTCAGGGCCCATTTCGCTAGTCAGAGAAATGAGTCGCGCCCATTTCTAGTGCAGGCGTAAATCCATCACATCAACACCTTACTGCCTCCGGCGAACAGCTGCTGAGCAGTAACAAAAACATACATACACATTGACCTCATAAAAAATCACCTCAATTTGACCTCAATTAATACTTTACCATGATCAAAAAAATCTATAAGGCATTTGTGACTCAAGGTCAAACGTAAACCACCATTATTACTTTATTAGAAGTTCCCGAAATACTTTGAAAAAGAGCCATGCGTGCCAACCTGAGTGCTGCATCACAACAATACATCTTGTCAGACATCAATATCAATTCATTGAAATGCCAGGTAGAAACGTTACTCTGCCTTCCACCCCCTCATTAAACAATTTTAAGTCTTTGTTACTTTTTCCTAAAATTAAAAATTTACCTCAATGACACCATTTACACTGGAGAACATTAAAAAGTCAGTAACCTACTAGAAAAATTCAGTTAACGAAAAAAATTGCTACATAATGCCGGATGCCGATTGCCCACCAAGTGACCCTAGGGACCCTAGAGACCCGTACTGAGGTCCGATCAGATGTTGACCGGCCTCCCTTCTAAAGAGAAGCTTTGGCAACCGAAATATTGACAAATCGAATGTTTCATTAGTTTATTTATACACCTAGTCTAAAAAAATTGATTCCTTTACATTCTACTGTTAATATATGAGTTCGGAAGTTCAAATGTGACCCATAAGTACGGCTTCGATTTCTTGCCACAACAGGCCACTAATACACGAGGTTTGAGAGGAACCAAAACAAAAAGTTAAAAATTCAAGACAAAATAGGGGTGCTATGCAATGGCAAAGCTTGAGCAAATTAGGCTTGAATTTAATGTCTCATTAACCTGGACTACCGCATGTTTCCTTACCTGACAAATTCATAGCACATCAGAATTTTTCAGTAAATGATGATGTTAAAGTGCTGCTCGTGATGTCTGTTTTAAACAACTTGATAGATCTCAGTTTTTTCAAAGTATAAAGGTTTTGAGCATTAGAGCTTGTTTAAGTATATTCAATTGATTGCGTATAACATTAAAACTTAAAGATTTAAATACCAAGTTATTATTTTATTTTAATTCAAAGTACTTTTTAACCCAACCTCGTAATTGACAAAAATATATCTACATAAACAAAGAAGTTAAAAAAGCATATTTAATATATTAAAAGAAATCACAATTATATCATAAATGCTTTATTTAATAATAAATTTGATATTAGGAATGCTTGTATTTCAATTTTATTTTATACATGGACTACATTTTATAATAAATTTGTTTTTCTATTTTTATTTTTAAAACACTTCTCTTAGATTCTTTTGAATATAATACAGGTGTACAGATCTCTTTCCTTTGTATTTAAATCTACGCTTTGAAGATATCTTTAGCTCGCTTATATTAAAATAATTGTTACTTTTTAATTAATGTTCGACTTTGCTCTCAAAGTAATCTATAGGATTTAAGTCTCTTGAAGCATTAGGCCATAATATTCGCTTTATATATCCAGAGCTAATTATTTCGCCCCAATCAACCCTGAGGAAGTTTAATCGAAAGCGCGCTAGCAGTATTTTGTTGGAATATCCAATATTTGTTAAGTTACAATGAATTGGCTAACGGCAATGCACCATCGTTTATTTTAAAAATGTATAACATTTATTTAATTCTATCAGATTTCACGAATTAAAAGGATACAGATGGGATTATTTTGCTGGTCGGTATATACACACACACACACACACACACACACACATATATATATATATATATATATATATATATATATATATATATATATATATATATATATATATACATACAAAAGGCTAACAGGGCTCTGACAGAAAAAAAACCCCGCGTCTGCAGTGGCAACCACCGGCAACCTGGTCGGCGTCTGTCCACCCAGAGGTTGCGGCTATATACCACGCTCCAGGAACTAACAATTTCTGGTCCTAAACTCCAAGTAGAAACACTGGACCTATGAGCATATAAGCAACCATGACTCGTGCAAGTAATAACAATAATACACCATGTGGAAACCAATCCACTTGTCGACAGACGGCAACCAGGTACTCGGATTCTGGGGAACCTGTACTTTCACGATCTCAAAAAAAGTCGGAGCTTTTCGGCAAATTTCCATACAGAAACATTTACATACATTGACACCTTAAACATCATCACGTTGATCTAACCAGGAAAACTTCACAATCTAAGTTCCTAAGACCTTACAAGAATCATGCATCACGGATGAGGACAAGGTGAACTAAGGGAACTATCGCATGCTCAAAAGCGGGACAGACAAATGAGTCGCCAGTGGCGCTCCGCTTCTCGCCATGGCCTTTGTTGTTCGCAAAGGGATGGTTAACTCTATTAAGGAAATCACCCCCATAAACAATAAACTAATGACAATGCGCATACAGTGTGCCAATAAAAAATACACAGTAATTAACGTACTGTTGTCCCCCACAAACGGGGATAACAAGAAAGACCCCAAGTCTACAGAGAAATTCTGGGCAATACTAGAAAAGGTAATGGCGAAGGTCTCAACGGATGATCAAAATTTTACTGGGCGACTTTAACGCACAAATCGGTAAAGAAAAAATCCATCAGAAAACCGAAGACAAATTCCCCGGTCACAAATTTACCAACAAGAATGGCATACCAACAACTATGCCAACTGAATAACCTGAAGAATATGTCAACATCCCTAAAAAAAGCTCCACGAAAACAGAAGACATGGAGATCGCCTATTGATATAACAGATTGAGAAATTCCAGATAGATCACGTTGCGATCTCATATCCACAACAAACAGAGATCTAAGATGTCCAAGTACGCGAACATTGACTCAGATTGGGGCGCGAACATTGACTCAGACCACTACCTAACCCGAATCAAAGTCAAGTTCACCCCAAGGAGAATTCATCAGAAGAAAGCACATCTACAGAAATTCGACACGAAAAAGATCAAGGAATCCAACCTAACAGAGGAATGGAAAAAGGAACAGGCAAATACATGGGAAAAATTTCACACAAAAAGCACAGGGACTGATCCCATTGAAAAAGAACACAAAACACCTTTGGTGGGACTCAGAATGCGTAAAAATCCCCAGAAAGTCAACAGCTTTTTGACGAGATTAGAAGACAGACCGCAAAGTATATTAGGCAAACTAAGAGGAAGTACATGCAATAGAGGAGAATTTCCACAATTATTACTACTATTAATTTACACTAGATACTTTTATAGGACTTTCGCAAGATAAATCATGGATACACACCACGAAATCTTTGCTTCAGAAAGCCGAATGGGAGATTAGCGTTAACCAATCAGGAGAATTGTCAGGAGCTGGCACACTATTTATCTGATCCCAATTGCTCTGAAAGCGACACAAGATTTCCCAAGGGAAACTGTATCAATACCCACTCAGAATCACCACCATCAACACAGAAAGAAAACCACAGGCCCATACGCATACTAAAGAATAACAAACCATCCGGTAAATATGGTGACACCGCGGAACTATTGAAAAACCTCGGACTAAATTTACTGCGGGAACTCAAACGCAAATTATCACATCTGGCAAACAGAAAAATTGCCAGACGAATGGAAATGTGCTCTTATCCACCCGCTGCACAAGAAGGGAGACAGAACAGATGTGAACAACTACAGAGGAATCTCCTTACTACAAGTAATTTACAAAATCCCTTCAGCATGCCTTCCCTAGAGAACACAAGAACAATTAGAACACAAAATTGGCGAGTACCAGGCAGGCTTTCGCGCTGGTCGCTCATTCATAGAACAAATCTTTAACTTACAAACAATACTGAAGTACAAAGCTATCAGAAACGTCCCAATCATCTGCAAGTTCGTGGACTCCAAGAAAGCATACGATTGCATCGACCGAAAATATCTATTCAACATCCTAGAAGAACAAGGACTCGACCCCAAAACACTACGATTGATCAAGTAGACACTGACCGACACAACCTCTAAAGTGAAATTTATAGAAAAAATTTCTGAACCCTTCCTGAAAACCAGAGTACGCCAAGGAGATGGGTTAACTCCACTTCTCTTCAACCTGGTTCTGGACAAAGTTATAAGGGAATGGGAAAAAGAACTGAAAAATCAAAGACACTGGAAACCAATACGACTTGGACAAAAACAACATAGAAATCTTATCTCTAGCCTTCGCAGACAACCTGACCATATTCGCAGACAATGAAGCAACGGCAACCAAACAGATAGAAATAGAAGTCCTTAAGGAATGTGCAGAGAAACTCGGCTTACAAATCTTCTTTCAAAAAACCGAATTCTTTTGCTCAAAATTTGAATAACAAATACGGCACTCACTTCAAATACCTGGGCGAGATCCTCGAACCCACAGGAGGAGAGAAGATATCACAGAAGACTCGATTACAGAAGATGAAGAGGGCATACGGCAAGACACACAATATCTACAATAAGAAATGCATATCCACACACGCAAAAATAAGACACTACAACACAGTAATCAAATCATAGGTACTAACGCAAATGAGATGAGACTCCACATAAAAAGCGGGATAGAAAACATACTAAAAGAAGAATGTAAAATTATGAGGAAAATTCTAAGCCCAAAACTAACTGAGAAAGGATACAGACTACATTCCAAAAAGACCACAGAGAGAATGTCCAACGTAGCGGCGGACATAAGAAAAAGAAGGTTGAAATTCTATGGACATATCAGTAGACTCCCACTGACAAGACCTACCAATAGAATTTTTACATACATACAAGGGGTCAAGTCAACAGTACCATGGATTGCACAAGTCAGAACTGATCTGGGAAAGATACAAATGTATCCGATAGAGATTGAGGATAGAAGAACGTACAGAAGCAAAATACATATGTGGAACGTTGCATCAGAGAGCGAAGCTTCGGGGAGATTGGGGACAAGGTGGACGGAGGAGAGACAGATAATCCACGGAGGAATGATGATATATAGAATGATGTATATATAATATGCTCATCAAGAGCATATTAAGAAAACTAAGTGATCAAAAAGGGAAGCAGAATTCAGAAGTAAATTCAGTACAATGGATCAAAGCCAGATATTTCAGCAGGGTATAGAAAGGCACAACGAATACATCTTGCCATGGCGTTATGAAAAAGCATTTGACTCAGTCTAAAAGCAGGTCATAATGGACGTATTGCTTAACCAAGGCGTAGACAAAGCCTATGTAAATCTATTGCAATCGATATATGATGAAACTAGAGCGACAATTCACCTTGATTTTGAATTCAAAATCAATATAGAATGGGGTGTGCGTCCGGATGGCGCAATAACGCATTTTCTTTTTTCAACCTGTCTTGGATGGGTATTCCGTAATCTGGATTGGGAACTGGATGGAATAAAATGAATCGTAGATACTTAAATTCGCCATCTTATTCGCAGATGATATCGTTCTCCTTTAACAAGACCCAGAGGAGCTGTATATATTCGTATTCATAGAAGAAATAAACCTGAAAAAGTGTCAAATGATATTCAATAAATTTTTTGAGGAGAGAAGAATTGCTATTTTAAGACGGAATTTGACAGATAATTTTAATGGAGTGGAATACCGTCCGGTAGGTGGAACGGTGTATTCCAACAAAGGCATGATAATTGTGGCTGGCAGGCATTTAGTAGGGTCAACAGGTTGTTTAAGCAAAAACTCCCACTTTGCCTGAAGAGAAAAGTCTTTGATCGGTATCTCTTGCCCGTTATGACATACGAAAGTGAACTCTAAACACATCACAATCAATTCAAAAATTTTGAGCAGCACAGAGGCGTATGGAAAAATGGCTCGACATTACAATGTGAGTTTTGGCCTCCTTCAATCTTCACTTCCAACCGTATTGATATATTGAATCAATCCAATCTGCGACTGTATACGAGACGCGCATAAAAAATGGTGAGACTGGTGGCAAGCATTGGTCGAGCAACATGTCGGCCCGAATATGAACTTCTTAGACTCACTTGGTGGTCCATAGCAATTTAGGTGAACCGGATTTACCAATTACGTTCTGAAAATGACTGAAAACAATTTCGAGCTACGGTCGCCAGATCCAGGAATGGCAGACTCTAGCCTCACTACGGCCAAAAAACCCAGAATGAGCAAATCAGAGATCAAAAGCATACTGATTTGCTTTTTTGACAGGCAGGGGATCACCCATAAGGGTGATCATACCAATTGGTGAACCAATTGGTACCAATTGGTGAACCAATATGTTTACCTAGAAGTTCTTGAAAGGCGACAAAGGATCATTTGTATAAGACCAAACTTCAAGAATACCTGGATGCTGCATTACGACAATGCGCCCTCGCACGGTGATTTCAATTAACGAGTTTTTGGCAAGTAAAAACATCATTGTACGAGGGTTACAGTATATGTATCGGGAATAATAAATAAAAATAAATATTAATCAATGAGACTGGTTTAATTGTTTTTAAAATATTCTCCGCGATGATCGATATACTTTTGCATACGTTTGAACTCATTTTCATAGCACTTTTTTCATTCCGATTGAGATATCTCCAAAACATGCATTTTTAAAGAATCAACCGCTTCTAATGGTATCGAAAATCGTTGACCACGTGTTTTTCACAGACGGGAATAAAAAGAAATCATTGGGTGTCAAAGCAGGGCTGTACGAATATTGACTTGTTCAGTCCGATGTGCGACAGCTCGCGTTGTCTTAGTGAAGAATGATCCTGCGTGGCTGGCTGATTTTTTCTTATTTCTTCAAAAACTTCTGACAAACAAATAGTTGTGTACCACATGCCCATTTATTCCAAAAAAAACAGGCGACCATTTGCTTCGAAGTGCTTTTTGCATGAACAAATTTTATTAGGTATGGCTCATTTTGAAAAACCGCTTTCGGGCTCATACGCATAAATCCAAGATTCGTTATCTGTGTAGATATCATATACGGCTTTTGACGCATCACGATTACATTTTTGGAGCATTTTTTGCATCAATCGACGTGTCCATTTCTTTGAGTGGTTGTCGAATTATGCGGAATCCAATGCGCACAAATATTTTTCACTGCTAAATGTTTATGTAAAATCTTGTGTATGCTTGTCATACTAATGCTCAGGGATGCCTCAGTCTCACGATATGTCATATGACGATCTTGCTTTATCAGTTCGCGCACAGTATCAATGCTTTCTGGCACAACAACCGATTTTGGACGACCTTCTTTAAATTCGTCCGTGAGCGAACTTTTGGACGACCTTCTTTAAATTCGTCCGTGAGCGAACGACAGCTACGATTGAATTCACTAAACCAGTGATATACTGTGGTTTTAGATGGTGTTTCATTACCAAAAGTGGTGGTGAGTTGCTCGATACACTATTGAGATAATCCACGTTGAAAGTCGTAGTAAATCATCGCATGAAAATTCTTAAGAGTTTATTTGATATTTTGACTGAAATGAAATTTTCAAGTCATTAAACAACACAAATAGCATTCTTATAACAAAACGTTCTGAGTACGTATAGAGTCAACAATGTGAAAATTTACGATATATATATATATATATATATATATATATATATATATATATATATATATATATATATATATATATATATATATATATATATATATATATATCAGATGGGGCCTAGCAACACCATAAGGCCAATTCCGGATACATAAATAGCAACCCTCGTATTTCCGCAGATCTCTTATTCACTAAACTTCTATATATTTCCAAAATTAAAAATTTACTTCAAAGGACATTATTTTGGGACATTGGAGAACATTGAAAAGGTCGAAACTAAAAGCGATTCCAGTGTCTGTGTTCTAGTACTGCTGTGAAAAGTGGACAAACCGCCTTCAACGCTATTTACCTTCTCAAACTGCTAGGTTGAAGGAGAATTTTACTTTCAGTTAAGTAAAAAAAAAATCAATCTCACTTCTCTATATCTACACACTTCGTATTCAGATATACAGGGTGTTAATAAAATACTCTGCCAAACTTTTTTGGCAAATTCTACGTCACAAGATCACACAAAAATGTCATACAAACATGTGTCCGGAAATCCTTCCTGTTCGAAATACAGGGGGTTGAAGAAATAATAAAATAACTAATAAAATGGAATCAATTTACATATGAAAATAAATAATTTACTTAAACGTCAGATTGACGAAACTTCAGTAGCACTTAGTTTTCGACTAATAAATTTTCACCCCCTGTATCTCGGAAACGAAGGATTTCCGAACCCATGTTCGTATGATATTTTTCTGTTATTTTGTGACGTAGAATTTCATTAGCACCCTGTATATCAACAATAATTGTTTTCCGGGGTGGGACTACTAGACCCACGCCCATATTGTTTATTATGGTTATTGTCTATTTCACATTTTAATGTTATTTAACAAAAGAATACAAACATGTGTCCGGAAATCCTTCGTGTTTGAGATACAGGGGGTTGAAGAAATAATAAAATGGAATCAATTTACCTATGAAAATAAATAATTTACTTAAAAGTCAGATTGACGAAACTTCAGTGGCACTTAGTTTTCGACGTATTAGTCATTAGCAACCGAAATAGTTTGGCGTTATTGTTACTTTGCAATACATTAAGGGGCAAGGCAGAAATATGCATAAGTATACTAATGCAGAATTAGTGGATATTCACCTCTATTACGGAATGGCCAATTGTACTGCCGGAAGAACAAGACTTTTATACCAGGCAGCGTTTCTACTACGCGTATGTCTTAGTAGAGATATATATTTTTTCCTTTATTTGGGTTTTTCGCCACTATCTCGTTGTCAATGTAAGTATCGTTGACATACACAAAAAATATATTTACTTTCACTCGTTACTTTATATATTACAAATTAATATAATTAATTTTTTAGATTAGTTTTGAAAACGGGGGGAGAGTACCCTCCGAAACGTTAACGTTAAAAGCTTGTAAAATTTTTAATAACATTTTTATATCTTTAAAATTTTGTTCCTTAGACAAATTTATTACAAAAAAGAATCACTGAGAAATGTGTCTCCGTTTGGTTTTTTGTTTTTACCCAGTGATTATTTCTTTACATAAGAACAGGTATTTTTGATATTTTTTGAGTTTTAGATAGTGGCGAAAACCCCAAATAAAGGAAAAAAATATATGAACACGCCACAATCATTCAGACATTACTTAGTAGAGATATGTTTCCTGATGTTCATCTGCGTTTAAGAGCACAAGGAAATTTCAATTTAACTGAGGTAGCCGATACTTGATGGAAATTCATTTTAAATAAATAAACTAAGATTAATATCTAGAAATTTCCACTATATTTAAAATTGTATGTATGACAATTGTTTCGACACACAGTGCCTTTTTCAAATACAAACTATACTCTTTATAGTTTGTATATGTACTCGTATAGTTTGTATTTGAAAAAGGCACTGTCTGCAGCACAAAATAGAGGCCGAAATAGAGATATTAGAACGCCACATACAGAAGAACAGATCTTAAACACAATAACCGAAAATCCAAATGTAAGTACAATGATCATTACAGTGAATATGAACATTTCTCATGTCATTGTGTGGAATATTTTAAAGGAACACCACTTGTACCCTTACCATATTTAGAGGGTACATGCATTGCTTCCAAGGAATTTTTTTATCCCGCTTGATATTTTGCCATCGTCAACATACGCGGTTGATTGTCAACATACATGTTTCGTCAACATACACGGTTGATCCCAATTTTTATATTTCCCTACTATTTACTCAATTCACAAGAGAGAGAATAATGAATTTTCATAACAATCACCTTTGGACAGAAGAGGATTTTCATGAAATTATTCAAACTCGACACCGATACCAGTTTGCCGTCAAAGTTTGGGCTGAAATAATTGATCACCGCTGGATCGGACCATTTTTTTTACCAGCAACACTAACTGGGCAGGTGTATTCGAAGCTTCGAATTGCTCGAAGATGTCACATTAGATGTTAGGAATAGATAATGAATTATGCAAGACGGTGTTCCGGCACATTTTAGTCGACAGTGGATTGGAAGAGGGAATAGTAATCCACTTGACTATTTTCTTTGGGGATACATACACTGAAATAGTGTAGATATCGCGATGTTGAGGAGAAGAATTGAGCAAGCTTTGATAAAATTGACAACACGCCCGGAATTTTAGAACGAACACGTGAATCAATGGAGCGTAGATGTAGGGCGTGTATAGAGGTTTTTGATTAATAAATAACACCTCATTTGGAAATGTTTGCTTTAATGCAGAGGAAATTTAATTTTTTTTTGTAGTAAATTCTCAAAGGAGATCAATCACCTCCATCAATGTTGACGGAGGTAGTTCGATATTTATAATTTCATCTGCTGTTCTTAATATAAGCTTCTGTGTATGAAATATGATAAAAACAGCCCTTTAAAGAGTCCTCTCACTTTTCAAATTCTTATCGCAAAACCTTTTATGCTGATAGAAATCTGTATGTTAAATAGAAAGTCAAGTTTGTTATGAAACCGAGGCAGATATGAAAAAATATCAAGATACACTTTTTGTAGAGCATAATATTCTGTGTTGAAAAATGTATTTAAGTTTAATTTTGAACAGGACCGTACTGATTATTTTTAAATTAATTAGTAGCTATTACTAGTAATCCTATTACTCCGCCACAGACTGCTTGTAGGACTTGATATTCTTTCAGATTATGGTAACCGGAAGGTTGATAATATGTATTAAAATTGGTTGCAATACGTTTCTTTATGCGAAAGATATAAATTAAAAAATAAAAAAACAAATCTTCACCCCCCTGTATCTCGAAAACGAAGGATTTCCGAACCCATGTTCGTATGATATTTTTGTGTTATTTTGTGACGTAGAATTTCATTAACACCCTGTATATCAACAATAATTGTTTTCCGGGGTGGGACTACTAGGCCCACGCCCACATTGTTTATTAAGGTTGTTGTCTATTTCACATTTTAATGTTATTTAACAGAAGAACTGGAAAAAAACTTGGAAAAAAAAGTTTTTTAGGTTGCATTTTTGAAATTTTCTTAAGCATTAAAAGTGCCAGAAAATAAGGGGTTTTTTTCGACATATCATTTTTTTATTTATAAAAATGCAATAGTACTTCGCAGACGTAAAAGAAGATATGTGCTGTGCATGATGATTCTACATGCCATAAAGGTTCAGAAAATTTCGTGAAAACAATTTTAATCTTAGGATGCATTACGTTTTGGACGACCAACCGAGGCTGCTGGTAACGAAATACTGACTCAGGGGATCGGTGAAATGTTTAGAATCAGCCAGTCAACATGGTGGAGGTGATTATGTCAACTCGGAATGGTTTGCAAAACCGATGATTGGGTGCCACATGAGTTAAAGAAAGGAGAAAACTTTGATGGACCGAATTTCTGCTTGCAGTTCTCTATTGAATCTCAACTAAATTGAACCATTTTTAAAGCGGATGATTACAGGCGATGAAAAATGGATTGTTTATAATAATGTTAAGCGTAAGAGATCACGCTGTAAGCGCAGATGTGTAAGCGCGGTAACAGAGAATTAACATCCGAAAAAACGTATGTAAAGCATTTGGTAGAACTGAAAGAGAATCTTTATTGTGAAATTAGATCAGACCAAACTTAATAAAAATAACATTGCTTTCCATTGAGACATCGCAAGTCCACACGTGTCTTTGACTATCCGACACACATTTTCACACGTTGACTGAGATTTTTTTGGGCCATTTTTTATTTTGGGCCATCCATCATACTCTCTCGACTTTGGATCCTTTGACTATAATTTATTTAGATCGCTTCAAAACAGCATGATTGGAAATGTTGCTCCTTTGGAAGACTTGAAACGCCACCTTGGAAGACTTGAAACGCCACCTCGATCAATTCTTTAGACAAAAACCTCAGAACTTCTATGAGCTGCTACTGGAGAGATGGAGGAAAATCATTAAACAGAACGGCACATACTATATTGATTAAAAGTAATTTTTGTAAATACAATTTTTTCGCAAAAAATGGGACGCACGCATCAACCCAGTACCTTATAGACACCAATGAAGTGAATTTTATATTTTTTCCTATACCGTTCGATAGCCATGGACTCTGATGTGCTATAACCATAAATTTATTATCACATATCGAATGACCTCAAAAATGAATGAATGAATGAATGAGTGAAATATTGATATTTAAATATAAATTAATTACACAGGTCAACAAATTTAACCTTTTTTGAGATAACATTGAGGAAAATAGGTGTATATTAAGTATTTTGTAGTCCTAAATCCGAAAGTTTACATTACATTCCATTAGGAATTGTAACCGCTGAATTCTTTTGAGTTCTAGAAACTCATTTCTTGTGGTGAGTGAGTCCACGTTCCTCTATTCTTGACATATTCTATCATATTTTTTGTCCTTGCTTCTTCCGTTATTTTCTTCTACACATCTTGGTACAGTATCTTTTCACACCATACTTGTATTTCCAATTTCCTTATGTCTTCCCACACCTGATCCTTCGACCTACTTTTCGGCCTCCCTCTTCTTCTGTTAGTATCTGGTCTCCACAGTATAATAATTCTTTACTGCTTTGTTGTCTTCCATTCTTCTTATATGGCCAAACCCGCTCCAAATGACCAAACCCGCTCCAAATATGGCCAAACCCGAGTCTTTATACTTTTATGGTCTTCACTATATCTTCTCCTTTCAAAATGGTTTTTATTTCAAAATTCATTAACCTTCTGTGTTCATCTTCTGAAACTTTCCTTAATCCATATATTCTTCTTTCTTTCGAATATTCGTAACCTTTCCTGTTCCAAGCTTATTAAATTCATTATCTCCGCCCCATAGGTCACCACCGGTCTAACAGCTGCTTTATATATCTTTATTTTTGTATTTATACTTATGTTTTTGCTTTTCATAATGCTTTTGAATTTATAATAGGCTGTGTTCCGCCTGTACTATGTGATCAATCTCTATGTTTCTGTCGCTTTTGCTATTTTTTATTATTCCCAAATATTTAAAGTTTTCTACCACTTCAAATTCGTAATTTCATATTTTTACTGATTTGGTTGTAACTCATCTATTTTCTTTTCTTATTTCCATATGATTTTTTCGTGATTTATTGTGAGGCCTCTTTTCTTTGCTTCTTGTCCAAACAACATGTAAAACGTGTTAAATCTATGCAAAGACATTACTAAGTGTTACGTGAATAAAAAATATATAACATGAGATGCCATTCAGCGACAAAAAGTGTCTCTTTTTTCCTCTTGTGTTCTGTAGCATCATCTCCTTTTAAAAGCCCTCAAGCCCTCAATAGTCACCCAACATAGATGGGTTCCATCGGGCCTAGTATCTTGCTTCCATCGTCTTGATGTCCTGGCGAAACCTCTATCTGTTCGTACTACACCCAAATTTTCAGGAAAAAAGCCAAATGGAGTGTAAAAAATGCATTTATAAAAGTACATTTATGAGGTATTTATAGTTTTCACCTTTCTGGCAATTCCTGTAAATTTAATTTTTCTTGAAAACGGAAATCACCTAGAAGCTTTCTTATTCGAGATACAATAAATATGCCTTCTTTTTGTTTTACATGACTTAATTGAGTAAATATTTCTTTTGGGTAGTTGAAACTATTACCTTCTTTATCCATGGCTTTGATAAAGTTTTTCAATACTCCCAACTTAATATGGAGAGGCGGAAGAAGCACCTGTTTGGGGTCAACAAGGGCGGTATATATTTTATATTTAAAGTATCAGGTTCAAAAAAAATTCTATGAGGCCAATTTTTCTTGTTGTAATGTTTTTGTGTCGCCTTACTGTCCCAAAATGACACAAAAATAGCAACACTTTGTATCAAAGTACTCGTTACCTTTGTACTCTAAAGTCAGGTACAAATAATTTCAATGACGCCTTGGTAGAAAGGAGAAGCAGGAACTTGAAAATGGGATTTGCTAGATCATTTCTTTGAAAAGGTGTTTTAATAACTATCTAAATGAAATACATACAGAGCATTCTCATCAATGTTACAAAAATCATATCAACCTGTGTTATCAATTCACTAACTGCACTGTACCTTCAATTTCTAATAACCAGTTAAAAGAATTGATTCAAATAATAAAAAATATATATTTTTAGTATATTTTCAATACATTTTCACCTATATTGAAATTGTGTGATACACATACCTAAACTACGCCAAACTCAAACATATTTGAAAAAGCTCTCAATATTCGATGAAAATCGATATTCCAACGAATTTTCAAAAATATATTGCGTAACAATCTCTGTGCTAACACAAGCTTTATAATTACAATATTACACACATTACACAATTTAACCGATCCAGCTGGCAATGAATTATGGTATGCCTGCACCAAATGGCCATCACATATATTCAGTAATTACCTTGATGAAGAAATGTTATGTTAAAATTTAGTTTCAATAGCCTGGTTTAATTAAACTGATTATTATTCAGTAGATAACTTTAACTAGATAATTTTAACTCTTAGTTTTATTTTGGTTGATTTAGTTTTAAGTTTATTGCTAATAAACAAAACCGACTGAATATGATATGGTATAATAACTGCAATAGATATAATATGTACAATATTTTCAGAATTATGCAAAAATAATGTTTCTAAACATTACATAAACCATGAATCTATCAACAAAGTTTTTAGTTTGAACGGTTAATTCTTGCTAAAACATAGTTATACATTATTTTACCAAGAAATTTGAAAACTTGTTTCACTATATTTTACTTGTTTTACTATATACTTATTTCACTGTACTTTTACTTTTACTATATACTAGGCTAATTGAAAAGTTTGCGGAGCGGAAATGATAAAACAAGTTTATAGTTGAAAAAATTACTTTCTTCTTCCGTATATTCATTTTTAAGCTCAATGCATTTTTATCAACGGTTCTCCAATTCATTTATTCCATACCTGTAAGTAATTTTTTAGAAGTCCTTCAAAACTAGAAATTTGTCAGAGGGGGGCCAAATCTGGTGAATATGGTGGTTGCTCCAACAATTCGTAGTGTAACTCCTTCAATTTAACATTAAAAGAACTCGGTGGGTCGGTGCATTGTCTTGATGAAAAATGATTTTTTTCTTCACTATGCCAGGACTTTTCGCACGAATTTTTGCATCCAATTGATTCAAAAGGTTTGAGTAATACTGGCCTGTTGTTATTTTGTCGGTTTGAAGATAATCAATTAACAAAATGCCTTTTGCATCCCAAAAAAATGACGCCTAACCTTTTTGCTCGAATTTAATCACTTTGGCTGCTTCCCAGCTGCACAACCGGGTTCAGTCCACTCTGCGGTCTGGTTGGTTGTCGCAGTTCAGGATCATAGTGGTAAGCCAAGTCTTATCTATAGTTACAAAACTATAAAAGTTTAAAAATCCATTTTATTCTTTCGAAAAAAATCCAAATGTTGCTTAAAAAGTTTTACTCGAAGTCGTTTTAATCAGAATTTAAAAAATGCGCCACCTATCTTGCATATAGCTTTCTCAAGCTCAATTCCTTTTTCCAAATATGAGTCACCCTTTCAGTTGAGATGTCAATGGCCTTAGCAATTTTTCTCAAAGTCAATTATCTGTTAGCCATAACCATATCATTTATAGAATTAATGTTTTGTTTAGTAGTTGGATTTATTGGACGTCCTGAATGTTGATCTGATGATCCAAGCTTGTACGAACACGTTGAAACTTACCTGCCCACTTACAAACCATTGCTTTTGAAGGAGAAGACTTTCCTAGTACATTTACCATCTCACTATGAATTTCTATTGCCTTTAATCCTTTTTTTACAAAAAATTTAATTATTGCACGATTTTCAATATTTTCCATTTCAAAATTTAACACTGAATCATTTATTTTAAGCTGCTGTTTTTGTAGGAATAAATTGACAGATCAACTTGCAACTTCACATATGTTCTTATAAAGTATGAAACTTCAAAATGTAGTAGATTATATAGTTCTTTTACTGCTCTATAGGTGTCGCTCCGTGAACGTGGACGTTCTGAACAAGGATCTGATGATCCAAGCTTGTACTAACACATTGAAACTCACCTGCCCACTTACAAACCATTGCTTTTGAAGGAGCTGACTTTCCTAATACATTTACCATTTCACTATGAATTTTCATTGCTTTTGAACCTTTTTTCACAAAAAATTTAATCACTGCACGATTTTCAATATTTTCCATTTTAAAAAATAACACTGATTCGTTTACTTTAAGCTGCTGTTTTTGTATGAATAAATTGACCGATCGACTTGAAACATTATGTTCATATGAAGTATGAAACTTCAAAATGTAGTAGATTATATAGTTCTTTTACTGCTCTATAGGTGTCGCTTCGCGAGCTTTTCAAATAGCCTAATAGTTTAAAACTAAACTTGAAGAGATTTACCACTAAACACCAAAACGCTTTTTTGAACTGCTCGACGCACGTTTCGCTAACCATGTTAGCATCATCAGGAGATTATTTATGACCATGTTAGCATCATCAGGCAGATTAAATCATCTCCTGATAATGGTTATATAACATGGTTAGCGAAACATGCGTCGAGCAGTTCAAAAAAGCGTTTTGGTGTTTAGTGGTAAATCTCTTCAAGTTTAGTGTTTCACACCAAAGGTTCCAACAAAAGAATTGAGCTTAATACTTATTTCGCTGTATTAATAATCCATTATACGAGGTATATAAATAGAGCAATGAGACTAGTGGCATAGCGTTCGATCTGGCAATATTTTTTGGCTTCCCATTTGAAGAGGAGGTAGGCCAACAGCTGATGCCTATTCAATGCGAGTTTAACCTCCTAGCATCACTTGGTGGTCCGTAGTAATTATTTTCGTAAACCAGTTTGATCTAATACGTTCTGAAATGAATGACCACAATTTCGAGTGACAGTGCGCTATCAAGTTTTATTTCAGATTTGGGCAAAACTTTTGCAAAACTTCAACGGGCCTATAGAAACAAAGTTTTAAAGCATTCTTAGAAGACCAAGATTCGATTGAATATGAACCCCGCAGCGGAAGGCCTTCAAACGTCCACAGAATCAAAGTTACTGTTGTGTGGATGGTCAGAATGATCGGGGAAAAGTAGAACTCACATAACCGTTTATCAAATTTTAACAAAGAAAATATGCGTGAAAATGGTTCCGAAAAACCTTCACAGGCTCAATATTTCAGGGAAAATAAGAGAGAAACATGTCCTTCTCTTTTAGACTTGATTGAAAATAAGCCTCATTTTCTGAAACCTGTCATTACTGGTGAGTGATGAGCCTGGCATTTTTTAATATCACCCAGAAATGAAGTGCCAGAGCCAGGAATGGTACACCCTAACCTCTCCAGGAGAAAAAAAGCCAGAATGAGCAAATCAAAGATCAATGGCATGCTGATTTGTTTTTTTATAGCCACTGGATCGTCCATAAAGAATGTCTGCCTCAAGACTAAATGGTAAACTAGTACTTTTACCGAGATTTTCTTGAAAGACTTTGAAAAAGGCTCATTCGTGTGACATCGGACGATCAAGAACGGCCAGGGTGCCTCATCACGACAGTACGCCTTGCCACACATCGATTTCGATTAACAAGTTTTTGCTAAAAGCGAGGTAACAAGGCTTTGGCAAAAACATCAGGGTCTGTAGCCCCTTATTAACCAGACTTGAATCCTTGTCATTTTTCCTTTTTCCTAAAATTGAAAATTCACCTCAAAGAAGATCATTTTGATGATTTCAGTACCTGCGTTTCGGCACTGCTATGAAGAGTGGCCAAACCATCAGCACTGTGTGGCTTCCTAAATAATTACTTTGAAGGAGACAATGTAGAATTGTAATTTTAACTAAAAAGAAATGTATCAAGAATTAATATCATTACTTTAATTACCCACCTTGTACGATGTCTAAAATATTTTCACAATTGTACAAAAATAATGATTCGAAACATTACATAAACCATGAATATATCAACACAGTTTAATTAACTTGATGGATTGAATGGTTAATTCTTGGTGAAACATTATCATAAATTAATTTAAATGAAGAACTTTGAAAACTTGTTTCACTATATTTAGTTTAACAATCTATCATTCGAAGGTTGCTATTTACGTATCCGGAACAATAAATAAAAACAAATATTTATCATTGAAAATGGTTTTATTATATTTCAAAATATTCTCTTTGATATATTGATTTGTATTGATATATTGATAGCACTTTTTCCAGTTCGATTGAGATATCTCCAAAATATGCGTTTTTAACTCATCAACCGTTCCTTCTGACATCGAAAATCGTTCACCACGTTGTTTATTATTCACGGACGCGAACAAAAGGAAATCATTGGGTTCCAAATTAGGACTGTACGGTGGATTACACATCAATTCGATGTTTCGACGGGTCAAATGTTCAAATTCAAATCATGTTCAAGTTCAAATCAGTTGTTCGGTTCGATGTGTGAAAGCTCGCGTTGTCTTGGTGAAGAATGATCCTGCGTCGCTGGTTGTTTTTTCTTATTTCTTTAAAGAATTCTGACAAACAAATTATCGTGAATCATTCGCAATTGACCCTTTTACGATTCTATAGTGGCTCTGTAGTTGCATGCTCATTTATCCCAAAAAACAGACGACCATTTGCTTCGAAGTGCTTCTTGCGCGAGCTATTTTTGTTACGTTTGGCTCATTTTGAAAGAACCATATAGTCGACTGCTGTTTACTTTCAGGTTCATACGCATAGATCCAAGATTCATTACCTATCTAGATGTTGTGCACGGCTATTGACGCACCACGATTGTATTTTTTGAGCATTTCTTTTCACCAATTGACACGAGCCTTTTTTGAGCGATTGTCAAATTATGCAGAATCCTACGCACACGATTTTTTCTCACCGTTAAATGTTCATGTAAAATCTTATGTATGCTTGTCATACTAATGCCCAGGGATGCTTCAATCTCACGGTATATCACATGACGATCTCGGTTTATCAGTTCGCGCACAGTATCGATGTTTTTTACCACAACAACCGATTTTGAAGGACCACTTTAAATTCGTCAGTGAGCGAACGACATCCATGATTAAATTCACTAAACTAGTGATATGCAGTGGTTTAATATGATGCTTTATCGCCAATAGCCAAGGAGGGTTGATCGATGAACTATTGTTAAGATAATCTATGACGAAAGTCGTAGTATATCATCGTACGGAAATTCTCAAGAGTTAAATTCCATTTTTTGACTAACATGAAATTTTCAAGTCACTAATCAACAGAAATATCTTCCGTATGACAAAACGTTCTGAGCACGTATACAGTCTACAATGTCAAACTTTACGATGTATATGTCAGACGGCGCCTTGCAACACCATTCTTGGCAATTCCGGATACATAACTAGCAACCCTCGTACGTCATTCAGTCTTACGACACTTATGAAATTATTTGGACAATTAATTAATCCAAAAAACTAAAATTACCTTAGGTATAAAAGGACATTTTTATGACTTTCTACAAAATTAGGACGTTTTCCCCAATCTTGGAAATGAAGTTTCTTTAACTGCTTAGGTGTTTACTGTAATATAGAATTTTATATAACGGTATGCTTTTAACACTCCAGTGGGCGCACCCTTCCATTTCCCGAGAGCGAGTACGCTGCAACATTTTCAAAGCAATTGATTTTTGTTGTTATTTATTACCTTCTATTTGGGTGCATTTCTATAACAAGTTGAAATATGTCCAGTTATTGTATTTTTTAAACATTTCTATTTTTAAATAAGCAGGGAAAATATAAATAACATCTACAGAAAAATAATGAGTCAATTTTTCATTTAGTATTTGCTGTAAATTTTTCGCAGCTCATATTTTGAAACTTTAACACTATGTTTTTTACGCGCATTTCTGTTACATTCAAGCTCAAGTTTTTAACCCGCTCTTCTTCTTCTGTTATTAATAGAAAAAACTAAAATTTCAATTATAACCGCCCCCCTCACCGAAGGTCTAAGAATAATGTCTTTACTAAATATAATGATATCGTAGTAGTCACAACGAACTTTGAATAACTCCAATTTGGTCTCACTACGAACATCAACAAAACAGAAATAATAACGAATACCGGTGATCTTGAAGATATGTCTCTTATCAACTTTAATAAAGCAACAGTATGCTGGAATATTTGAAGCTGGATATTAGAGTGTACAGTCAATGCATCAAAATAATCAACCACCTTTCATAACTCGTTTCGAACTAAAATATCTACTTCCCATCAGTTAAAACTTCGACTACTGTTCTATTCTCTAGCTACGTACAACAATTTTGTGAGAAATTTATTTCGAATAACAAATAAAAATTTGGAATAAATTAAATTTATTTGTAGTTTCCAAATAACGAATTAATTTTTGATTCATTATTGGAAATGAATAATTTATTCGTTATTTAATTTTTTTTTAATTAAAGTTGGAAAAAAATGACATTTTTAATAAAATTTCGAAAAACATTATAAAAAATATAAATAACCAGTCCATATATTAATTAAATAAATAGTTAAACTACATAAATTAAATTAGTTGTTTTAATGGAACTTTCAGTGTAAAATACTAAACTCGAAAGGATTTACCTCTAAACACCAAATGACTTTTTTAAACTTCTCGATGCACGTTGCGCTAATCATGAACTAGAATATGTTCAATATGACAACCGTACCTACACTACAATTAAAAGTGTGTTAAATTTACACACTTACACAGGTTCTTTCTTATAGTCGTTTTATACACACAAAAAGGTCTGTTAAATTCGTAACACGTGTTATTATGTTTCTCATAATGTACTACACGTGTAGCTTGTAGAAATAAATATTCCTAAAAATTTAATTATTTAGTATTTGAAAGAACACGTTTTTAAAAAAAATTAAAATAAAAACTGCTTTTCCATACATATGTGAATTTTAATTTTATAGAAGTATATCCTTTTTATTTTGACATATTATCAACATCCCTAATTAATTTAATAACTGGTATAACTTTGTTATTGCCAGCAGCAATAATATCTCTTGCTCAATATACTGGAGTGTATTAGAATAATTAGTTGAATATTCATGGTGCCAGGAAATAAGTGGCAAATATATATATATATATATATATATATATATATATATATATATATATATATATATATATATATATATATATATATATATGTATAAGGATCATTACCCTTATTATCAGTACAACTAAATGAAAAATTAATTGATGGTGCTTTATTAGTGCATCCCACAATAAAAGCACATAATTGTATTCAATAACAACGATAGTTAAAATGCCATGGCCGTCCCCAACGTGAAAATAAAACAGAACTTGTTGAAAGGTTAGGATAACAATTGTATTCATATTAGTTTTATATTTATTATATTTACAACATAATATTTATTATATTTACAACATAATATTTATTATATTTATAACATTATATCTATATTTTAACCCTTATATTTATAACATTACATTTATTTCTATATTAAGCTTGGAGCATATTTTAATTTTTATACTCTTCTAATACTTTTATACTCTTCTATAGGAGTATTTTTTTAAAATAATTAACTTGTGCCATGAGTTTATTAATATTTTTCAGCTAAATAGGCCCTTGCTTTTACTACAATAACCATTCATCATTTGAGGTTATAGCATGAGCTGTTACATTAACATTTAAATGGATTCAAAGTACCTGATACATGATTGTTTTTACACAACTGATGGGGTTAGGATGTTCTGTTGTGGGACCACTTTCTCCTTCGAAATGAAGTGAACGTAATATGATCAATCAGTGAGAATCGACCATCACCTGGTTCACATTTTTTAACTCACAAATCACATTTAGCACACCTTGGACAAATTTTTGTATGTTTTTGTTTCGTTGATTTAATAAGTTTTCGACGATATTCAATGGTTTGGAAAACTAATAAAGTAATATAAATCCTCCGAAAATGATTTACTACACGTATCGCCGCGACATATCCCATAACAACGTTTATGTCCTACTTTTTTTACTGATAACATTATATATTTTTATTAAAATGCTTGCATTAGTATTTTACTTCAAGTATATAACAATTAAAACTGTACTATTGATAGTGAATTAATAATTAAAGTTGTTTTTTGTTTAATTATATTGAAAACATAATATTCACTGCTTATACACGCATAAAGGGCCCGAAAAATATGGCGGAAGTTGACACATGCGCACAAAAAAATTTCAACTATGAAAAGCACTGTTTGTCTCTCGATGCCGATGTTTCAAGAATAGTTGTAGATGCAGTTCTTAGAACAAGCACTAGGAACCTTTCAGGGGAATTAGGAGTGTCCCATGTTACCGTTAACCGTTACTGTTAAATATTCGCAATTATCTATTTTGAATATTTTACAAAATCATACAAATTTTGCACTATAACGGATAAAGATGACTAATATTTCCAAATGCTGCTTAGAAAATTAGCCTACCAATTACCAACTCAAATTGAAGCCAAAAATTTTAAAACGTATTATTTATTTTTTAGTAAAAAGTTTCAGTTTGTTTTTTTTTCAATATCAAAAAGGTTTAATTTTTTTTATAATGTTTAAATTTTACATAAAAAATGTCTACCTTAGTTTAGTTTTATCAATTTATTATGTTTTAGACACCTCATTATTTTTTTTTGACAAAAAGATTTTTTTAAATATATTTGAAATCGGGTTTTTATAATTAGTTTTAAATTAACATTTCATTTCAAAGGATGTTTTTTTAAACCTTTTTATGAATTTTATTGAGTTTATCACAAAATAGAAATGTAGTTGGTTTGGTAGATTATCATATTCCTTTGATAGCCATTTTGCGAAGTTGCATGTAAGAGATTCAATAGCTGCTACAATTGGTCTCATTGAAATGGGTAATCCAAAGGCTAAAGTAGATGAACATGATAAATCGAGGACTAAAAGCTAAAAGATCCATATTAACCAGATATAACGAACATATTGCCCACATTAGATATGGGAGAAATGAAAAATCGTGTATTACCCAACTGGTAGTCAAACATGACCGTAATACAGATATTAATAATTTAAGACTTATTAAAAGGGCATATAATTATAGGGCTCTGGATGCACATGGCAGTACACAAATAGAAAAATGCAGAAAACATTGACCCGGTATAAATGACCTATATCATTCAGTCAAATTTTTCTATTATTAATGTAACGCTTAGTTACTTCACAGTTTATTATTTTTCACTACACTGCAAATCAAAGCATGTTACAGGCCGTTATATTTCGACGTGTGTACTTATTCTTTATACAGTATTTTACGATTTTAGTACATAACGTGTCTTATCGACACGTGTAATGTGCAATATTGACACAGATATGTGTGTTAGAGCCAAAACCCATTTGGTAGCACGGCAAGAGAATATGTTTAACATAAATGCATAGGTAGGTGTGTTAAAACAACGCGTGTAATATTATAGTACACTTTTAAGTGGGTCTTCAGAACTGAGAAATTTAAAATACATGTTTAAATCAGCATAAATACTATTAGAAAAATACAAATGATTAATTTTTGATGATTAAAACACAAGAAATTTATTAAATAACTAATACTGCATTCATTTACATTGCATACGTTACAAATATAATATGTATTTTAACCATACAATTATGTACGCTGGTGGTTAATTAATAGAATATACTTTGCTCTACTTATCACATTAAAAGAAGATAAATTACGTGGGAAAATCATATTTTTTTTAATTAACCACGATTATTCTATTACTGAAATCTTGAGAAATACGATAAGCATTTAATTTTTCATAATAATTTTCATTGACAGGTTCAAAGAGTAAAAATAATATATTAGCATTCGAAATTACTATCTCATTAATCTCTCCGAATAGAGGCATATCATCATCATTACATTTCAATAAAATTATACTACCTCGCTCATATACAGTTCCAGAACTAATAATCTTAGGAAATTTCATAATTTTACATGAAGTCTACTCTAATTCATCATTAATAAAGTGATGAATGGGTGACTAATAACCTCATTAGTTGTACCAGTTCTTTTTTTTTGGCATACCAGGGCAGGAATTAGTTTAATACAGATTCGTGTTTGAAGCCGATAACGAAAAGTGACTGCAGCATTTTTAAAATTGCGAACTACTAATCCTTTAAAATAAACATATAATCCCTCAAAACAAAAACATCATTGTTTTTTCAAAGGTCCAAATAACATAATATAGCGTGGAACATGTGTTAAATAATGAAACTTTGGTGTTAAGCTATCAGAATATAAATTCTAAATATTTAATATAAATGTGCCAATCATTACTGTCAACATTGCAGTAGTCGCTTTATTTATTAAATATGCTGAACAAACATTTAAAATTTGTAACAATCTTGTATAACAGGATGAACGTTCTTCAAGTTCCAAACTATTACATCAAATAACCCATTCATTAATTAAAAATGGTATAGTATGAGCTAATGTCACCAGCTGTGCTGCACTTTGATTTAATGTCCGGTTTGTATTTAAATGCTGTGAATCTATTGCAGCTTGTATATAATTACTAACATGCTTGAAGTGGAAACTTAATAATTTTCTATTGAAATCATCAATAGAAAATAAATGTAGCGTTTTAATACAGTACAATAAATACAAGCGAATAGAAATCTCCAGTGGGCCTTCGATTAATACATGCTTAATATCCTGTGGGAAACAGCGTAACATCGAAATTTGGAATATATATCAAAGGCCATAATATTTTTGCCAAAATTTCCTTGCTTCAGGAGTAATTGTAGTATCATGAATAATATTTACAACATTTTCATAATCGTTTCTAATTACTAAACCAGGAGATGCACCAAGAGCTGTGGTTTATATTGATGAAAATAAAATTTCATGTGCTTATATATTGGCCGATGAGAAAATCAGAATGGAGATAAAAAATCCAACAACTACAAAAATTACTTGTGGACTTATTTATACCTTATATATATATATATATATATATATATATATATATATATATATATATATATATATATATATATATATATATATATATATATATATATATATATATATATATATATATATATATATATGTATATCTATATGTATATATATATATATATATATATATATATATATATATATATATATATATATATATATATATATATATATATATATATATATATATTCTGATTTTCTCATCGGCCAATATATAAGCACATGAAATTTTATTTTCATCAATATAAACCACAGCTCTTGGTGCATCTCCTGGTTTAGTAATTAGAAACGATTATGAAAATGTTGTAAATATGATTCATGATACTACAATTACTCCTGAAGCAAGGAAATTTTGGCAAAAATATTATGGCCTTTGATATATATTCCAAATTTCGATGTTACGCTGTTTCCCACAGGATATTAAGCATGTATTAATCGAAGGCCCACTGGAGATTTCTATTCGCTTGTATTTATTGTACTGTATTAAAACGCTACATTTATTTTCTATTGATGATTTCAATAGAAAATTATTAAGTTTCCACTTCAAGCATGTTAGTAATTATATACAAGCTGCAATAGATTCACAGCATTTAAATACAAACCGGACATTAAATCAAAGTGCAGCACAGCTGGTGACATTAGCTCATACTATACCATTTTTAATTAATGAATGGGTTATTTGATGTAATAGTTTGGAACTTGAAGAACGTTCATCCTGTTATACAAGATTGTTACAAATTTTAAATGTTTGTTCAGCATATTTAATAAATAAAGCGACTACTGCAATGTTGACAGTAATGATTGGCACATTTATATTAAATATTTAGAATTTATATTCTGATAGCTTAACACCAAAGTTTCATTATTTAACACATGTTCCACGCTATATTATGTTATTTGGACCTTTGAAAAAACAATGATGTTTTTGTTTTGAGGGATTATATGTTTATTTTAAAGGATTAGTAGTTCGCAATTTTAAAAATGCTGCAGTCACTTTTCGTTATCGGCTTCAAACACGAATCTGTATTAAACTAATTCCTGCCCTGGTATGGCAAAAAAAAGAACTGGTATAACTAATGAAGTTATTAGTCACCCATTCATCAATTTATTAATGATGAATTAGAGTAGACTTCATGTAAAATTATGAAATTTCCTAAGATTATTAGTTCTGGAACTGTATATGAGCGAGGTAGTATAATTTTATTGAAATGTAATGATGATGATATGCCTCTATTCGGAGAGATTAATGAAATAGTAATTTCGAATGCTAAAATATTATTTTTACTCTTTGAACCTGTCAATGAAAATTATTATGAAAAATTAAATGCTTATCGTATTTCTCAAGATTTCAGTAATAGAATAATCGTGGTTAATTAAAAAAATATCATTTTCCCACATAATTTATCTTCTTTTAATGTGATAAGTAGAGCAAAGTATGTTCTATTAATTAACCACCAGCGTACATAATTGTATGGTTAAAATACATATTATATTTGTAACGTATGCAATGTAAATGAATGCAGTATTAGTTATTTAATAAATTTCTTGTGTTTTAATCCTCAAAAATTAATCATTCGTATTTTTCAAATAGTATTTATGCTGATTTAAACATGTATTTTAAATTTCTCAGTTCTGAAGACCCACTTAAAAGTGTACACTAATATTACACGCGTTGTTTTAACACACCTACCTATGCATTTGTGTTAAACATATTCTCTTGCTGGGCTACCAAATGTGTTTTGGCTCTAACACATATATATGTGTCAATATTGCACATTACACGTGTCGATAAGACACGTTATGTACTAAAATCGTAAAATACTGTATAAAGAATAAGTACACACGTCGAAATATACCGCCCTGTAACATGCTTTGATTTGCAGTATAGTGAAAAATAATAAACTGTGAACTAACTAAGCGTTACATTAATAATAGAAAAATTTGACTGAATGATATAGGTCATTTATACCGGTTCAAGGTTTTCTGCATTTTTCTATTTGTGTACTGCCATGTGCATCCAGAGCATAATTATATGCACTTTTAATAAGTCTTAAATTATTAATATCTGTATTACGGTCATGTTTGACTACTAGTTGGGTAATACACGATTTTTCATTTCTCCCATATCTAATGTGGGCAATATGTTCGTTATATCTGGTTAATATGGATCTTTTAGCTTTTAGTCCTCGATTTATCATGTTTGTCTACTTTAGCTTTTGGATTACCCATTTCAATGAGACCAATTGTAGCAGCTATTGAATCTCTTACATGCTACTTCGCAAAATGGCTATCAAAGGAATTTGATAATCTACCAAACCAACTGCATTTCTATTTTGTGATAAACTCAATAAAATGCATAAAAAGGATTTAAAAAAACGTCCTTTGAAATGCTATTTTAATTTAAAACTAATTATAAAAACCCGATTTCAAATATATTTAAAAAAATCTTTTTGTCAAAAAAAAAATAATGAGGTGTCTAAAACATAATAAATTGATAAAACTAAACTAAGGTAGACATTTTTTATGTAAAATTTAAACATTATAAAAAAAATTAAACCTTTTTGATATTGAAAAAAAAAACAAACTGAAACTTTTTACTAAAAAATAAATAATACGTTCTAAAATTTTTGGCTTCAATTTGAGTTGGTAATTGGGAGGCTAATTTTCTAAGCAGCATTTGGAAATATTAGTCATCTTTATCCGTTATAGTGCAAAATTTGTATGATTTTGAAAAATATTCAAAATAGATAATTGCGAATATTTAACAGTAACGGTTAACGGTAACATGGGACACTCCTAATTCCCCTGAAAGGTTCCTAGTGCTTGTTCTAGGAACTGCAGCTACAACTATTCTTGAAACATCGGCATCGAGAGACAAACAGTCCTTTTCATAGTTGAAATTTTTTTGTGCGCATGTCTCAACTTCCGCCATATTTTTCGGGCACTTTATGCGTGTATAAGCAGTGAATATTATGTTTTCAATATAATTAAACAAAAAACAACTTTAATTATTAATTCACTATCAATCGTACAGTTTTAATTGTTATATACTTGAAGTAAAATATTAAAACAAGCATTTTAATAAAAATATATAATGTTATCAGTAAAAAAAGTAGCACATAAACGTTGTTATGGGATATGTCGCGGCGATACGTGTTGTAAATCATTTTCAGAGCATTTATATTACTTTATTAGTTTTCCAAACCGTTGAATATCGTCGAAATCTTATTAAATCAACGAAACAAAAACATACAAAAATTTGCCCAAGGTGTGCTAAATGTGATCTGTGAATTAAAAAAATGTGAACCAGGTGATGGTCGATTCTCACTGATTGATCATATTACGTTCACTTCATTTCGAAGGAAAAAGTGGTTCCACAACAGAACATCCTGACCCCATCAGTTGTGTAAAAACAATCATGTATCAGGTACTTTGAATCCATTTAAATGTTAATGTAACATCTCATGCTATAACCTCAAATGATGAACGGTTATTGTAGTAAAAGCAAAGGCCTATTTGGCTGAAAAATATTAATAAACTCATGGCACAAGTTAATTATGGTACATAATAACATAGTAATTATGGTTCATGGCACAAGTTAAAAAATTACTCCTATAGAAGAGTATAAAAGTATTAGAAGAGTATAAAAATTAAAATATGCTCCAAACTTAATATAGAAATAAATGTAATGTTATAAATATAAGGGTTAAAATATAGATATAATATTATAAATATAATAAATATTATGTTGTAAATATAATAAATATAAAACTAATATGAATACAATTGTTATCCTAACCTTTCAACAAGTTCTGTTTTATTTTCACGTTGGGGACGGCCATGGCATTTTAACTATCGTTGTAATTGAATACAATTATGTGCTTTTATTGTGGGATGCACTAACAAAGCACCATTAATTAATTTTTCATTTAGTTGTACTGATAATAAGGGTAATGATCCTTGTTATCCGGCCATATTTATAGAAAGTGCCCGAAACTTTCATATTAACGCCTCATTAACATAGCGGACGCGCTTGCGCGCAACTAGTCCTGGAAAGGTTTATGGGCGACCTGATATTTCCCTATCTTAAGACACATGCCATGACTGATTATTTCGCAGTGTAATCATTTTAGTATTGAAGAAGAAATATTTGTTTGTCGGGGCAAAAAGTTGTCGGATTGAAGCTCTGAGAAGTGAAGTATAATCCGTTATTTATAAACAAAGGAAAAAAAGCCGAATACTCTTTTTACATCTTAATAACAGTGAAAAATCCAAGAGATTTTTTTTTTTTAACAGAACACTCCTCTGCCAAATTATTAATGTTTTGTTTTCACAATAGTGTCTATGTTTTACTAGTAATTTATTAAAACCATTGTTGAATTTAGTGATTTTTGAATTTAGTTCGAATGTATTTCAAAATAAGCTAAAGATATGCTGATAAAAATCATATACCATATCCTAACAAATACATAAATACGGATTTCACCAGTCCAATGAACTGATCTGAACAATGTAGTTTAATTTTCGTTTTAATATAAAGTTTATTAAGACAAAAAAGGTTTCAAACAATTCAATATGACATCTAATTGAGTTTCGTAAAAATTAAAATGAGCTGACTATAAATCATTTCCCAGAAAAAAAGCCAGATGAGATTCTTAATTTGTTTCAGAAACAAGAAAAGTTAATTTTTAATTTCAGAGTGGAAAAGAATGTTTAATAAGATATTCTTGCAAGTTGAAACGAAAACGATCATTACATTGGGCTGATTCATAAGTTCAGGAATTTTTGTGTTTGGAATTTTCAAGGCAATATTAAAGTTAATTAAGTTATCAATTTATTATATATAATAGATGTTTCAATAAATGTGTCGCTATTGCTAAGATATAGCGTTACTAATACATTTGTTGGTATAGACTAATGATGTCTATGGCGTTTTCGAGGCTAAATATACGCTCAAAAACCGCCTCGTTATTACTTGCCATTGTACAAAAACATAGGTTTTCATAACTTTGAATATGCCGAATTATGTACCAGAAAAAGACGTTTTGCGGCGAAGTTTGATAAGTGTCGTTTATTTGAAGAAAACGGTTGCTGAAAGTAATCGATTGTTGGTTGAAGCTTACAGTGAACATATTCTAACCCAAAAAACTTGTGAACGATGGTTTAAATACTTCAAAAGTGGCGATTTTGATATATAAAATAAGAAGTGTCCAAGAAACCTGAAAAAGGTATGCAGATTTGCAAGCCTTATTGGATGAAGACTCAACTCGTTCGTTGATATAATTGGCAGAAGCATTGAATGTTGCCCAATCCACCATTTCCGAAATCCTACATGCATTGGCAAAGATCCAGAAGGAAGAAAAATAGGTTCCATATGAATTGAAGGAAAATGACAACGAAAGGCGAAAAATTGATTAGTAATTTTTTTTTTGCCAGACAGAAAAGAAAACGAACGAATACTCCGCTTTCAACGCGCACTTTAATATGCCTTCGCAGTGTGACCTAAAGTCGTATGCCGAACCTAAAATATTCACTTTTCTTCAACAGAATGTCGGTTTTGTTGTACCGCATCTAGCATATAACTCCGACTTAATGCAATGCGATATTCACTTATTTCGTTCATCTATACAATTCTTGTGAAATCGTAGGTTTACAATAACATGAATGAGGTTGAAGAGGGGTGCCAAAATGTTTTGCCTGATGAACTAAAATAGATACTACTGACGGTGCTGATGGTACTGACTGATCGGTACTGTATGATCTTCTGTTTAAAATTAGCACCAGATAGTAACTCGTTCAAAATGCGTTGTCTTCCCTTGGATCTACATTGGATTTTCCAAGCCATAAATACGACGCCTTTGCTTACTGATATCACTTTTTAAAACCGATTTTACAAACAGAAGATCTTAATGTAATCAACCATTCTTAGTTGTATTGTATTAACTGCAATATTTGGTACCATGTGCGGTGACCCCATTTCTGACAAAATGAAGAAACTGATGTTAATGGAGCACTCAGAGCACTTTCACTGACTGTGACTAAATATTGTTCTGAACGACCCGCATGTATACTTTTGGAACTAGATATCGGATAGTGAATAGGTATGTTTGAATTTTATAGCTCGGTCATTTGGGGCTCTTTTACGGGAAAAATGGTATGACTTTTGTGAATTTTCATAAGAAAATTCCAGAATTTATTCTTTTTACAATTTTTTTACAATTTTTGTAGTGTTATATGGTAAATTTTTTAGCTAACTGCTCTCAGATATACGAGGATTGCTATTTATGCATCCGGAATAATCACAAATATTTACCGTTGAACATGGTTGTACTGTTTTTCAACATATTTTCCGCGATGCACCTTTGCATACGTTTGGACCAATTTTCATAGCACTTTTTCCATTCCGATTGAGGTATTTCCAAAACATACATTTTTGGACATACCTAAGGAAGATACCTCAGATGCAGGAACAAAAACGAATCATTGGATGCTAAATTAGGATTGTACGGCAGATGACCCATCAATTCGATGTTTTGACCGGTTAAATATTGAGTTGTTCGGTCCGATATGTGAGAGCTCGCGTTGTCATGGGAAGAATGATCCTGCGTCGCTGGTTATTTTTTTATGTTTTCAAAGACTGCTGGCAAACAAATCGTTGTGCCAATTCAGAATTAAGCACTCTAAGATTCTGCAGCCACATTTATACTAAACAAACACCAGTTCGTTCGAAGTGCAACTTTTATTGGGTTTGGCTCATTTTGAAAGACCCATACAGTCGGCATGTTTACTTTCGGCTTATAGGCATAGACTGAAAATTCGTCAACTGTGTAGATTTTATACATGGCTTTTGAAGCACCAGGATTGTATTTTTTGAGTATTTCTTTACAGCAATCGAAACGAGCCTTTTTTTGAGCTATTGTCAAATTATGCGGAATCCAACGCACCCAAATTTTTTTCACAGCTAAATGTTCATGTAAAATCTTGTGTATTCTTGTCATACTAATGCCCAGGGATGCCTCAATCTCACAGTATATCACATGACAATCTTCCTTGCCATGATTGAATTCACTAAATCAGTGATGTCTAGTAATTTTGGATGATACTTCATTGCCAAAAGTCGAAGTGAGTTGATCGATGCACTGTTGTTGAGATAATCCACGTTGAAAGTCGTAGTAAATCATGATACGAGATTTCTCACGAGTTACTTCCATTTTTTGACTGAGAATAAATTTTCAAGTCACTGAGCAATACAAATAACGTCCGTATGATAAAACGTTCTGAGTACGTATACAGTCAACAATATCAAACTTTACTATGAATATGGTATGCCAGACATCGCCTGGCAGCACCATTGTTGCCAGTTTCAGAACCTTTGTAAAATTCAAACGATTTTACAGATGAAATGGCCCACAATTTAAATACTGCAGTTCTCGTTGATAATCACCCATTCTCTAACGTAGGTGCACGAATTTATTAATATTAACGATAATGATCATTATCTACAATGGATTGATTCTAATTTTAAGCACACTGCGTGCTCGCTAAAGAGTATTTATTTTGACTAAATAAATTTACTGTATAAATAACGAATCTCTTTAAGTATTTTAAAGTATTCAACTAACACTTGATGATGAAGTGACTGAAACAGGCAATAGACATATGGAACAAAATCTTGTAAATAAATCGCACGAGAGAGAACTTCGTAGCCTAATCTACAGATAGCTAGCTGCCTCCTTAGTTTGGTTTACTCTATATGGTCAAACTGTGTCAGAGTACAAAGTTAATTTCTATTTTCGCTGGCACTGTAAAGCTTATTTCGATCCGACGCATAAGGTGGTGTAGATAAAACACTGCAGGAATAGTCCCACAAGAATGTAACAACTTTGTAATAAACTTAGCCCTTCAAATTCCACCAGAGACAAAAAAATACCTTTCATATGGATAATGTTGTGGTATTGCTTTTAGAACATTGCAAAAAGATGTAGTGCGCTAAATAATGTTTATCGACAGCCACCGCATTCAAGAAAGATAGTTTTTTTCTTCGTGTTACACACTGACAAACATAAAATTACAAGAAATTATTTAAATTTAACAAAGAAACCTCAATGTTTTATAGAAAGATACAGAATTGATTTATGTGATTTATATAATAAGAATATAAATATTTTCATACTCTTAGTATAAAAAAGTTAGTACAAATAAATGAAAATATTTATAACATTTTTTGATGTGTTACTGGAGTGTAACAAAAGTATAATTTCCGTTGTTTATAAATAAAGGATTACACTTCACTTTTCAGGTTAAATGCTTCAACTTTTTGCTCCGGCAAATTAATAATTCACAGCGCAGTCACTTAAATGCCGAAGAAAGAATATTTATTATTGCTATTAATAATGTTAGAAGGAATGTTGATCGACGATTTTCTTCATATACTTTAAAATAAATAAATCCTGAAATTAGCGTAATTTTAATTAGCTAGCTACTTCCTTGGGTTTTTTACCAGTTTTATTATTTTGTTTGGCAGCATTTTATTTATTTTAGCAGTCTTCTTAAGAACTCTAGTGAGTCGTCATCTAGTTTCTTCAAAATATTCTTACCTTTCGCTTTTTCAAAATTTTCCTTCTGTTTTTCCTTAATACGTGTACTAGTTGCGTGCTGTTGTTGGTTTATCTGGCTGAGATACAGGTCTTAATTCTGAAGGGCTGTAGTGGGTCTTTGAACATCCAGGTATGGTGAATCAGTGATCCAGGTGAATCAGTGCTATGGACTTTTTTTGTGGAATCTGATAGTGTTGTGATGAGAGGGACTTTGTTGGCTTCATATATTTTAAGAACAGGAGAAGTTTGACGCCGAGATTGACTAGTAACAGTTCCACCTGATTATGAAATAATCTCTGCTGGAGAATTTTCTGAATCGGAGATCGGTTCATTGGAGTCTTGAATCGCATAATTTCAGCGGTATTCGAAGAATGTTTGCTTGAGAATGTGGCATCCATAGCCGATCTAGCTGGTTGATCACTATAGGCTTTTGCACATCCAGGTTCTGGAAAATCACCGCGAGCATCGCTATGAATTTCTGGGAATGCCCCAACTCGAGAATCACGAAAGCTCCAAATTGGATCTGCCTGCAAGTACATTAGCTGGTTCAAAATATTTATCACCGAAAGCGTGTTTGTTTATTGGCTAAATCCAGGTCGCTCAAATCCATTCACTTTATTTATGGCTATAGCAGTTTTAAGGTAAGCTAGTGGAAGCAATCTGGCCACATCGTACTGATTAATAATGCGTCCGGGATTAACTTTTACACGGAAACATCCATTGGCTGCATTTTGCGGCGTCAAATACACTATTATCACATGGGTCTTACTGGCATACTCAAGGGCAGGATAGTATTTATGGCTCTCGTGATTGTCCAACAATAGACTTTATTATCAGCTATTGGTCGGACTTGTTTCACGAAGAATTGCATCCAAATCAAGAAATCTTCACCTGATGTCCAACCATTTGGAGTACAAGTGTCTTAAGCCCCTGGCGGAGCTCCATTAAGAAGTCTTGGCTGCATCTTTTTTTTTGCAAAAATCATAAATGTAGAAGAAAAGATCCAGCCGCATTGCAACAGCCGAAGACCGTTGTCAATTGGCCGCGCTCTATGCTTGCAATCATGCCAACCTGTTTTTTTTTTCCTTTTACTGAGAGGATTTTTGGGGGAATGTTGTACAATCTGGAGGCTTCAATATTATTTTTCTCTATAATAGCTTCAAAATTTTTATTAAAACGGCTTACTTCGCCTCGGTACAATTCTTTTACCCTGGCAACAGATTCATATTTACTTCAACTTTCGGAGTAAAAAAATCCGCTTTGAAGTCTAGAATTATTAGATTCAAAAATTTTCTTAATGGTATTGATAAAAATCAGATAACTGAAGAGGTGGTTTCTGAGTTGGAATTTAGGTTAGAAAGAGTAACTTCAGTACTAGAGTTCAATAATGTCATTATTTAGCTAAATGTATCGGAAACGGTCAAATGTATATTTAAAAATGAAATGGAATAATTTAAACCGAATTACTACAAACTTATACGCGAAGCTAAGTTAATTTGCAAAAAGTTTTGTGTCCAAGTAGAACAACAGTCTGTGGTTAGTTTAGAAGAAACCTCGAGGGATGTCTTAAGTAATTATGCTGATAACTTTCAGTTCTCCCTGGCAATTTGTAGTAAATCGATTTGAAAATAACAATCTTATGACATGAGATATCTAATGAAGACAAAAAGGTAAAAGAAAAAATGGCTCTCTCATGGATATGCAACAACGAGTGAAAAGACGAATACAAAGATACAATGTTACTATTACTCAAAGGATCACAACATTTATAAGTGTGGTGCATTCTTGAAATTAGCAGTGAATAAGAGAATTGAAGCAATAAAACGTGTGAAGTTGTACTTCGAATGCTTACAAGATACGCACCCCTCATGGAAATATAAATCCAATAAGTGCAGACTATGTGAAGAATCGCACAATTCATTGCTACATATGGATGTGAAAGTTAAAGATTTTACTCCTGATAGAGTAACCGGTGCTGATCAGGTTGTGGTAAGTTCGTCAGTTGAGTCTCAGGGCGAAAGTTCTAGTGTAAGTACCCACGTGACCGAAAAGGCGTTCTCACATCACGAAGTTTTTCTGAAGTTTTAATATCAACAGTTATGGTTAAACTAGTAAATGGAAGTAAATATGTAATATACATTATTGGACAGTGGATCTCAGAGCAATTTTATATCAAAGACTGTATGTGATAAACTTAATTTAAATCCCTTTAAAATAAAGCATGACGTGAAAGGTATTGGGCAGAGTTTAACACATATCAGGGAGGAGGTTAACATTGAAGTGGGATCATACAATGGTCAAAAATATAAACGAAATGTCGATTTTTTAGTACTTGAAACGATAACAGATGGGCTTCCAGTGATGTCATTTAATAAACGAGAATTAAAAATACCAGATGATATAGTATTAGCAGATCCTGATTTTAATGTATCAAAGAATATTGATGTGCTATTAGGGTCGAGTATATTTTGGTCAATAATTAGACAGGGACAGAAAAGCCTAGGTCCAAATTTACCTATATTACAAAATACATTATTTGACTGGGTAGTTGCAGGAGACTTATTTTTAAATTTAAGAATCCAAAATAACGAGTTGACCAATTGTTTCACTGCTCTATCGACTAAAATTGCAAAATTCTGGGAACTAGAAGTTACTGATGAAATTGAGGCATTTTTTGAGACAGAGATATATCGTCAAGAATACTCTTTGAACACGGTTAAAAGAGATAACTCAGGAAGGTTTATAGTTAGTATTCCATTTAAAAGATCAACAAATGAGTTGGGTAATTGTCGAAATTACACTTTCAGAAGCTTTTACTTACTGGAAACAACTTAGTAAAAATATGAGTATAAAAAATGAATATATAGCCTTTATGCGTGAATATGAGAATTTGGGGCACATAACGATGATGGCTATTATCTACCTCATCATGCTGCATAACCACAAAATGGCGTGTTGTGTTCGATGCATCTGCAAAAACAACTGGATTGTCTCTTAACGATGTCCAATTTATAGGACTAACATTACACCACGATATGTTTTCTATTTTAATTCGATTTCGCATTTATGAATTTGTAATGACGGTATGATATGAATATCAGCAAAATATATAAACAAGTGGTAATAAATAAAAGTGACCAAAAGTAACAAAAGATTTTTTGGAGAGAAGAACCGAATGTAGATTTAGAGTGTTACAAGTTGAATACTATCACATATGGTACGGCTTCAGCTCCATATTTAGCTGTTAGATGTTTGATGGAACTTGCTGCTGAAACTGAAAATAAATTGCCGGAAATTAGTAAAATAATAAAAGAAGATTTTTATATGGATGATTTAATGACTGGCGCAAATTCGAAGGAAGATATTTTACGACTTCAAGGGTATATTACAGTCATTTTAAGCTCAAGAGGATTTGAATTACGAATGTGGTTATCTAACAATCACTAAATTTTCAAATTATGTAAGACTTATAATGATTTAGAGGTTAGCATTCTAAATCTGGGCGAACACGAGGAGAAGAAAACTTTGGGCATTTGTTGGAATGCTGACCAAGATATAATTAATTATAAGGTAAATGTAGATGCATTATCTCAGCTCCAAAGAGTTACAAAAAGGATTATTTTGTGTATAATTTTTCAACTATTTAATCCTCTGGGCGTAATAGGACTTGAGGAAGTTACCGCGAAATTACTGATAAAAGAACACTGGAGAAACAAACTAAGTTGGGATGAGGTTTTACCAGGAACACTACAAGATACCTGGACGGAATTCAAAAATAATTTAATATACGTTAGTCATTATTTATTATTTAATATACGTTAGTCATGTGCAATAAGCTGCGTTGCTCCAATAAAGCAAATAAGTTTACCAAGATTAGAATTATCTTGGGCTCATCTGTTAGCAAATTTAGTAAAGAAAATAAGACAAAATGTAAAGGATAGAAAGGGCCGGAGAGCCAAAGAACAAAATGTTATGTGTTTATTTGGCTGCATGGTGACGAAAGCTATACATATCGAGCTTGTGTCGGACTTGACCACAGAATGTTTTTTGCTGCAATCAATCATTTCACTAGTCGAAGAGGTAAACCAAATAATATATATTGAGATAACGGCCTAAATTATGTTGGAGCCAGCAATGAACTTTTTCGAATTTTTGAATTTTTAAGAGAAAATCATGAACTCATTGGTACTCAGTTAGCAACTGAAGATATTAAATGGCATTTTATAGCTGCAAGATCACCTAGCTTTGGGGGTTTATGGGAAGCGGGTATTAAGATGCAAAATCACATATTAAAGGCATTATCGGTAATAGACCTTTAATATTTGAGGAATTCGGTATTTTTTTAATTCAGATGGAAGGTATTTTGAACTCTCGGCCTCTTGTCCAATAGCGGATAATCCAGATGATTTGTCGGCATGAACGCCAGCTCATTTTTTGGTTCGTTGAACGTTGCCCTTTTTATCAGAATTTGAACTTGATGTTAATGCAACCCGACTTACAAGATGGCAACTTATTCAAGCGATGATTCAGTATTATTGAACGAGATGACAGAAAGAATATCTACCCGAACTTGCAAACCAAATGGCGTCAGTTCTACCAAAATACCTTAAAAATTGGGACTTTAGTATTACTCAAAGACGATAATGCTAATTTATAGAAATGCCCATCATGTAACTTAAATAGAATAGACTCCGGATATAGTTTAGGCGAGAACCATGGTAACCTAAAATAATAAAAAAGTGATATTGATAGCTATAATTAAGGATAGCAGCTTCTGTTAGTTTTCTAGAAAGGGTTCTCCCAATAAAGCGTATATACAGTCCACAAGTGAGTTATTATACTCAAAACATATATAATGAAATTCTTTACGATCACTGGGCTAAGTGAGGCACTTTTGATGTTATCCTTTTCAAATAAAATCTATTGCTTTGGGTATACATTATAACCATCCAAAAACGAATAATAACCCAAGAACACAAGAACGATAAATAAATAACTTTCTTGTTATTAGCAATATTCTTACCTTGATAAATCAATATTTTTTTAAGCAAAAAACAAATCGTCGCCTCCTGGACGACGCGTGATATGACCACTCACCAAAGTATTTGTGGCGCACTGTGCGACGACCGGCGAACGTTGCTATAGTAACGTGGCGACCGGTAAACGAATAAGTGTTGGGGATTATTCACTTTGTTCGGGATATTCGCTTTGTGCGGACTTCGCCTGTACAGGCTTGAGTCAAACTGAAAATACGTCAAAGGAAACAGTATCACAGAATTTGTTATTAAGAGGCATTTTTTCATGTGGAACTACGTTAAGAAGTATTTTTATTCTGTTAAAATTATTAAAATGCTCCGAGTTCCTACAATACACTGTTTTAAATAATTATCAGAATTTGAAACGGGACAAGTTAGTAAAAGTCATAAAATAGCCTTCTGCCTTTATGACGACATAGATAAGATTTTTTGAAAATGAGAGTTATCCAGGAAACCGAGTTCTGGTTTTCCTATAACTATCTAAAGACGTGATTACGAACTCGATATGAATATCTTAGATTGTACGAAATCGATATGAATATAAACGGCAAGCATGCATTTATTGCAGCTGTAAGTAGAACTGATTGAGGCTGATTATTAATCGACATTTAATTATAGTACCCATGTGCTTATCGTTCTTATTACATGCTTCACCTTCCATGTACCCCAAGATTCGTTACTTAAAATAGTGTAGAGCTATTGAAAGGGATCAACAATGAAACTATATTTGCTGTAGTAATAAATTGATTTTGTTTAGGTGATCAGGATGAACGAATAAGGGTCTCATATTTTTTCGGGGTGAAGGGCGAAATTTATCTTTGACATTAGATCGGTAGACAGTTATTGCTCCAAAAAGTTATGGTACGTGGGCTCTATGCTTGGGAAGCAAATCACCCCTAGTAAGTATCAGAAGAAGTTTAAATGCAGCCCCTTATTAGATCGTATCTGCAAATTTATCCAAATCACATGTTTCATCAAGACAATACATATACAGTTTTCCAATAAGAGTATCAGAACTTTGAAATGCCAGCATAGGAGCAACACTACTTGAAATGCAAATCTCACTCATAGTCTGCTGTGTTCAGAATATTATATTGCGTCAATTTACCATGGAAATAGACGATTCAACAGATAAATTATTCGTGTCTACCATCAAAATGCGTGTTCAGTTCGCCAGATCTTATCGAGAAATTTAAACGAACGGGCTCAGGTGATGTGAAGTCAGTAGCTGTGCATTGTCGGACCACCTAATCATTGGAGAACATCGCTGCTGTAAGTCGAAGGATAAGAAAAGATCTCAATGAATCTATTCCATGTCACTCTCAGGATCTCAACTTGTCTCATACGACTACGTGGAGAATTTTTATTCATAATCTTCATTGTAAGGCGTTTAAAGTTTAATCAACTTAACAACTACAATTAGCTAATCATCATTCTTATCCAACATTTCCGAATTGGGCAATTGGAGGGTGGTTTTCACTTTAGTGAAAAAAACATATTTTCCATCAAGCGAACTTCTGGCTTTATAGGTTTGTGAACAAACACAAAAGCAGGATTTGGGTCGATGAACATCCTCAAGTTAATCAGGGATTACCTTTTCATCCTCAGAAAGTCACTGATTGGTATGATTTTTAGGCTGAAGGAGTAATAGTACGCTATTTTTGTGAAGAGGATGATGGAAATCATGATGATGGAATATACTAACATAATATCTTTAGCCTGAACTGATAAATGTGGATATAAACAAAACGGTGCAACTTGTCACGCATCTCGCTAAACAATTGATTTATTGCACGAAAAATTCAATCAACTGGCCACCAAGATCATGCGATCTCACATCCTTGGATTATATTTGTCAGGTTATGTTAAATCTCCCTTTTACAGAAATAAATCCCGAATGACTCTTGGCCTTAAGTGAGATATTCCGACCACTACTAAAGTAAACCACGCAGTATTTGTGGAAGAGTAATCGAAAATTGAGTTTCCAGAATGTATTTTATCAGACGAAGCTAAAGGAGAGATTTGAACCACATTATTTTTAAAACATAATGCCATTATTTCTTCTTCAGGATAATATAAAAGTTACCGGATTATCACTTGTAGTTATCATTGTAGGGTAAGGTTGCTTAAGTCGTACCCCCTAACGAAATACTACTATAATGTTTAGTACAATTTAAATGAAACAAAATCTTCTGCATCTACTGAATCTTTATTTATTTGCTTTTTAATGGACATTTATAGAAACCCAAAAATTTGTTATCAAGACAGGTGTTTTAACGTTTTTCAAAAAACTACCTTCTGTACGATTTAGACACCTGGTCGTCCATATCAACCTGCATCGTCCATATCAACCTGCTTCCAAGTATTGTTTCTCTTCGCCATATTCATCAAATGATAAAAATATATTAGTAAGCAAATAATGATTTAACTCGAACCGGTATGAGTGAGGAATTATCTACAGGTACGACTTAAACAATAAGGTCTTCAAAGTTTCAAACCGACACCACCGACATAAACCTCGTTAATTACCGGTAATTCTACCGTTTGATCGTGCTTAAGTGGTTGCCAGAGAACGATAAAAATAGACGTAAACCTAAAAATAACTTAAGGATCCTTCTTTAAAAAGCTTACAAATAAGCCAAACATTTTGAAAACTGTGAAAAAAAAAACTTTTTAATTATTTTTGCCTCACGAAGGTGGCAAGCTACCCGCTTGTTTTCGTTTACTCGTACGACTAAATAGTTCAGGCTTACGATACTAGGGGGTGCTTTTTACAAATTTTAAACGAGATAACATCGGGGTACGGTTTAGACTGTGGTATGACTTAAGCAACCTTACCCTACCTCATTTTGAAAATTCCCGCACTCTTCGACAATCCTCTTTCTAAAAAAAAGTACAGTTTTTACGATCCTCGATAGTCACATAGATGCAATTTCTTGATTGTCATTACAAAATACCATACCATATACAAAAAATACAAAATTATTCCAATACAGTATATTTACCATACTGTTCCTTTTTTGTTCTAAAGAATATGTGCGTATTTTCTATATATAAAATAATTATGAAATATAAATATATTGAGCCAAATAGAAGTAAAATTAAATTCAATTGTAATAAACACAAAACACTCTAAGCGTACCAAAAACTGATAAGATCTTCGTATCGCTTTTCGTAATATATCCATTTATCTCGCGGCTTACAAGACAATCTAAAAGCGATTTGGACCTGCGGATTAAGCTGGAAAAATCTACATAATCCCCGATAGAGCACGCAAAAATCAAAAATGGATTTTAAAGGAACCGAACATTGAATTTTATGAAATCGATATGTACTCTCGAAACATATTCAAATTCTTTTCTATAGCAATGCATGCTATATTACAATAATTATTTATTTATTTGTTTACAATTTCTAGATCGTTTTAAAGATAATTTGTAACAAAACAACAGGTCAAGCTCATTAATGCCAAAATATTTTTGTTAAATAATCGTTGTTAAAGGGCCAATAATTTTTTAGGAGCTAGTCTAGCTTTACTAATGCCACAAATCAACCACATTCCTGCAGCTCTATTGACAGTCGTGTTGATAGTTGATAAATGGAATAGTTGCTATTTATTATCAAATTGAGTAATATGTTAGAAAACTCGTACATGGAAGTTGTATCATATGTAAGAAAAACCAAATGTGCTATTTGAACAAAAATTTTTCATTTAAATGGACGCGTAAACATGGAAAATTGTTGCATATGAAGTGAAAAATATCTAATAAATGTTAACAAACTACAGTTATATCCTTAAAGTCAGTTTTAGATGTGGTTTATGGCCCAAAGGTTTAAAAGCCCAAAGGCTTATATATTGGTGCTTTCATCATGAATCAGATAAAATGTTTGTGATCCACCATAGGGACTATGATCGAATGCGATTATTTGTGGTGTTGAAAGCGATGATCTAAAGGTAAGACGAATAAGGAGGTGGAGGTTTCGATTCAAGTTCACGGTATGAATATTTGTACTTTCTTTAACTGTTTGTAAATATTTGTAGGTAATATTATAAAATACGACAAGGCATCTCTCTTCAGTCATGCCAATTAGAAACTTGGTATAGCTGGTTGCCTTCTAAAAGGTCTTCTATGTTGGTCGCTGGCTGCTAAGTAGGTTTTCGATAAAATTCAGTGCTATGCACAAAACCCAGAGTTGATAGTCCATGGGAGCAGAGAACCCTATATAATCAATAGGTGATTCCTATTATATTCCTCCAACCTCCAACTTATATTCTATGGGCTTAACTTATATTCTATGTACGAGTATAGTTTCAATCAACAATTTAATTCCACTCCCAACGAGTTTGAGATTGCCTAATATTTTTTATAAACTCTAATATTTTAGATGAATTAGTTTGACTTTAACATCACGATACAAATATTAATGTAATATGTTTAATATGAACAGTAACAACTTTACAAAGTCCAACATATACACCAATTAAATTAATCTACAACCACATGAAACCTCTATGATGATGATGTTGGTCACTAACTAATAGGTAGATTTTCAATAAAATTAAATAAGCACAAAACCAACAGTTGATAGTCCATGGCAAATAAGAAGCGTAGTGAATTAACAAGTGATGACCATGGTCTGGAGTCCACTTTAAGCTATGCGTTCAACCTGCGTGTTGAAAGCTGCCTAGCCTAATGAGTCTATAATGAAAATTATCCAACTATTTAAAGGATTTCGATATAGAGAAGTGATACCCAACTTTTTATCGACGAAATTAAAATCTGGTTATAATATTGTTATTGATTGATTTGTCCGTTACTTTGCGTTATATATATATATATATATATATATATATATATATATATATATATATATATATATATATATATATATATATATAAATATGTAATAGAAATAAGTATCCGCAGTAAACAAATACTTTATATGTTAAGAAGAGAATATCAAAAAGTCAGGTTTATTTTCAAATTTTCTAACTGTTAATAACTTCTTTAATTTGCAATTTTTATATAAATGATTTTTGGTAGAATTACTTATGGTATGGTTTTTTTCAAAGTTGCGTCATTTATTTTCACAGGTTGTAGAACTACTACCATGAGTAATTTTACCAAAAATCATTGATATAAAAATTGCAAAATAAAGAAGTTATTAACAGTTACAAAATTGGACCTGACACAGAAACAGTTACTATTACAAAAACAGACCTGACTTTTTCGTATTCTTGACCACTGCGTTGTAAACACAAAGTATTACAGTTAAGTAAAACACTAAAGTATTACGTATATATATTCACATTCTGTGAAGAGTCACAATGTTTTGCCAAAATCTCATTTGACATTTTCAAGTGTTGTCCGCTTCGACTGAAGTAAGTTGGGCTCTTCAATAAAGTTTTTAGAAATTGTGAAATTAAGAGGTTATTAACAGTAATAAAATCTGAAAGCAGACCTGACTTTTTGATATTCTCGATCAGTGTGTTGTAAACACATAAAGTATTTGTTTCCTGCGGATACTAGTTTTTTGTATTCTTGTACGATATTTCTTTTGAGTGCGATGTTTAATTTGGCCACTGGTAATAATTCCTTAATAGTGTAGCGTGTTTAATTTTTGGATACTTTCTGGAATTAAAATGTCACACCTTTTAAATTTTATGAAAACAATGAACTAGTGGATATAATATTAACTTACGGGAAGTAAAAGGTTTCCTATAAGAAAGCATCCGGTTCCACAGATGTTTGTAAATTTCACGCTGGAAGACATACTAGGGAAGAAGCCGGAAGGCGTAGTAAATGGCATGCTTATTGGGCGTTTCTTTCTTCCAGGTCGACTGATAGGTGAAAATTATTTAGACTTTCTTCAAAACAATCTGCCACAATTATTACAACACATTCCTTTAAATTTTAGACAGAATATGTGTCTACGTGATGAAGCTCCGCCACATTTTAGACGAGAAGTTCACGAACATTTAAATAATGAATTTCCAGTTGCAATGAAGACCCATTTCTTAACCTGCTGATTTTTTTGTGGGTATATTTAAAAAAGTTAGTTTATAACGATATCAAGGTAACTAACTTAACAAAAGATTTTTTATTTTTGTTATTCTGCAACTTTTATATAAATGATTTTTGGCAAAATTACTTCTTTTACGAGTTTCACAACCTGTTAAAGTAAATCACTGCACTTTGAAAATACCCTGTATATATATATATATATATATATATATATATATATATATATATATATATATATATATATATATATATATATACATATCACAAGATGTTAACACATTCCAAGTTCCAAGAAAATAATATATTATATTATAATATAGGTTTCAGACTTTCATATATATTTCTTAGGTTCTAGTTTAATCCAATTAGCAATATATCTTGGGCTTTATAAAGTTGTTACTATTCATATTAATCATATAACGTTAAAATTTGTATCGTCATGCTAAACTCAAACTAATTCATCTAAAATATTAGCTTTTATAGAAAATTCTAAGCAATCTCAACCTCTTTGGGAATTGAATTAAATTGATGGGTGAAGCTATACTCGTTCAAAGAATAGAAGTAATCAATTGATGCTCGACAACATGAAAGTTATTCGGCAATATTTTTCGTTAAAAGCTATTCATTAATTGATATCTATGGAAGTCAGATGGTAAGATGTGAGTTTAAAATGTAGTTTATATGTTGGCTTTTCTTAGGGGCACATAAATAATTAATTTTCTGCATATTCATTATTATATTTACGAATGTTCAATAGCTGCTATTGCGTTCAATAGTTATTTCTTTGGTAGATCTTCTTCGATATAACTTAATTTGGGTTTTAATTTAATCATTGTTTCTGTTATCTTGCAATTAATTAGGTTATACACAAAATTTGTTATATTCCTAAATAAATCAAAGTTAATTATAGGTGCGAAATTTCTAAAAAAAAATATGCTAGTTAAGAGAATTTCAAATACAATAGAAATAAATAAGGTATAGATCAATATAAAGGAGTATTTATTTTGAATAAAATATGTTAATTTAAATATTTGATTCAATAGATAAACACTTCTGATTTATGATTTAATAATACTGATAATATATGTATACGATTAATATAAGGTTGCCATCACATTAAATTATATTCTCGATGTAAAAGTTAATGTAAGGTAAAAGTAAAGTGTTAGGGTTAGAGGCGCATCAGCAACTAGGCTATTTAGCGACTGGACCTACAGCTTAACGTGGGTTCCGAACCACGGTCATCAGCTTCCGACAAACCCAGACAAGCACCCCCCTCGGGCTGTAAACCATTGGTTATGTGCCCACTCATAAGTCTATCAGGAAACCTACCGACTGGCGAGTGACCAACGCAGAACACTTCTCAGAAGGCATCCGGCCTTACCCAGCCTTTAACTGGCGTGACTGTACTCCTCAGTCATTCGTTGTCGGATTTTACACTCTTGCCTAGAAACAATCACAAACATTTAGGAAATATAAACGGACAGAAGAAAGAAAAATAACCATCCGAGCGCTGGAATCGAACCAGCTATCCCTCCAGCGCGGATTCGGCAAAGCCGCTCTCTACCGCCGCACCAACGCGACGAGCAAAAATTGATGTTTAACTAGACAATTAATAAATTTAAAATTAAAAGTTAAGGTCAGATTAATATATTACGTTATGGCCAAAATGTGCAATTCATCCGCAAGCCTGTTGCTCAGGAAACCATATATTGTAAAAACTGAAGCCACATAAATATATATATATATATATATATATATATATATATATATATATATATATATATATATATTATATATATATATATTTATGTGGCTTCAGTTTTATTTTTATTTGCGCACACGCAGATGCACACACTCACGCACACGCACACGCACACGCACGCGCACACGCACATGCACACGCACACGCACACGCACACGCACACGCACACGCACACGCACCACACATATATATATATATATATATATATATATATATATATATATATATATATATATATATATATTACGTGTGGCGTGTGCGTGTATGTGTGCGTATATACATATATATATATATATATATATATATATATATATATATATATATATATATATATATATATATATATATATATATATATATATATCTATATATATATAGATATATATATATTTATGTGGCTTCAGTTTTTACAATATATGGTTTCTGAGCAACAGGCTTGCGGATGAATTGCACATTTTGGCCATAACGTAATATATTAATCTGACCTTAACTTTTAATTTTAAATTTATTAATTGTCTAGTTAAACATCAATTTTTGCTCGTCGCGTTGGTGCGGCGGTAAGAGCGGCTTTGCCGAATCCGCGCTGGAGGGATAGCTGGTTCGATTCCAGCGCTCGGATGGTTATTTTTCTTTCTTCTGTCCGTTTATATTTCCTAAATGTTTGTGATTGTTCTAGGCAAGAGTGTAAAATCTGACTATGAATTACCCCCTCAGTCACGCCAGTTAAAGGCTGGGTAAGGCCGGATGCCTTCTGAGAAGTGTTCTGCGTTGGTCACTCGCCAGTCGGTAGGTTTCCTGATAGACTTATGATTGGACACATAACCAAGGTTTACAGCCCGAGGGGGGTGCTGGCCTGGGTTTGTCGGAAGCTGATGACCGTGGTTCGGAACCCACGTTAAGCTGTAGGTCCAGTCGCTAAATAGCCTAGTTGCTGATGCGCCTCTAACCCTAACACTTTACTTTTACTTTACATTAACTTTTACATCGAGAATATAATTTTATGTGATGGCAACCTTATATTAATCGTATACATATATTATCAGTATTATTAAATCATAAATCAGAAGTGTTTATCTATTGAATCAAATATTTAAATTAACATATTTTATTCAAAATAAATACTCCTTTATATTGATCTATACCTTATTTATTTCTATTGTATTTGAAATTCTCTTAACTAGCATATTTTTTTTTAGAAATTTCGCACCTATAATTAACTTTGATTTATTTAGGAATATAACAAATTTTGTGTATAACCTAATTAATTGCAAGATAACAGAAACAATGATTAAATTAAAACCCAGATTAAGTTATATCGAAGAAGATCTACCAAAGAAATAACTATTGAACGCAATAGCAGCTATTGAACATTCGTAAATATAATAATGAATATGCAGAAAATTAATTATTTATGTGCCCCTAAGAAAAGCCAACATATAAACTACATTTTAAACTCACATCTTACCATCTGACTTCCATAGATATCAATTAATGAATAGCTTTTAACGAAAAATATTGCCGAATAACTTTCATGTTGTCGAGCATCAAATGATTACTTCTATTCTTTGAACGAGTATAGCTTCACCCATCAATTTAATTCAATTCCCAAAGAGGTTGAGATTGCTTAGAATTTTCTATAAAAGCTAATATTTTAGATGAATTAGTTTGAGTTTAGCATGACGATACAAATTTTAACGTTATATGATTAATATGAATAGTAACAACTTTATAAAGCCCAAGATATATTGCTAATTGGATTAAACTAGAACCTAAGAAATATATATGAAAGTCTGAAACCTATATTATAATATAATATATTATTTTCTTGGAACTTGGAATGTGTTAACATCTTGTGATATGTATATATATATATATATATATATATATATATATATATATATAATATATATATATATATATATATATATATATATATATATATACATATATATATATACATATATATATATATATATATATATATATATATATATATATATATATATATATATATATATATATACATATATATATATATATATATATATATATATATATATATACAGGGTATTTTCAAACTGCAGTGATTTACTTTAACAGGTTGTGAAACTCGTAAAAGAAGTAATTTTGCCAAAAATCATTTATATAAAAGTTGCAGAATAACAAAAATAAAAAATCTTTTGTTAAGTTAGTTACCTTGATATCGTTATAAACTAACTTTTTTAAATATACCCACAAAAAAATCGCATGGGGTTAAATCGGGGGAGCGTGCAGGTTAAGAAATGGGTCTTCATTGGAACTGGAAATTCATTATTTAAATGTTCGTGAACTCTCGTCTAAAATGTGGCGGAGCTTCATCACGTAGACACATATTCTGTCTAAAATTTAAAGGAATGTGTTGTAATAATTGTGGCAGATTGTTTTGAAGAAAGTCTAAATAATTTTCACCTATCAGTCGACCTGGAAGAAAGAAACGCCCAATAAGCATGCCATTTACTACGCCTTCCGGCTTCTTCCCTAGTATGTCTTCCAGCGTGAAATTTACAAAACATCCGTTGAACCGGATGCTTTCTTATAGGAAACCTTTTACTTCCCGTAAGTTAATATTATATCCACTAGTTCATTGTTTTCATAAAATTTAAAAGGTGTGACATTTTAATTCCAGAAAATATCCAAAAATTAAACACGCTACACTATTAAGGAATTATTACCAGTGGCCAAATCAAACATCGCACTCAAAAGAAATATCGTACAAGAATACAAAAAACTAGTATCCGCAGGAAACAAATACTTTATGTGTTTACAACACACTGATCGAGAATATTAAAAAGTCAGGTCTGCTTTCAGATTTTATTACTGTTAATAACCTCTTAATTTCACAATTTCTAAAAACTTTATTGAAGAGCCCAACTTACTTCAGTCGAAGCGGACAACACTTGAAAATGTCAAATGAGATTTTGGCAAAACATTGTGACTCTTCACAGAATGTGAATATATATACGTAATACTTTAGTGTTTTACTTAACTGTAATACTTTGTGTTTACAACGCAGTGGTCAAGAATATGAAAAAGTCAGGTCTGTTTTTGTAATAGTAACTGTTTCTGTGTCAGGTCCAATTTTGTAACTGTTAATAACTTCTTTATTTTGCAATTTTTATATAAATGATTTTTGGTAAAATTACTCATGGTAGTAGTTCTACAACCTGTGAAAATAAATGACGCAACTTTGAAAAAAACCATACCATAAGTAATTCTACCAAAAAATCATTTATATAAAAATTGCAAATTAAAGAAGGTTATTAACAGTTAGAAAATTTGAAAACAAACCTGACTTTTTGATATTCTCTTCTTAACATATAAAGTATTTGTTTACTGCGGATACTTATTTCTATTACATATTTATATATATATATATATATATATATATATATATATATATATATATATATATATATATATATATATATATATATATATATGTATATATATAGATATATGAGCATTTTTGTTGGTTGCTTGACCGGAGACGAGCCCCACTTATCCTTTCAACTGAAGGGCATGTGCTTCTTCTTTCGATGTTTAGACTCTTCAAGGTATCAGGAATAGGGAGTCATATATCATTTAGTTTTTGTGTAGGGTTATCATTTTTGGTAGGGATTTTGGCGAAATGATGTCTTAACTTTTAATACAAACAAACTTTGTTTACGTTAAACGGGGTGTCCAGGATAAATGAAAAAAAAATAAAAATATCATATCTCAATTCTTTAAATCTTAAATAAAAAAAGAACAAAACTATATACCGCCATGGTAGACACGAATAATTTATCTGTTGAATCGTCTATTTCCATGGTAAATTGACGCAATATAATATTCTGAACACAGCAGACTATGAGTGAGATTTGCATTTTAAGTAGTGTTGCTGCTATGCTGGCATTTCAAAGTTCTGATACTCTTATTGGAAAACTGCATATGTATGGGTCTGATATTGTCTTGATGAAACATGTGATTTGGATAAATTTGCAGATAGGATATCATTTTTGGTAGGGATTTTGGCGAAATGATGTCTTAACTTTTAATACAAACAAACTTTGTTTACGTTAAACGGGGTGTCCAGGATAAATGAAAAAAAAATAAAAATATCATATCTCAATTCTTTAAATCTTAAATAAAAAAAGAACAAAACTATATACCGCCATGGTAGACACGAATAATTTATCTGTTGAATCGTCTATTTCCATGGTAAATTGACGCAATATAATATTCTGAACACAGCAGACTATGAGTGAGATTTGCATTCAAGTAGTGTTGCTGCTATGCTGGCATTTCAAAGTTCTGATACTCTTATTGGAAAACTGTATATGTATGGTCTGATATTGTCTTGATGAAACATGTGATTTGGATAAATTTGCAGATAGGATATCATTTTTGGTAGGGATTTTGGCGAAATGATGTCTTAACTTTTAATACAAACAAACTTTGTTTACGTTAAACGGGTGTCCAGGATAAATGAAAAC